>ML793906.1:59400-75220 GCA_009831015.1 Picea engelmannii
AGCTGTCACCTTGGGCTATGGTACGCTTAAGTTTAATATGCATGGTAGATTATTATTTAAATTACGTTTTCATATCTATACTTTTGATTGTGTAAAAAAAGAAAGGTGTTAACTTAGCATTTTAATTAAGGACTTAAAATTTTCCCATAGTTGTAAGATCATTGCTTGATTAATTCCCTTGGTGTTCAATCCTTGAATGTTGTGTATGTCCTATTGGTTTTATTGATTTTTTGTGAAGAGTTCTTATTTTACTTCGTCCTCATCCCTAGTTCATCAATCCATGCCTAAGCAGTCAACTAGGAGCCGAATCGACTGTCGTCACTTCGGTGCATAATGACCTATAGATTCTAATTCCCTGCTTTTTTGTGTGTGGATGATGAGTGAAAGATGTTTTTCCCAGTCGTCTACCCCTATTGATTGTTTTTGGATGATTCATGATCATTGCACCTTCTTGCAATTGAAACCTCAGTGTATTGATTCATCTTAGTTCTCTATGATTTTAATGACCACATTTTTGTTTGTCTATGGACCGCATTTCAATACATTCCACTATGATTTTCCTCTGCAATTATTACTTTTAATGGTGAAGTTTAACCTACGACCTTACCCTTCGTTTATAATTTTTTAGACTGTTAATTTACCCTTCTTTGACAACGTTTTCCCTACCTTTTATTGACAATTAACTAGATGTTAAACTCAACATTTTGACTGCGTTTCAGTGTATTTAACTCTGCATTTTATTACCCTCCTTTTCTCTACTTTTTACCTATACACTCACTGAATTTGTACAGTTACACTTAAATCCTTTTTATCTGCATTGATCACCTTGGAATGCGTTTCATTTTTCTGGGTTTTCTTTGTGTTGGACACTGATTTATTTCCTCTGCTGGGTATGACAAAAAATTCTTTGATATTGTCAACATCATCACGATTATGGAAAGCAATATCATATTAATGATAGACATAAAATTCTGCTACAATGAACTTATTAGGCGAAGTATCCCTTGCTATAATTTAATGATACTGAATCAAGATGGAATTATATCCCTTTATTTGATTTATGTTAGTGATTTCTTTTATAGCGATATTGTTGATCTCTGGATTGCAAGACAATCACATTTTTAGACAACGAATTGGCTAACCCCTGGATGGAAAGGGTGAAATATTTATTTTTGGTTTAATCCTTTAATGGACAACAATTCCATTTTCACTTTATGACAATGATCCTTGTCTCTGGCTATGCCTTACCCTTAATTTTGACAGCGCACATTTTTTTTAATGTCATCTCTCTTTGTAGGCAACAACCTCAATAGAAGGACAATTGTATAATAATTTCCACCCAGCCATACAAGACCTTTATTTGGCTGTGGTATCGACCTCCCTAGACCATGATTTGGTATTAATCACTCTGAGATTTAGTAATTTGAAACAGCGAGGTGGTATAGTATAGAAAACAAATTATAGAGTTGACTAGTCCACGACCTTTGTCTTGTTTGCTTAGAGATTCGCATAACCCTTAGTTAGCACCCATTTCATGCCTTTAGCGGTGGTCACCATGTAAACAGACTGAGTATAACGGGACATGCTTGCGATGAATCTGGGTGGTTTGACTATTTCATTTTTAGATATATGTTGAGTGTGCTTTATTGGTGCGTTTTCTTTTTAAAACTCAACTCATGTCACCATTGATTGATGTGAACCGAATTATTCTACTCAACAATTTTATTTTCATTTTAAAGGATTTAGTCTCCCCTGGAATAAAATGATGTCTACACTGCAGATTTCTATAAATAATCATTGATTGCTAGCATATCCGTGGCAGTAACTTACTAGATAGCCTTCCAGTTTGACAGCCAGATTTCCATGCACAGTATTTAATGAACAACAACCTTGCCTTTATTGGGTATGACAGTGAGTGTGCACTTATGGATGGTTGGCATATTTTCAGGAAACATAGTAACCCCTGGTGATAGTGAATATCTTTCCAGCTATGCATTTGACTAACTATGTTTTGAAATGACGATTATTACGTATTGCGGTTATTGTTATTTTAGTCTTGTTAAAATCGTTAATATTGTTGATATTGTAGTATTGTGATATATTGTTAATATTATTAATATGGTTAATGTTGTTGACATTGTAATATTGTTGTATGTTTCTAATCTCATTAATATTTTTGATATTGTAGTATTGTGATATATGGTTAATCTTTTTAATATGGTTAATGGTGTAACAGCCTCCTCGTTACGATAATAACTCTGATAATAGGTGCAATTTTTTGTTTTGTTTAAGGTGTGTGCCTGCGTGTAAAAAGGAAACAGACACACTTGACTCTATGTCGCCACCCGACGACTAACAAGATGCAACCACGATGATCACAACAAGAAGACATAAGGCGCACAACAAGTAACTACAAGCATTAAATGACCATAGACATAGGGCACACAACAAGTAACTGCAAGCATTAAATGACCATAGACATAAGGCGCACAACAAGTAACTACAAGAATTAAACAACCATAGACATAAGGCGCACAACAAGTAACTACAAGAATTAATGACATATTGTGTTATGTACAGTACGAACATAGATGGAGGAATCCATAGTAGTAAATTTTACTATTTCTGCACAGGAAAGTAGGGCGTTTAATCTTAGTTCTCTGCTCCGGAGAGAGAGAAGGTCAAATAGGCTCTTGGCCGACTGCTCAAGCAGAAACTAGTAATCTCTGTCAGGAGGTCATATTGGTGGGAACTTGATGCAGGAGCATCGCTCACTCAATCAAGCGAGCCAGCGCGAGGAGGAAAAGAGAACAGCTGGAGAGCGCCAGCATTCAAATTTTGGAACACTGTAATATGGCTGCGCCAAACATTAAATGTTGATGTGATGAAGCACACTTTATATATGTAACGGACCTTGAGTGGATAAGCTCTCTTCCTTAGTAGTTGAGGCATTTATGTAGATTTAATGAAAGTAGATAAACTAATTAACTGTAGATTAGACAGTTTAGCTTTCGAAGAGGGAAAACGGAATTTAAACACCCTCCGTTGTATTTGTTGATAATTATCATTCTCATTCATACAGGAGAAAGAAAAAGAAGGGAGCAGAGCAGAGAATTTGTGAAGAACCCCCATGTACAGTTATTGAATTAATAGGAAAATCTTGATTCAATTCCATGGATGTGTTTGATCTCCGTGTGTTGCTGATATTGTGCCTTTGCATGTTTGCTTCTTTTTATGCGTATCTTTTATATGATGCATATGTGATAGCATATCAGGTTTGTAACCTGAGAGAATGAGTGAATGAGTTTCAATTGTTTCTCTGCTTAAGCCAGGAGATTCCTGCATCAAGTGCAGTTGAATACCTCTACATAGAGTGCGTTGAGGAGGCTAAGTAGTTGAACTTTTGTTCTCTTTTGTCTAGAGCTGCGTTAGATCATTCGAGCCTTGTAGGTGAGTGCAGGTCGAATTTGGGGCCTCAGTAGCAAGTCTGAGAAGGGGGAGGTTGAAGCTGTTGCGAGCGGGAGTGCACAGAACCCAGAAGACTTCATCACTTTTGGAGGTGGTTGAAGATCGAGCACAGGCAGGGTGCGGGAAAGTTCTCTGAAGGAGTCAGAGGAACAAAGCTCAGAAGGATTAGCACCTTTGTTTTCAGTTGCACTGGACGAAGGTGGCGAAGCGGAGAAACCCTTCATAGAGGGAGAGAATCGACGACTTTCATTTGAGGAAAGAAGTCATGAAGCGCCTTGACCGTCCAATCATAGAGGGGTTGCGAGAGGGTTAAACTTGCAGGTGCACGAGAGAACCCACTATCGTCGCACATCGGAAAATCAGGTTTGGTGAGTACAAAGATTACATGCACGTCGAAATCGCGATCCGCGATTTCCCGATTTAGCGGGAGTCGTCAATCCTCGGAGGGGCAGGTGGCACAAATCCGAGGTATCGGAGTTCGGTATTCGGGGTTCCCAGCAACAGGGAACTTTGGTAGTGTGGATCCGCGATCCGCGAAGTCCCAAGATTTACGTGGCAGCGTGGGGCTCGGGAGACTTAGTGGAGGACAGGTGGCCTCACATCGGGGATCAGCACCTGGGTACTCGGAGGTTCAGGACATAAGCGTTTGACGTCACGAGTGGCGATTTCCTGAAGCATTGACCGTTGACCGTCGGCACTCAGGATTCGGCGGTTGGGTGACTGAGAGTAGGATCACGAACCTCGCGATATCGCGAGACCCGATCTCCCGATTTCCAAAGGGAGAATTGCGTGGTAGTATTTATGTGGGTAAAGAGTTATCGAGGGGAATAGGAGGGGCTCGAACCCTTCGGGCCGTGGATAGTGAAGGTCCTGGTGGAGCGACCGTGCTGCAAAGGGTGGGGTTGCGTCAGAGTGGTATCAGAGCGGGAGTTGGAGTTCTCTTTGTTCAGGTAACAGAGAAAGGTAAATATAATGTTGCCCAGGAGAGAGAGGCAGTCACCTGTTCGGGAAGACAGGGACGCCCGAAGAAGGGGAAGGCCGACAAGAAATGCAGAAATGGAACGTCAGATACGAGATCTCAGGGCGAGACTCGAAGATATGGAGACCAACCAGAGGCGTGGAGCCGACGTGGGAGAGTTCAACGATCCTGAGATTGAAGAGGAAGCTGGACATGACGCCGAAGAAATCTCAGCAGAAGATGCCTCGACAGAGAGGTTGATCAAAACCATTTCGAGGATGAGCTCGAAGACAAAGATGGACATTCCCGTTTATGAGGGAAGTCTAAATGCAGAAGAGCTACTGGATTGGATCCGAGTGCTCGACACTTACTTCGATTACGAAGATATCGAAGAGGACAAGAAAGTAAAGCATGCGGTCACGAAGCTGAAAGGACATGCAGCATTATGGTGGGACGAGCTGCAGGCGGACAGGCGTTCCAAAGGAAAATAGAAGATCAAAAGCTGGGATCAGATGATCGCCAAGATGAAGGTGAAGTTCATTTCGAGGGACTACCAGATCACTCTGTTTAGGCGCATGCAGAACCTGAGACAGAAGCTGATGACGGTGAAAGAGTACACCGAGGAATTCTACAGGCTCAACATCAGAGCTGGTCATCGGGAGAGTGATGACGAAAAGGTGGAAAGATATCTGAATGGTCTCAGGTATGACATTCAGGATGAGCTGAGCATGGTTACCATCCGCATAGTTGAGGATGCGTACCAAATGGCTCTGAAAGCCGAAGAAAAGCTGAGCCGCAAGCAGGGACAGCGAGGGGGAGGCAGGAGTCAGCCTAGAGGAAAAGCGGTTGCCCAGAAAGAATTTCAGAAGCCCAAGGAGGATTGGAAGAGGCCTCAGGGTAGAGCCAAAAGAGGTAGAACCTCACAGCAGAGGCAGCAAAATGCTGAGCCGAGGAGGCAACAAGATGATTAGCAAGGAGGGTATGCTGATGCAAATACATTTCCTCGTACCCGAGGTAGAGGAAGAGGCCGTGGAGGAGTTATCACATGTTTCACGTGTGGGAAAGACGGTCACAAAGCTGTGGACTGTCCAGAGAGGAAGGTGGATGGAGGAAGAACTCACATCACTAAGTCGCAGAGACGCGATGCTGAGTCAGAAGATGCTGACAACGGAAGATCGCTTGGGATGCATAAGATCCTTTTGACACCTGAGGAAGAGGTGGACAGCTCAATGCAGAGAAGCCGACTGTTCAGGACGGCTTGCACAGCTAAGGACAGAAAATGAAAAGTCATCATTGACAGCGGGAGCACTGATAATCTCGTTGCAGCTGAGATGGTGGAAAAGATGGAGCTAGAAATGACTAAGCACCCGAGTCCATATAAAGTCTCATGGTTACAAAAAGGACACCGGGTAAGTGTCACTAAACAATGCTTAGTTAAATTTAAAATTGGGAACTATCATGATGAGATCCTGTGTGATGTCATTCCCATGGACGTGTGTCATATACTATTGGGTAGACCGTGGCAGTATGATCGAAATGTTGTTCATGATGGGAGGATGAACACCTATACCCTTGAAAAGGATGGGAGAATCCATAAACTGCTGTCGATAAGGGATAAGGAGGTAAAGACAGAAGTTAGCAGCACCATACTTCTCATGAGTGGGAAGGATATTCTCACAGAGATTGAGAAGGATGAGGATCCACAATTCTTTGTTGTAAGGAAGCCGAGGGTTGTTTTGACAAGAACAAGGGTGGATGACTTGCCGGACGAGATCCAGGAACTGCTTGGAGAGTTCGTTGATATCATCGTGGACGAACTGCCGCATTCATTGCCACCAATGAGGAGTGTGAGTCACCATATTGACCTCATACCCAAAGCAAGTTTACCAAATAAGGCAGCGTACAGGTTGACACCTCAAGAGAACGAGGAAGTCAAAAGTCAGGTACAGGATCTGCAGGACAAGGGACTAGTGAGGGAGAGTCTGAGCCCGTGTGCTGTTCCAACAGTAGTGAGTCCAAAGAAGGATGGAGTCTAGAGGATGTGTACAGACTCCAGAGCGATAAACAAGATCACCATCAGGTACAGGTTTCCACTGCCGAGGATGGACGACTTGATGGATTTCCTAAGTGGGGAAAACTATTTTTCAAAAATAGATCTCAAGAGCGGATACCATCAGATTCGGATGAGAGAGGGAGATGAATGGAAAACCGCATTCAAAACAAACGAGGGTTTGTACAAATGGCTGGTCATTCCATTTGGCTTAACAAATGCACCTAGCACTTTTATGAGGCTGATGAATGAAGTCCTACGGGAATTCATTGGCAAATTTGTGGTGGTGTACCTGGATGATATCTTGATTTTCAGCAAGACTAGAGATGAACACTTGAGGCATTTGGCCATTGTGATGAGAAGGCTACAGCAGGAGAAGCTGCTGATTAATTTGAAGAAGTGCTCATTTATGCAGACAGAACTCATATATCTGGGTTTTGTAATCTCGGCAAATGAATTGAAGATGGATCCTGAGAAGGTTGAAGTAATCAGGAATTGGCCATCGCCAAGGAATGTCTTCGAGGTAAGGAGCTTCCATGGTTTGGCAAGATTCTATAGGAAATTCATTCGGAATTTTAGTGGAATTAGTGCCGCAATGATGGACACTGTGAAAAAGTGGCATAAAATTTTTCAGTGGACAGCCGAGGCTGAAAGGAGCTTCAATTTGTTGAAGCGAAAGATAACAGAGCAGCCAGTGTTAGTGCTGCCTGATTTTCGGAAGACCTTCCAGGTGAAGTGTGACGCTAGTGGATATGTTGTTGGAGGAGTTTTAAGTCAGGATGATAGACCTGTGGCATACTACAGCAAGAAGCTGGATGATGCCAAGTTAAAGTACTCCACGTACGACAAAGAGTTCTATGCCATTATCCATGCATTGAAAAAGTGGAGGCATTATCTCATACCCAAGGAGTTTGTGCTATACAGTGATAATCATGCACTGCAATTCGTGAGTCAGCAAGACAAGCTGAATCAAAAGCATGCGAAATGGGTGGAGTACATGCAAAATTTCACCTTTGTCATAAAGCACATTTCAGGGACTGCAAACAAGGTGGCGGATGCCTTGAGTAGAAAATGTTTGTTGCTGTAGGAATTCAGGGTCAAGACTTTTGGTTTTGAAAACCTGAAAGATATGTATGCAGGTGATGCGGATTTCAGGGAAACTTATGAAGCAACCGAGAACCCAATTCTCAGAGATAGGAGCCCATGGATAGATTTCTTGGTACAGGATGGATTGCTATTCAAAGGCAATCAATTATGCATTCCAGATTGCTCTATGAGAGAGAATTTGGTACAAGAAAAGCACAGCGGTGGACTAGCAGGTCATTTCGGGCATGACAAAACATTTGCCAAGCTGAGCGAATCGTATTTTTGGCCAGGTATGTGTGCAGATGTGAAGAGATTTGTTGACTGATGCAGAATATGTCAACATGCGAAGGGCCGAAAGCAGAACACAGGGTTCTATCATCCATTGCCCATACCCAAGAGGCCATGGGAAGCCATTAGCATGGATTTTGTTTTGGGTTTACCGAGAACACAGCGTGGTGTTGATTCCATCTTTGTTGTGGTGGATAGGTTCTCGAAGATGGAACATTTCATCCCATGTCATAAGACTAGCGATGCGACGCACATTGCCAACTTGTTTTTCAAAGAGATTGTGCGATTGCATGGATTGTCGAGGAGCATAGTCTCGGATCGGGATACCAAGTTCATAGGTCATTTTTGGAGGACGCTATGGAAGAAGCTGGGGACTGATTTGGCGTTCATCTCAGCATACCATCCGCAGACCGATGGACAGATCGAAGTAGTCAACAGAAGCTTGGGAGATCTGTTGAGGAGCCTGGTGACAGAGCATCACAATAGTTGGGATCGGATCCTACCACAGGCTGAATTTGCGTACAACGATTCAGTGAATCGAGGTACAGGTAAGATCCCATTCCAAATTGTGTATGGGACACAGCCGAGAGGATTGTCTGAGCTCAGGGAGCCAGAACAGGTGGAGACTAGCAGTGCAAGAGCTGAAGAATTCGTTGAGGTGATGCAAGAACTTCACGTGCAGGTAAAGCAATGATTGTACAAATCGAATCAGGAATACAAGCGCAGAGCCGATCAGAGGAAGAGGCAGCTTCAGTTTGAAGTTGGAGACATGGTTCTAGCACATTTGAGGAAGGAAAGGTTCCCAAGGGGAACGTATAACAAGCTCAAAATGAAAAAGATTGGACCGTGCAAAATCTTGAAAAAGTTTGGGGAAAATGCATATGAGCTTGAACTACTAGAGGGCATCGGGATATCTCCGATTTTCAACATTTCGGATTTATACCCCTATAGGGAAAATGAAGCAAACAATGGAACTGAAGAACCAGTGGTCCAATGGTGGAAGAAGTTACCAGTTGCACAGAAGCCATAGATGGAGTGCATACTGGATAAAAGAGTAGGTAAGAAGACCAGGAGAAAGCAATACTTTGAATACCTGGTCAAATGGAAGAACCACCCAGTGGAGGACGCCAGCTGGGAGGCAGAGGCATTTATACTGAAACATGGGAAGACTATACAGGAACTCATGGACAGGAGCCCATGAAATCTTTTGAGCCGAGGAGTATGATGCAGGAGCATCGCTCACTCAATCAAGCGAGCCAGTGCGAGGAGGAAAAGAGAACAGCTGGAGAGCGCCAGCATTCAAATTTTGGAACACTGTAATATGGCTGTGCCAAACATTAAATGTTGATGTGATGAAGCGCACTTTATATATGTAATGGACCTTGAGTGGATAAGCTCTCGTCCTTAGTAGTTGAGGCATTTATGTAGATTTAATGCAAGTAGATAAACTAATTAACTGTAGATTAGACAGTTTATCTTTCGAAGAGGGAAAACAGAATATAAACACCGTCTGTTGTATTTGTTGATAATTATCATTCTCATTCATACAGGAGCAAGAAAAAGAAGGGAGCAGAGCAGATAATTTGTGAGAACCCCCATGTACAGTTATTGAATTAATAGGAAAAGCTTGATTCAATTCCATGGATGTGTTTGATCTCTGTGTGTTGTTGATATTGTGCCTTTGCATGTTTGCTTCTTTTTATGCGTATCTTTTATATGCTGCATATGTGATAGCATATCAGGTTTGTAACCTGAGAGAATGAGTGAATGAGTTTCAATTGTTTCTCTACTTAAGCTAGGAGATTCCTGCATCAAGTGTAGTTGAATACCTCCACATAGAGTGCGTTGAGGAGGCTAAGTAGTTGAACTTTTGTTCTCTTTTGTCCAGAGCTGCGTTAGATCATTCAAGCCTTGCAGGTGAGTGCAGGTCGAATTTGGGGCCTCAGTAGCAAGTCTGAGAAGGGGGAGGTTGAAGCTGTTGCGAGCGGGAGCGCACAGAACCCAGAAGACTTCATCACTTTTGGAGGTGGTTGAAGACCGAGCACAGGGAGGGTGCGGGAAAGTTCTTTGAAGGAGTCAGAGGAACAAAGCTCAGAAGGATTAGCACCTTTGTTTTCAGTTGCACTGGACGGAGGTGGCGAAGCGGAGAAACCCTTCATAGAGGGAGAGAATCGACGACTTTCATTTTAGAAAAGAAGTCATGAAGCGCCTTGACCGTCCGATCACAGAGGGGTTGCGAGAGGGTTAAACTTGTAGGTGCACGAGAGAACCCACTATCGTCGCACATCGGCAAATCGGGTTTGGTGAGTACAATGATTACATGCACGTCGAAATCGCGATCCGCGATTTCCCGATTTAGTGGGAGCCGTCGATCCTCGGAGGGGCAGGTGCCACAAATCCGAGGTATCGGAGTTCAGTATTCGGGGTTCCCAACAGCAGGGAACTTTGGTAGTGTGGATCCATGATCCGCGAAGTCCTGAGATTTACGGGGCAGCATGGGGCCCGGGAGACTTAGTGGAGGACAGGTGGCCTCACATCGGGGATCGACACCTCGGTACTCGGAGGTTCAGGACATAAGCATTCGGCGTCGTGAGTGGCAATTTCCCGAAGCATTGACCGTTGACCGTTGGCACTCGGGATTCAGCGGTTGGGTGACTGAGATCAGGATCACGAACCTCGTGATATCGCGAGACCCGATCTCCCGATTTCTGAAGGGAGAATCGCGCGGTAGTATTTCTGTGGGTAAAGAGTTCCCGAGGGGAATAGGAGGGGCTCGAACCCTCCGGGCCGTGGATAGTGAAGCTCCTGGTGGAGAGACCGTGCTGCAGAGGGTGGGGTTGCGTCAGAAATCTTCCTTTAAAGAGCCCGAGACTACTGATACGACCTTAGAGGTGTGTCGCAAGAGTGGAAACCCTGCCTTTAAAGGGCCCGAGACTGTTTATATGACACTGGATTCTTTACATAGAAAATAATCACACACATAGACTTATATATACAGAGCGACTAGCTTTATCAGATCGAAGAGTCTGATATCATACAACTGTGAGTTTGGACAATTCCAATTATAGTACTAACCCTGAAATTAATTAACAATCTCAATACATCCTATATGTTACATATACCATAAAATTACAATAACATTATCCACGAATTAATAACTACATTACATTTACCTCACTTACCTTGCAATAAGATAACATCCACATTACATCTTATATGTTAGTATCAATAATAAAACTAGAATGACATCACCATAAAAGATAACATCATTACATTTTATAATATAAAGACTTTGCAAATTAACTAACTATTTTTCATAATAAAACTACAATGACAACACCATGAAAGCTAGCATTATTCCATTTTATAATATAAATACTTTGCAAATTAACTAACTAAACTGCAATGTCATTACCTTAATGATTACATCCTTACATTTCATATTATAAAAGACTTGCAAATAAATCAACTAAACTGCAATGACGTTATCATAAGGATAACATCCTTGCTTTTTATTGTAAAATCTTGCAACTAAATAACTAATCTACAATAAAGTTGCCATACATGCTACCATCCTTACATTGATATTACATTTCACTAACCATTCATTACATTGTGATTCCTTACATTCTATCATATTAAATTTCATTAACATAACATTGGAGGTAGAATAACAATGACATTTCTTTTATATGTTACCTAATACTAATTGTACACTCTATTATAGCACTAACTTTACACTCTATATTATATTGGTAAACCTTACTTTTACAATTTCAGAAACAATAATTGTGTGAAAATTTTTATGTGTGAAATTTGTATATATTTTGGACTCTATGCTAAACTAAAAATACACACTACTTTCATCATTATGCTTCACCAGGAGAAAGGTTCTTATTCCTTATGATCTCCCATAATTCTTATCCTACTATAGTTTCCATTCTATCTGGTAACTGCACAACTTAAAAGTCTCACATATATCCCTCGACAAACAAAAAGAAGTTCAATGGCATTCGAGTGAGAGACACAGTGATTTGGACATGTAAGGAATGACATTGATAGAACAAGTTAACTTGGATCCAAGCAGTTCTTTACTCATGCTTTACTAAAGGCATGGAATTAAATTAAAAAGGCATGAAATGAAATTAAAAAGGCATGAAATGAAATTAAAAAGACATGAAATTAGCAAGGAGACAGCCGGCGGCTGTGGGTGCCTGCCTGACATCAATCACCATTGGGACACTAACACAATGTAAACTGTGCTGGGAATCAACTCAGAATTTTCCTTTCTGACCACGTCATAGTAAATCCCCGTACCATCGTACATCACGCTATGGCAAGGGTAAATAATTAAATGATTTTTAATTCAAGTGCAGGGTGAAAGGTTACGGATTGAGCACTGTTGCAAGGGAGATTTTGTTTACAGTTGCAGAGTAGGGGTGCCCAAAAACCAAGGAGACGGCCGATTCAGACCCCATGATTTCCTTAAAAATAAAAACGTGAGTGCTCTACAGTTCTTTTCCTAGAGGCTGGAATGGCAGGGAAGAAGGAAGGGGCTGGACAGAAGCTCTGGGTTCTAAATCAATAAGGCGACTTGGCCATTTCGGTGGTAATGCGTCAACCTATAGTTTGTTATTCATAAGGGTAACTTCAGACAGGTAAAATTAACCAGATTAGACAAGGAACTTCTAACCCAAGGCATTATTGCCAGATCCAATCGTAAACTACCCTACGTGAAATTTTACAGCACACTAAAAAATTTCGATTTCACAAAGTTCACTACAAACATTCTAAACAAAACTTCATCAAAAACTCACTGCACCAAATTGAACAGAAGGTGCACAAAAATCGAATCGGACCCTCCAGGAATTACCTACTGGTAGATTTAGTCACCTTAGACATATTGTAAGGAACCTCCTCGTTACGACAACAACTCTGATAACAGGTGAATTTTTTTTTTTTTTGTTTAAGGTGTGTGCGCGCGTGTAAAGAGGAAATAGACACACTTGACTCTACGTCGCCACCCGATGACTAACAAGACGCAACCACAATGATCACAACAAGAAGACATAAGGCACACAACAAGTAACTGCAAGCATATAAACGACGTAGACATAAGGAAGAATCCATAACAGTAGATTTTACTATTTCTACACAGGAAAGCAGGACGTTTAATATTAGTCCTCTGCTCCATAGAGAGAGAAAGTCAGATAGGCTCCTAGCCGATTGCTTAGGCAGAAACTAGTAACCCGACGATGAACAAGATGCAAGCCAGACGAACATAGCAAGACGACATACGACGTACCACAATAACAACATCTTTTTAACGACAATCAAACGACAATAAGTAAGAAAGACTACCCGCCCGTCCTACCCTGCAATGGTTAGGACCTCCAAGACACATAATCAATGCTCAAGCCCAGGTTCCCATCGATTTTAACCATTTAAGGTCTCAGGGCTAGCGACTGTTCTGAGGAACTTGGAGGTGTCTACTTCCCACCCGACACAAGAAGACCAAGCAAAAAGCTAAATCAAAACCACAAAGACAATCGCTACGCGATCATATCCAACACACATCAAAAGAATTCCACGGTGCAAGAAAATTTGATTACGAAATCCGTCATAAAACGACATAAGTGCGAGCGCAAGAAATTAACCTTATTTTAATTTAAGATGCAATGGTAATCCCCCTTTTTTCTCAAGGTGCCATACATATCATCATTCATTGAAATCAATTACGCCGTTCATCACTTCTCCAAGTTTAGAAACAACTAACATCATGTAGGCTAACTAGAATAAATAACATTATAACTAATTCGTTTAGCACTGGAAACTAATGCAATGGTCCTTTCAAGGTTACTTAACCATGCCCTTGACAGATGTCCACTCCCACTTTAATAATTACCAAAATTCTAGTTGGGCAATTAAATTTTAACCCAATCTCAGTTGTAGGCCATTTACTTCCATTGAACCAATGCTAACTAAAGTAACTTGTTATATTGAAAATTATAGGGTGTTATGATTAATTTCCTTTCATGCTATAGAAAAAAATATATATTTTCCTTCTTCTTTGTTGAACTAAATTTGGCAGTGAAATTTAAATAAAAAATGACGAAATAATAATAAAATAACAATTTAACTAAAATAAGGAGAATAACAATCTGAAAAGTAAAGATTATGATAATTCTTTTTAGTTGACAGAATTTGATTATTAACCAACAAATGACAATTGATAATAAAATAACAATTTAGCAATAATAAGAATAAAAATCAAATCTGGGAAGTAGTGATTATGATAATTCTTTTCCAGTTGACAGAATTCGATTATTAACCATCGGTAAGTTCCATGATAACCCCTTAACTATTATCCACAATAGTGACGTTCTCATTTCCATAGAATGAAGACCATATTTCCATTAACATTACCAGGACTATTAGTGTCAGCAGGAAACATTACACTACTTCAACATTACCATGAACAATGATGGTATTGAAAAATTGGCATTCTGTATACATTGGTATTAATATTAAGCCTTGCGTTACAATAACATTCCAAAGGCAGTAAAGGCCCGGAGCATTAGTGTTCTATAGTTTTTAGCATTAACATTAACCTTTCTTTTCATTTTATGATATAATAATTTTGCAAAAATAATATCAGTAAATTACATTCCTGTCATCTAACAACAACATTATATTAGCTTAAAATGGCACTAGCATTACCCTAAAACAGACCGACACCACATTTTATATTATGATAGACTTCACACAAGGAATATCAACAAAACCCATTCTGGTTATCTAACATTAGCATTGCAGTTTATTTATTGTACTAACATCACCTTAAACCAGAATCAACATCATAATTCATATTTTAACAATATTGCAACAGAAATTCAAATAAAATTTTATTCCTTTTTATCAAGACTGACGATGTTATCATAAGAAAATTTAGTGGCAGTGGGGGGGTACACACCAAACGGAAAGGGCACCAGAGGCGCGCAGGCCAGAACCACGCCTCACAGAGGTAACCTTCAATAACACTGTCAGAGTTTAAAGGTTCGCCCAAAAACAGGGTGACAGTTGGGGACCTGGTGACGGCTTGTACATTGAAGATTTTAGGTCATGGGCACGATAAAACCAAAGAGGAATTTCAGATTCAATCACTTGAAAAGCAAGAGACCTTCGTTCGAAAAATCCAGAATGAAAATCAGATGCATTCAATTGAAATGACAGAAACGTTTCAACTACCAGGGTTAAAATACAAAGATTTATTTCATATTTAAAAACAAAAGTGGCAGGGATAAGTAACGCCATGATCAAGCAGAGATTCTACTACCTAGCTACTACCTCGCACTACTCCCAAAGAAGGGCCATGCAACCTGGAAAGAAGAGAAAGAATTATAACTAAACCAGGTTTAACCTTTTGATTTCTTCTCTTGGGTCGCTACCTTAGGAAATTGTGAGGTGCAAACAAAATGCAAGGTTAAAAAGGAGTGCATTCAGTTATGAGTTTAAGAATGCGTAATAACGCATGAGATAGTAAAAGTAATAAATCTTGTAGGGTTGTTCCGTCCATTCCAGGCGACCAATAGTTTAATGACTGTCCTACGGTTAAGCAAGGAACCTTCAGTCCCAGAAGGCGAGGAAAAGATACAGTACAAGAATTACAATACAAAAATTGCATGGCTTAAATTTTAACCCTGAGAAGTGTAGTAACCAGGAAATACAACCCAAAACTTGCTAATAGTAACTAAGATTTCTTCAGAAATTACCCACTCCAGTTTTGTTGCAAGCCTCCAAAATTACACTGATTTTTCTTTTGAAAAATCGACCATTGAACTTTGGTTAGGTTAAGTGATATAGAGAAAGCCAATGGTTTACCTTGTTTTGTTAATTAAATTCCTGTTTCTGGGATATTCCTAATTGACAGATGAATCCCAGGTTGTGCCTTTTTTTTTTTTTTTTTTTTT
>ML793906.1:85586-101392 GCA_009831015.1 Picea engelmannii
TTTTTTTTTTTGTTTTTTTTTTGACTGGTTGGGTAGTTGACAGGTTCAACGCTCTGTAGTAGATTTCGACTGGAAAGGAGATTGCTTAAGGTGGTTGAAGTATCTATAGGAATATATTAGATAGCTAGAGGCGTTCAAAGAATAAGATATTAGCAGTACTCACTTACTACTAGAGGTAATTCATCCGACCCGGAAACTATACAGAAATGGGGTTATTACCAGCATTTACCAGGAGGTTCTTCAATAGCTTAATAATCGTTTCATACACAAGAAACATGCAGAAAATAAATTGTACAATATCTGCCACACTAATACTTGTCACCAGAGAATTTAAATAAAAATGACAGTTACAGCAGTTCAATTTTAATCGCAGAGTAAATAATAAAACAACCATTAATCCATTTACAACCAATGTTCTAATACCAACATAAATCATAATGCGTCCTATTCTATCAAGAACAAAAACCCATACCGTTTCCTTATCTTCCACGTCGAATGATGTACTGTGTGCTCCGTGCCGCTCCTGCTCCGTGCCACTCCATCTCGTCGACTGTGGAGACTACACCGGTACCTCCCAGCCAATCGCTAGGGGTACTCTGCTTCCCCCTTATCCCCCCAAGCCGCAAAGGGTCCACAGACTTTCCAGATGGTATGCCTAGCTTCCCAGCTCACCTCGCAAGGCCGAGCTACCACTCGTATTCGAGATGGAAAATCCCAACTCCTCACAAACAATCAGTCAAGTCACAATTCGGCAGCGTAATGATACGCTAACAGTCGATCCCTTTCTTCCCCATCTCCTTTTTCTTTTATAGAGTTTTGATACCCACCAACTTTCCTAAATCAAATTTTAATTAAGTTTTAATAAAATAATTCTAATTATTCTCATTCGCACAAGTGTCGTCCATCCCCCTCTTTCCTCAAGTAATTATTTTCTTTAATTTATTAAATTACTCATTTCCCTCACCCACCTAGAATCGCTCCTAAATTTACTCCTAGGTGTTCCTAGATCCCCTTACATGTTTTAATTACTTTCCTAAAAAAAATATGTTGCTAATTAGCTCAGATTAGCAGGTTCTTAATTTCAGATTCCTTACTATGTTGACCGTGCTTTTTACCATAAGTTCCCATCTTTACTTTATTAAGTTTCCTCCATTACTTAGTTTCCTAATTCTTATTATTCCCTTCTTTCCCCTTTTTATTAAAGCCCAAAATGGCAGTTGTGTTATTAAATATTTTCTTTTTATTATTTATTTAATATCTTTTGTACTTTCATAAGTTAAGAAATAATTTCTTCTTTGCAAATTTTTAAATCCCTTAGTTTAATTAAATTCCTCTCTTCATTTACCGCAAGAATTTTATGAATACTAAACTATTACGGAAATGGGTTTTTGGTTAAAATTTTATTTTTATTCTTAGGGTCCTTTCTTAAGGATAGACTAAATTTTTACCCTAGAGAATTTTAGACTTATGACTTAGATTTTGAACTGGCGACACTTGGTTAGGGAAGTTATTTTAAGGGTTTCTTAAGGTGTTAATGTCTTAGGGCCATCTAGGTTTATTTCTTCCTCATCATCAGTGCGACATTCCCTTCAGGATGCACTACGTGATCCAAGGGTGCCACTCACCTCGTTCGTTTCTTTTGTGCAACGTGCCCTTCAGGATGCACCACGTGCTCCAAGGGTGCCACTCAATCCTTGTGTTTCTTTTGCGCAACGTGTGCTTCAGGATGAACCACGTGCTCCAAGGGTGCCACTCGCCTCGTTCATTTCTTTTGCGCAACATGCCCTTGAGGACACACCATGTGCTCAAAGGGTGCCACTCACTCCTTGTGTTTCTTTTGCGCGACATGACCTTCAGGATGCACCACGTGCTCCAAGGGTGCCACTCGCCAACTTGACTGATTGGTAGACATCTATAACCCCTGGAGTCAACACTCCTCCAGGTGAACTTGTGGGAGACTAAGGGATCTAAGGAATAAGGCACCTGCCTTATTGCGCGCCCCTTAAAATCATCGTGAGTGAATGTCGCAGTCTTCCCTCACGACATCGTGGATCCTCTCGAACTAGGTAATCATTAACCTACAGTTCGAGCCACGGTGAGAGTTCTAGTAGGCTGTGGCAGGGCTGTTGTCCACACCTCTCCCTCAACCTCTCTGGAAATCGTGTGTGGCCCCTTTACTTCATATGTGAGTCTGGTCGACAAGCTATCGTCAGCTTGCATCATCAACAATCATGTCAAAACATGTCAACATCATATCATCAAATCAATGAAATATCATAGTAAATAAATCAACCCAAATAGCACACTCCCTGACTCAATCCGGAGTCCAATGGGTTCCACCGATGCCTCTGCATCCTCAAGGTCCGAAACCCTGCACACTCAATGAAACTGAGTCAACAACACCTATCTACATCAAAGAAGTGAAACATCATGTCATCTATCATAACACATCATAATCAAGGATAAATGTCTCAACATCATAAAAGTCCAGATCACTTGCGAGCAAGTGTCCTCAAAGAATAAGTTTTCTTAGTGCACCAGAGCGGGATGTTACACATATAACCTTAGGAATTTAAGCAACATGCAAACTCATTGACTCAAAAATGTAAATTTTGGTTTAGAAAACAATCGAACACTGCAAAATTTGATTTAGGCATCCAATCATTCACAGAGGTTAAAAACAATTCGTTAAAGCCACTGAGTTTTCCTTTTTAAAACCAAAAGCTGAGTGTTAACATGAGAGAAATCACTGCCAAGAAAGAGTGAATTTGTCGACAAGTAAATGGCTAACCCTCTGCAAAAAGATGGGTAAAAACTCTGCCAAAATATTTGATTATAATCACGAGTAAAAAAAAATAAACCATTGCAGTCAATAATGGGTAACGCACCCAAAAATAATTTCACACAACAATTGCATTCCAACACAGTCCCAAGGTTTTTAAGATTTGGATACAAAAGGCTGAGTATTGATTATTCCAACGAATTCTGGATTTCAACAGCTGAGTCGACTTTTACAACAATAACATTCAAATTGTCGAAATAAAAATATGCATTCTACTCCACCAATTAAAGATCATACCATTGCCTTAACTCCTACCTCGAATGATGACCTCACGCTCCATGCTGCTCCTGCTCCGCGCCGCTCCCGCTCGTCGACCGTAGAGACTACACCTGTACATCCCAGCCAATTGCTAGGGGTACTCTGTTTCCCCCTTAGCCCCCCGAGCCGCAAAGGGGCCACACACAATCCAGATGGTCCGTCTAGCTTCCCAACTCGCCTCGCAAGGCCGAGCTATTGTTTCAGGATTAATCGATAAGTTCGGACACAAACCGATCTCCCTAGATCCACCTGGATCTAGAACAAAGCAAGACAGAATAATACTCTTTCCCTAGATTTAGACTATTGAATGAACTAGAAGGCAAGAATCATGGGCATACCTTATGAACGCTTCCTTATATCTTTGTTGTTCCAGTTTCTCTCCAACGCTCTTGTGTTGTCCAGACCACAACAACACAAACCAATCGAAGTGAAGACAACTCAATATATTCAATAGTTAATCTATACATATGATCAGGGAGTTATGTAATAAAGTGACATTATCTTTATGGGAAAGGGACATATTACTATATTAAATTGATAGAAATAAATGAATACAACCTGAGCCTTGATGTTGCAAACCTCCTTTCGATGGCTCCTAGCTCTGACACACACACTTGCTCATGTATGAAGAAAATCAACCACTTTTGATAACCTTGTTGGAGTTATTGGCTGCTGTAGCATCAGTCCTTCACACAGTCATTCACTAATTCTCCAATAGATCTCTTGCAAGTTTGCTTGTAACCTTTTCCATGAGAAACCCATCAATTTATAAGAGAGAATGGATTAGTTACTAAGATAGGAATGATCCCAAAATATCAGGAAAGCCAGTACTTAGATAACCATTCGAATGCCATCTTATCATTCTAGAAGATTCCCTTCTAGAAGGTTCGAGAATTCATCTTTTTTCCTTCATTAGGAAGTGTTCACACCCTAGTAGTTAGACACAGTGCGAACTTCTCGCACCCTGGCTTAAGGTAGCCTGTGAGAATCATGCATTCTCGCAGGTAAATGTATAGATAGCCTGCGAACCTTCCTCAAAACTGTGATTTTTGGAAAGAGACAAAGGTAACTTTTCTCAGGAAAGAGTGCTAATGAAGAGCCTGAGTTCACCATCATCATTACATCATCATGACAACCAAAATTATGGATAATAGAATGCCCCCCAAAGTCTGAGATTGGAACCAGTGACAGTCGATAGACTTTGTAAGCTGCATGTGTGTGTCGAGAACCAGTAGCACATCTACTCGGAAACCTGCGAACAATCAAGCATCTGCAAAAAATCATATATATCCATTCTGAGGTAGGCATTCCCATACTCAGATCACAAATTGATGACATCATAGACATGGGTCATGGCCACCAATCATACACTGTGGATCCATGCCATCAAAATATAGCATAGTGACCTGAATACACTGTGGATCTATGTGTCTCAAAGTATTCATACTCCATCACAACCTGGAATTCAAATATAAAATCCAGGGTCTTCAATCTCATCACCCAAAGTACGAATCTAGCCATGTGATTACATGTGTTGAAGTCGAACATGGTAGAAACCACTTGATTACCGGTCATTGAGGAAACCGTTAACAAGTGCGAGGGAAATCACCATTGATGTTAATGACTCCCAAGGTATGATAGTACAATCCATCGACTATGAATAAATGAGTTGATTTCAAACATCTGATGGAAACTTGCGATCAGGGGTCAATGATGTAAACCCACTATCGAAAGCAAGGAAACTTGCCATTGAGGCATGCAAGCTCCAAGGTACTAAATAATTTCTAAGTCTTGATCCTGGATAATGAGTTGAAATCGATGGAACAAGACTCGTCACAGGAGGGCCTTGATGTATCCCCCATCAATGACATGAAATGAGTAACCAAGTTTGAAAGTGAGACAAAACATGTTGCAATTGGACTGGACACAGGGAAGGCCGGCACGAAGAGAATGGATAACGGCAGATGGCCGACTCAATATAGGTTTCAAATGGACTTCTCTTGAACATATGAACGACACGACCAATGATTTGGCAATATTGACTCAAAGACGACACATGACCTTGTAATCAATCTAAAAAGAGACAAATGGATTTCCCAAACCGGCTTCAAATGATGAATAAGGGGTGTCATGTTCAAGAGCGACACTTACTGCCAATCAATACGAAGAAGAAACATATTCCTTTCCCAAATTTTCCCCCACCATTTCTGGCAAGTACCTCTTTATTTTTACGCAAGATTGAAGAAGATCACATATGCTTGTTGATATAAGCTCATCCTTCGGACGAGTCCCTCGGAGTATTTTTAATGAACCCTAAGAAGGAGTGGTTCGGTCCCATCACGGGTCTATCAATGTTTGTTTAACGAGTCCAGAGATAGTAAACTCGAAGGTTTTTCAAGATTATAGAGTTTGGAAAAACACTTAAAAGAGAACTCTCTCAGTTCCTTTTTCATACAGTATTCCAACAAGACCGAAAAAGGGTTAAACTATCGCTTGAAGTACGCGTACTTCAAATACTTTATCGAGCGTGAAAATAGCAAGGTCCCTCGACGATCTTTTCATGTTTAAACAGTCTAAAAAGAGCTTAAAGAAAACTCCAGGGGGGTTCATTTTTCGTAAAACCACGGTGAGCCCGAAAAACCAATAAAACTATGCTCAATCACGTCCTTATGTTTTTCACGAGCGCAAGAACAGATAAAAAGACGCTCGAGGTTTTATGTAAAAACCATAAAAAAAACAAGAAGAATCACACCATAACGGAGAAAAATATGTCTATATCCTTTTCGTAATCATCAATGTTTCATACCTGCAAGTCATTACACTCATTTTTACATTAGTAATTAGGTGTAAACCAAAAATAAACATAAAAACCCCAAAAAAAATAACATAGTAAAAGGTAATTTTAAATGAGTAAATACACATTTTACCATATCATTCCACATTTTTACCATTGAGTTCCCAAAACCCTCATTTTACCCTTTGAATTCGGTGTCTATTTACGAGAGCTACAAGTGATCATTTGATGAGCCGTCAGCAGCATCTTAGTAAGTTCTTCATTCCTGATCTTTTCATGGTTTAAAATTTTGATTTCATTGGTTAAAAGTTCTATTTTAAGTTATTTTTTGGACCATATATGCGTGGAGGCATTCTCTCAGGTGGCCCATACGGGACTTGCAAGAATGACTCATTCTCGCAGGTGGGCCTTAAGACACCTGCGAGATGTTCACACTGTGCATAATATGGCACCTGCGAGCAGCGTAGAACTCAAACATTTTTGAAAAGTTTAGCCAATAGAAAAAGACTCATTTCATGAATAACCATAAAAAATTAATCATCTTTGTATCTTTCTTATGTAGGTAAATAGCCACAAACATTGTGCTTGAGTGGCGGCAATGAGAACATGAGGAGGATAATGCAAATGACGAGAATCATCCTCCCACCATAGTTGCATTAAGAGACTGTGGTCTCTTAAAATACTTCTGTATCCCGGGCATGAGAGCCCAAGTCCGATTATTGGAGTATTTAGTCCGTATGTGGGATCTAGACCAGCAAGTTTTCAATGTAGGAGCTCACACATTAGCCATTGACATAGAGGACATATACTTCTTGACCGGATTATCCAGGTGCGGGTGTCATGTCAGTCTGATCGGCAACAGAGGTGGAGGGTTAAAAATGAGTGAATATTGCAATCAATACTGTGTACCCAAGGCCAAAAGAAAGAAAGGGAAAGTGGCAATCTAGGGAGTAACTGACTTGACTCTCTGCACTATTATTTTCACGATTTCTCGAATGGCTGGAAGTGTCTCTCCCCATATGGAATTATAGAGCTATTTTCAGTACACCATCGAGTGTACTGAGCCCCGAGTATTTAACTGGGCTGATGCAGTGTTGTGCAGTATCAAAAGACAACTGACCAAGTGCAGGTGGGGTGAACTGAAACAATTTGGATATGGATCTTTGTTAGTGTCTTTCTTCCTCAAGAGAGTCCCCATGTTTATACTACAGGCTGAGTGGGACTTTCCGGGTCCTAGGGATCCGAGGATGCTGCGGTGGTGTCGGCTCATGGCCCGGCACGTGGCAGGACCAATCATCAAATATGACGATATTTTCTTTGACTAGTTGAAAAACCAGATGCTAATGGTCGACGACTACGCCTATGCTGGGTTGGATTTCCGAGGAGATCTGGATCTAGCACTGCCTGAGGACACTCAGTGGGAAGACCTCGATAAGAAGTACACAAATTTTCCCTTTTTTCAAATGTTTTTGAATTTTTAACATATTTAAATGTTTTTGTTTTATAGATTTATTTGAAGACTAACACCAAATGTTTGTTGATAACACAGATGTTGGATCGTATAGACCTCCTGGCAGTTCTCCTATCCAGCGATGAGGAGAAGCTGCAACAGTAATACCACAGTATGACGAAGATTACCAGATTGTCGAGAAAAATTTAGAGGGTCTGACAGCAAACATTCCATATATGACTCTGGAAGAGATTCCACGACGTGATCAGCGTCACACTGTAGGAGTTTCAGAAGCTATGGGTCGACTGCTCCGTAGGGTTTCCAGAGCAGTTGTGTGTTACCTTGAACGTCATCCATGATGTCACACTGTAGAATCTATAAGTTTCCATTTTTTATATTTTGGTCTTCAGACAAACTTTTTGTAAAAACAAACTCTTTTGATCGTTATATATACATATGGCGTCTACCGATTTACTTTATATTGTGTGGATTTTAATGTGTTTGATTTATAAATGATTTAAATGTATGTCCAATACATAATTAGCCAATGCGTCTGTTAATGTATTAAGACATCTAGGAATATGTTGATATTCAATGTGATCAAAATATCGTTCCAAGAGGTGAATTCACAAAAACACTCGTAATAAAGTAGGACTTTGAATAGAGTAGACATTACTTAGCTATAGTACCACCAACTGTGAGTCGAGTCGCACAACCAAATGACGAATTTCGAGCGAGATAGCATCAACCAATAATTCAATATCTGTGCTATATTCTGCAATTTTATTGGTTGCACGGCCAAGACATACACCTCGTAAAGATATAAGTTCATTGGTTGGGGCATATATTGCCCATGCACCGAAATCTAAGTTCCGAGTACTACGGCTAGCACCATCAGCGAAGCCAATATAGGGTAGCGAAGACTCCAACATCTGGCAATCAAACACAATGTCACATAAGGGTAGATACCAGATAACGTCAAAAGAAAACTAAAATAACACACTCAAAGTATGATACATAAAATACAAGTACTTGTGCACAAATGACTTATGCATAGTACTTCTTCAAGTACAACCCATTCCTGGGTTCACTCAAAGGTATACCAGTGTTGTCAACTGTCTACATCACCTTGGCCCACTTTATAAAGTAATCAACGGCTACAATATTGTAACCATGCACCCCAACCGAGTGAGGGTGACAAGGCATGAAAGTGATGCCCCCTGGTGTAAAGGGATCAATAGAGACCACAGGAACGGGCAAGATGACAACAAAGGGTGACGGAGTCAGAATTCGTGGGTAGTGCTCAAGAGGCTACTGTCCCAGAAACAACCTGGAAGGATGATGCCCATCATTCCAAGGGGTGCCCCCCATGACAAACATGATCGTCTCATTAGTGGGAGGGATGACACGGAAAGGATCGGGAGACAACTCATCAAGAGAGGGTGAAGAAAGTCTTGCCGATTGAATGGTGTTATAAGTAGACTCAACCGGACTTAACGACATAACATCGCCGAAACGAGTGTGATCTCCAGGGTCAGAGACTATCTAAGGGTCAAAAGACATAGGAAGTTCATGAGGTACGACGGAGACCATATTGATCAAAGAAACTGACGAGCGTGGAACATCGGGTGGTGGTGGAATGGGAAAAGTACCCATTAACCAAGAGTCTTTTAAAATGCCTACACCGACATTCTCGTAACCTGGTGGGGTTTTAGCGATAAATGGCACGTTGCCAGTACGAGTATCGAAATTAAAGAAGGCAAGTTGGTCAACCGTAACAACCTTTCCTTGATGAGGAAATCAGACTACACGGAAAAGTGTTGACACAATAGCACGCATGGAATCGATCCAACTACGACCAAGCAGAAGATTGTAATCAAGGGGAGCGTCGAAGACTTCCACTTCAACTTGGACTGTCTTACCTTCTAGAGTAACAAGCAACGACGGAAGAACGCCGTAAGGCTTAAAACCAGAGCCATTGAAGGATTTCAAAGTATTTTGTGATTCATGTAAAGGAGGAGAGCCAATGGCTTTCCAACAAGCAAGGGACATTACACATGTAGAGGCACCCTCATCTATAACATTTCAGCAAATGTTCTTGTCAGAGACAACAACTTGAATTTGAAACGCAAGCTGAGAGGGTAACCTTGGAATATGATCTTCCAAGTCAAAGACTATTAAATTCGTATCTGTAGGAACAATTCCACCTATATCTTTCAACAGAGCCCTTCGTTGTGCAGGACAAGACTGAAGGACTTCAAGGGCTGACATCGCTGAAGGTGCCTGGGCCAGATCTTCCACAATACTGTAGTTCTGGGCCGCACGAGCATGAGGATTGAAATTCGACTTGTGAACAATGCCCTTAGGGGGTCGTACGACTGTATCGAGGCTCAGTCATTTGAGATGAAGAGGACCGTTGGTAGGTGGCTTCAGTGGAGAGGGTTTTACCAAAGCAGGAGGTAAATCGTCAACCTTCTCCTTAGATGGAGAATAATCTTTGGCTCTAGTTGTGATTGCAACATCGTTCTTCTTAGAATCACCAGTGCACATCAAAACATATGATGTTGTAGAAGTAGATGGTTGGTCATGGATGACCAACTGAGCCTGTTGTTGAGACGAGAAGGGTTGTGACAAGACTGCTGGCGTAGAGGGTTTTGGCGTTCCTTGAAGGAACTTAGTAACCTCGGCACATCGAGGACAATCCTTCATGTAGTGATTGTCACCACATATAAGGCAAGGATATCGTGGCTTACACTTATCCCGATCTTCAATAGGAGGAGTTTTAGTTTGCTTAGTTTGATTATTATTTTTACTCTCCTTATTCTTGCCTCTCTCTTTCTTTGATTTATTTTTACCGGTCGGGGTAGATTGAACAACGTTCACCTCAGAGGTTTTACCGATGGGAGGAGCAGGAGATGGAGCATTTTGAACATTAGAATATGTAGACTTAGGGGTTTCACTTGAAACAGAATGTGAGTGGACATGAGTAGTACCAATCACACCATCAGCCACATGCGAGGCAGTTGGATCAGTTGAAGTGCTAGAAGCACCAGGACGAGGTAATTTAGGTAACAAATCATAAAGTGTTCCCGTTTGCGAATAGATGAGATCAAGATATTGAGCATGACTTATAGCCTGCTCCTCCGTAACAACACCGCCCATAGAAATGTCTTTACCAATTTCATTCACGAAGGATTTCGTAAACCATTCGGCTAGTAACTGATCAGGGAGTTCAAGTTTAATAAGACATCGTCTCCGTCTCCACTCATGTATTTGATCCGAGATGTGAGTACCTTTAGTTTGTTTGAAGGAAGTTAAAATCTCAGTCCCGGTATCATAACGGATCAGTAACTGGTAATGTGTAATAAAATCCATAGCTAGGGTATTGAAGTCGGAAAAGAAACCTCGTGGAAATTCAATATACCACTTCGCAGCAACACCAGTAAGGGTTCGTTGAAAAATACGTAGATGAATGGAGTCATCCATCAACGAGTTGGACGAACACCATAAATGAAAATTCATGACATGATTATTAGGGTCCTCTCCCACCTTGCCATCAAATTTTGGAATATCCGATGGAAGCTTGGATGGAATAGCAGGCCATTAGGGAGAGTGACGAATAGGATCATTTAGAATCCTAGACACGTCTGGCAAATCCAAAGTAGCAAGAAAAGGCAACTGCCGATTCACTTGTGGGTACTGGTGACTTTGGGGTGGAAGCCCTGTCGGCAAACCAGTAGGACCGTATGTAGTCTGCCCATAGAGGGAAGACCCTGGCTGATTCGGTGGTGGCCGGATAGGATAGTAGCCCCAAGGATTGTAACCTTGAGTTTGAGTAGGGACCTGAGGCTGAGTAGTGTGACTCTTCCCCCAAATAGGATTAGTTATACCTGGATATGGTTGGCCCACGGTAGGGACAATTTGCTGCCCCCCAGCATTTTGAGGAAATTTTTGTAGAATCTGATTCCAATACTGGGCCAATTCAGGGGGTATGTTTTGTCCAAAAGGAGAAGTTAGTCCCCCTATCGGAGATTGTGTTCCAACCAGAACTTGAGTAGCAATGGGATTATGTCCGGTAAGAAGAAAAGGAATAGTACCACCTTGTCCACCAACAGGAATCTACGGGTTTGGTGCAACAGTCGGGATGGTGCCACTAGGATTAGGATTGCCAGAAGGAAATGGAGGGAGTGTTAGGATAAAAACGAGAATAGGATGCCCAGGAAAAGGAGGACCACCTAGAGAAGCAGCTGAAGTTTGTGGAGGTGTTGGATTGGAAGCATTCAACAAAGCATTCAACGCATGGTAACCAGGTGGTAATGTCGAGATGACATCAGGTATTCACTAGGTATTGATAGGAGCAAGAGTAGCTGCAGTAATTTTGGTTTGCACACTCGTAGTATTCGCGAGATGGGCCATCTCGAGAGGAAGAAAAAAGTGATAAGTGGTAGTCTCTAGTGTAGTTTCTGTCTCAGAAGACACTAGAGGGTTGATTTCATAGACAGGGGGTGACTCAGTACTGAAAAGGACTCGTCGGAAATAACCCGACCAAAAAGGATCTTGGCCTACTACACCGGGATAAGGCCCAACAGTTGATTCAGAAGATGTAACAACGGCTTCATCAGAAGAATTTAATCGCACAAAAGGTCGTTCACCACGATGAATGTGATAGTCCTCTCTAGTATTGGTAATTCAAAAATCTTCTAGAGAGTCAGTTCGTTCTACCTGCGGAGGTGGTGTAGTGACAACTGGAACGTCACTTGTTTCCCCGTGTGGTGGAGTAACCACTGGGACTTCAGTCTGATGGGGAGAACCCTCAAGTGTACCAGTAGGCGATGGTTGAGAATCATCCAGATGCTCTGGAGATAAACCTTGCATTCTACGAAAACACTGTGGTGGAGCAATTCTAAACAAGTGACAATGTCTGTGAAGAAATTCCTATGGTCAACTTCAATAAACATACAACACACACTAGTAAACAAAATCTAGGAATCAATCACCAAACAAACAAGACCTTCTAATTTTGAAGCCACTAGTTGGTGATGAAATCCAACGTTGCAACAACGAGATGAGAAGGGGCGGGGCTAAGATGGAAAAGTTACGTTGACGACCTACTTAACGGACTTACACCCTGGTGCAAGCTTCCATAGATAATCATGGGTATACCCTCCAAGGAGCCCGAGTGAGTTTGATCAACGTCGATTCTAAGTACCATGAAAACTTTCCCCTCCATAGTCACCTTGGGTAAGAACCTAGAGAGATAGGCCACTAAGGTCACCACAAACAACAGTACATCCTGGGGGAACAGTCGTCAGTCCGATCCACACGCAAGGGCAGGGTATCTAGCCCGAAATCAACTCAAAGGCTTCCACTCATAATTGTGGGTATACCTCGGAGTGACCCTCATAATACGTGCAATCTCTACACTGATGTCAACAAATCAGGGTGAGTAACTCTGCCAACACCAATGCGACCTAGTGCTTGACCCTTGTGTTAGAAGGGCTTCCCAAAACAATATGTTGCAAATGGAATTTAACACTTCCTAACTCAAGATGCTATTGTGTGTTTTGAGCTTTTGGAGAGTGTATCTCTCTTCCTACTCCAAAGCACTAGCCTAGCTAAATGTTGGTATAAAAGAGCCCTAGGAAAGAGTTACTAGATACATTTTAAGATTACGCAATGTTTTTAAGAGCTGTTGTTTACACAAAGGCAACGGAAGTGAAACTGATGTTGTATGACTCTAACCCAAACAATGCAAGAATGAAAATGAAAAATAATACTTTCCGTTCAATGAATCCTATGTATGGGAGAGAGAGAAAGTTTTCCAAATCAAGCAAACTATAACACACAATTTCCTCTCAAATGTCAATACAAACAATCATTAATCAAATGAAAATTCTCTATATGTCTTTTTCAATACTTCAACAATCTCTAGGATTTGATTTTGCAATGTTTTCTAAAAGACAAAAACAATTTTTTGAAAGAAAAAACTTATGTTCACTTTCCAAAAAGAATTCTCATTATGCCAATGAGAATACAAAAATCAAATCAATGAACAAGCAAATAACAACCCAATCAACTCTTTCAACGAAAGAAAAAACAAAGAGCAAACCAATTGGTCTTCTCAATGCAAATGAAAATGTTCTTTCAAACCAATAAGAAAATGAGAAAAACCAAGCACTTAACTCTCAACCAATCACTGGTTCTCAACCAATCAGACACACTCATCTCTTGAAAGTAGAGAGAATGAATTAGCCAATAAGAGTCAAGAAAAGAAAGTCAAGCTACAAAGGACAAGAAAAACCTTGAAACCCTAAAACTGTTCAAGCATGCTAACTAAAGAAAGAGATATATCAATCACTGATCCAATAAACTCATAAGAGGTAATTCAACTGATCTAAGCAGTCAGAAAAATGAAAACTCAATTTCAAAAAATTTTAAAAGACTGTTCCCAGGCAAGGAATGTAACACAGTGCGAGAACCTATGATTCTCGCAGGCAACCTTTGAGCAAGGTGAGAACACCTCGCACTGAACCCTATGAGTAGGGTGAGAACCTGACTCGTTCTCACAGACTGCATTTAAACACAGTGCGAGAAGTCCTGAACATGACAAAATTTTTGAAAATGGAAGTAAAATTACAAAAAGTTCCTGGACTCAGAAGGTCTAACAGGGTATCCTGAAGACCCAGAGACTGACAAAACAGGAGAAATATGAAACTAGAGAAAATGGCCACAAACAAATACAAAAGCCACCAAAAAATGGGATTGTTCCCCAGTGGAGTCTCCAGTTTTGTTTCAGGATTAATCTGTAAGTGCGGACACAAACCGATCTCCCTAGATCCACCTGGATCTAGAACAAAGCATGACAGAATAATACTCTTTCCCTAGATTTAGACTATTGAATGAACTAGAAGGAAAGAATCATGGGCATACCTTATGAACGTTTCCTTACATCTTTGTTGTTCCAGTTTCGCTCCAATGGTCTTGTGCCATCCAGACCACAACAGTACAAACCAATCGAAGTGAAGACAACTCAATATATTCAATAGTTAATCTATACATATGATCAAGGAGTTATGTAATAAAGTGACATTAGCTTTATGGGAAAGGGACATCTTACTGTATTAAATTGATAGAACGAAATGAATAGAACCTGAGCCTTGATGTTGCAAACCTCCTTTCGATGGCTCCTAGCTCTGACACACACACTTGCTCATGTATGAAGAAAATCAACCACTTTTGATAACCTTGTTGGAGTTATTGGCTGCTGTAGCATCAGTCCTTCACACAGTCATTCACTAATTCTCCAATATATCTCTTGCTAGTTTTCTTGTAACCTTTTCCATGAGAAAATCATCAATTTATAAGAGAGAATGGATTAGTTACTAGGATAGGAATGATCCCAAAATATCAGGAAAGCCAGTACTTAGATAACCATTCGAATGTCATCTCATCATTCTAGAAGATTCCCTTCTACAAGGTTCGAGAATTCATCTTTTTCCCTTCATTAGAAAGTGTCCGCACCCTAGTAGTTAGACACAGTGTGAACTTCTCGCACCCTGGCTTAAGGTAGCCTACGAGAATCATGCATTCTCACAGGAAAATGTATAGATAGCCTGCGAACCTTCCTCAAACTATAATTTTTGGAAAGAGACAAAGGTAACTTTTCTCAGGAAAGAGTGCTAATGAAGAGCCTGAGTTCACCATCATCATTACATCATCATGACGACCAAAATTATGGATAACATCTACCACTCCTATCCAAGCTAGAAAATCCCATCTCTCCACAAGTAATCAGTCAAGTCACAATTTCGACAGCGTAACGTTACGCTAACAGCCGATCCCTTTCTTCATCATCTTCCCTTTATTTTATAGAGTTTTAGAACCTCTAACTTTCCCTAAATCACATTTAAATTTAGTTTTTATAAAAATATTCTAAATATTCTCCTTCGCACAAGTGTCGTCCATCCCCCTCTTTCCTCCAATCATTATTTTCTTTAAATTTATTAATTTCCTCATTTCCCTCACCCACCTAGAGTTGCACCTAAATTTCCTCCTAGGTATTCCTAGATCCCCTTACATGTTTTAAATAATTTCCCTAAAAATGAAGTTGTTAAATTAGCTCAATTTAGAAGGTTCTTAATTGCAGATTCCTTACTATGTTGACCTCGCTTTTTACCATAAGTTCCCAACTTTCTTTTATTATGTTTCCTCCATTGCTTAGTTTCCTAATTCTTATTATTCCCTTCTTTCCCCTTTTTATTAGAGCCAAAATGGCAGTTGCGCTATTTACTCATTTCCCTTTATTATTAATTTAAAATATTTTTATACTTCCACACGTTAAATAATTTATTTCCTCTTTACAATTTAAAACCACAGATTTTAATTAAATTATTCCTCTCTTCATTTTACCCTCTAAATTTAAGAAGACTAAAACTATTACTTAAGTGGGTTTTAGTTTATAT
>ML793906.1:132573-168120 GCA_009831015.1 Picea engelmannii
TTCCCTACATTCTCCAGTGTTGGAGTATTAATGTGCAAGATATATAAGAAAGTTGCGTCCATAGCATTATTTTGAGCACATTCTCTTGATGATATATTCAAATATTCATTTGATAATCTCCTCCTTTGACTGTATTGTCGTTGGTCACTTGGAGTTTAAGTTAAAGAAGGGGTTCCTCTTCCTCCTTCATTGGATACCCTAGAGCGTTTGTGAAGAATTTTTAGAGACTCTTGTCTCGACATGTCATCTCGATAGATATCCTTTGAAAATTCATGAATATGAAATTTCATAAGTTATAGAAACATAAAATGGAAATATAATTTATAAAACAACTTGAAGGAATTTAAGCATTTATAACAACTTCAAAGCATCAAAGACACATATTGAATTTAAATTAACAACTATTTTTTTTACTATGATTCTATATATAATGAACATGAAAATATTTAAATATAAAAAAAATGTAACATGTAGAAGATAATCTATATCTATGTAAATTGTAGAAGGTAATTTTTAATATAATCTATGTGTAACATGTTAAAATTTAAGGGAAAATAATATAGCTAGCCAAAACAGAAATATTTATTTTAATTTTTAAACATTAACTATTTGTATGTTACAATCAGCAAGACATTAAAACTTATGATCTATAATCTCGTAGCCTAAAAATGACAACTGACAAAACATTTACTTAGTTGAAACAAAAATCGATATTACCTTATATGTTGTTGCTATCCTCTTAGACATATTCTCAGAAAAATATTCAATGGATCATTGATCAAACCCTTGGGGAAGATCTCATCATGACACTTATAACAAATTTCCAAGAAGACTTTTAGGGTAAAATATCAAAAGACTAACCAACAGCATACACAAGTGGCACCAACAATAGAAGAGGATAGTGATAGCATACACAGGGTGGCATCAACAAAGAGATGTGGAGGGCGACACAAGGAAGTAGATGAGGAGGGAGACACCAACAAGGAGAACCACAAACCCCAAAGAACAACTGAGAAGAGACTTCCAACAACATGGAAAAGACCCTTAGGGGTCAACAACAACAAGAGGTTGGAGAGGTAAGGCTATGATGTCTTAATACACCAAGAAGAACTATCCTAGAGGGGCCACAACCACTCAACAATATAAACAAGAAGGAGCCCTAGAAAACCCCAAATCTGAACTCGACTTAAAAGAGTGTGTGTGTAAAGAGTGAGTATAGGTCTCTTTTATAGTTTTGGTAGGTAGGTTAGGGATATCATATTAGTCCAAACTTTAGGGTTATTTTTAAACCCTAATAATTAAATAATTTTAACAAATAATATTTTATAACATAAAATATTAATTGTTAAATCATAAAAATCAACAATAAAAAAACAACTCAAGGAGAGGGAATCCAATGTCAAGGCCACTAAATTTCTTTAGGAAGAAGCAAAGAAAAAAACCAAAAACCCACACAACAATTAAGGGGGGTGTAACTCAAGCAAGGGGAGTTCCAAGACAAAGTCAACAAGGTAAGTTCTTCTTTAATGGAAGAATGTCCACATGATAAAGATGATATAACTTATAATCTTTTATCATCCCATCATACGAGGAAGATCAATGATGTGATCATTCCCTTATTAACTTCTCCTAGGTCTCATGGACCATCCCGAGAGAGAAGAGGGTCATACATTATCTCGGCTTGGTACTTAACCAAGAAACAAAATAAAATAATAAAATGTAAATATCCAATGGGTTAACCTCTCTTTTATATGGCCCTAAATAGAACTCATTTTTACATATTTTATTGAAGGAGAAATGGGACTAAGTGGATTGGACTCAAATTTCATTTTCCACTAATTTTAAATATAAAAAAAAATGTAACATGTAGAAGATAATCTATATTTGTGTAAATTGTAGAAGGTAATTTTTAAGATAATGTATGTGTAACATGTTAAAATTTAAGGGAACAAAAATATATCTAGCTACAACATAAATATATTTTTTTATTTCTAAACATTAGATACTTGTATGTTACAATCAACGAGACATTAAAACTTCTCATCCATAATCTGGTAGCCTAAAAACAATAATTGACAGAGCATTTACTTAGCTTAAACAAGAAACAATATTACCTGATATGTTGTTGCTATCCTCTTATATAAATTCTCAGAAAAATATTCAAGGGATAATTGATCAAACTCTCAAGGAAAATCTCATCATGACACTTAGAACAAATTCCTAAGAAGAAATTTTAGGGTAAAATATCAAAAGACTAACCAGCAAAATAAATAGGTGTCACTAGAAATAGAATAGTACTTCGACAGCATACACAGGGTGGAATCAACAAGGAGATGAGGAGGGTGACACCAGTAAGGAGATGAGGAGGGATACAGTAGCAATGAGAAGAGGAGGAAGACACCAATGAGGAGAACCAGAAACCCCAAACAACAACCAAGAAGAGACTTGTGGCAAGATGGAAAAGACTCTTAGGGGTCAGCGACAATAATAGGTTGGAGAGGTAAGCCCACGATGGCTTAATACACCAAAAAGAACTATCCTAGAGGGATCACAACCACTCAACAATCTGAACAAGAAGGAGCCGCAGAAAACCTCACATCAAAACTCAACTTAGAAGAGAGTGTGTGTGTAAGGAGTGAGGATAGGTCTCATTTATAGTTTCGGTAGGTAGGTTAGGGATAGAATATTAGTCCTAACTTTAGGGTTAGGTTTAAACCTGAATAATTAAATAATCTAAACAAATAATATTTTATAACATAAAATATTAATTGTTAAATCATAAAAATAAAAAATAAAAAAACAAGTCAAGGAGAAGGGATCCAAAGTCAAGGTGGCTAACTTTCTTTAGGAACAAGCAAATAACAAAACCAAAAACCCAAAAAACAATTAAGGGGGGTGTAACTCAAGCAAGGGGGGTTTCAAGACGAATTCAACAAGGTAAGTTCTTCTTTAATTACAAAATGTCCACATGAGTCTCTTGTTATAACTTATAAGTTTTTATCATCCCAACATACGAGGAAGATCAATGATTTGATCATGCCCTTCTTAACTGCTCCTAGGTCTCATGGACCATCCAAGGAGAGAGGATGTTATGAGGAAAATCTCTCTATGGGTAGGGGTGAACCACAATAGATGGAAATGACTACAGAAATCAACTCTAATATCATATTTTCTATATAAGAAAATATACTAACAGGACAAGATAAAGATCCTACCTCTTCCAGACATTCGATGAATTGCATCGTTGATCACTTGAATCGAAGAAATACACCTGCAACTTGTCCTCACAAAACAAGAAACGCAAGCATATGGTGATAATATATAAAGTTAGCACATTCAATATCATAATCCATCAACATTCATAACAAATATTCCCATGGAACAACAATTCAAATATTTTTAAGATATTAATTGGACGAGAAAATAGTATTTCTATTAAAATGTAATCAACATAAGTGAATGAATTACAAACTTTTGTGTTGGAACGGTTCGAAACCAAGAAACTAAGTCCCTTCCAGCTAGGCCTCCACCACTTCAATACTCCACCAAAGGCAATCTCATATAAGAGAGACAATGTGGTTCTCAATAAAGTAGGCAAGAACTTGGGGGCTGAACAATGTGTTCAGACTTAAAAGGACAAAGGGATGTAGACTCAATATAAAGTGAATAATTTCTCCAGAGTAACTTTTCTCTCAAAGTTGAATTTTTCTCCTCTTTTCCATATCTCGGATATGGACCATTAATATCCTTCAAGTGGAACTGAAGGGTCGATTCAAAATGTTTCCAGTATATGGAAGATCAAGGATCATGGATCCCATGATGTGACATGGAAACCTGACACTATTTTTTAATTTTGGGCACAAAACCTGATGCACGTTGGTTGTAGTGGTGCAACATATATACACGCATGTTGTATAGCTGTTAGGGCACATATATGTGGAAAAATGTTGTTTTTATCTCTGGGATTTGCAAAAAGAGACTTGAAGTCTACATAGGGAAATGGAAAAAGGCCTTCTAAGAAAATTTGCATAAGGTGAGGAAAATCTTGCTATAAAAGATGCCCCCTAATGTGTGAGGTTAGAGGAGTATCTGCAATGGCTGAAATACACTATAATACCCAGAAGTGGAGTAATGAAGACCCAACTGGATGAACTAGTTTCTCATGTGAAGATTACAATATGTATTGACTTTGTGCACATGGCTGGCATTTTGAATTACATTGCAGATCCATGTGAAAATATTCCAAACAATTTTTCATGGCCATGAGTAGGAAATAAAAAGGGGGTTATATGCCAAAGGTTGTCATAGTCACAAACAAGGCCCATTAAAACCTGTCTCAAAATCATTCTGAAGATGTTCATATACAATGGAGTACAACCTAATATCCCATGGTCACTAGAGTCACATAGGTACTGGTCCAATGAAACATAGAAACAACTCAGGAAAGATGTGAATATGAACTGATGTCTTCAAGTCTTATAAACGATCCACTAGAGGTGCAAGCCTACATCGTGTGAATAAAGGGGTTGAGGTTGAACACAACGAGACTTCATTTGAATACCAATCATTAAGGTATATCGTTAACAAACACGAGACAACCTATCGTTAATTAAAGTAAGTATCAAGGCACCAAGTACATTCTTACAAGTGTGAATAAAGGTTTCAGGTTCGAACAGTTGAATAATACATCAATCAGGGGGAATTTATGTATTCCCAACTAACGATGGTAGGAGAACCTGCCACTAATGACTACATGCCTCTAGATACTCATAGGACTCTACGTCTCATTTCCAAAATAGATGAATTGAAGTCGATGGAAGGAGAGTCACTAAAAGGATAGCACTGAGACATCTCTCATCATTTAGAATGAGGTACAAAGAAGGAGCTTGATGATTTGGAGGAAATTGAATGAAGAACATGTTCACGAACCAATGAATCTATGCATCTTTTGTGTGTTCTAGATGCAAGAGGTACACAAAAAATACCCTATGAATAGCAGCCAATAAGGAAAATTGCTAACAAAGGTGAGGAAACCACCAATATGGCTAATGGAAGCCAAGAAACTGCATGAATCTTGATGTGTGAATATATTTATTTCCATATAACACAAGGGAAACCACCCAGTCAACGACCAATGATGAAATGTTGACTGATGGGTTCAAGGTTACCTACCAATGATGAAAGTAGGACCAGGGTGCACAATAGGACTACAAATTCATGTAACATTGAGACAAACTGAGGGTATGTCCGAGATTAAAAGTTAAGAGTTCTGAGGAATGGTCGACACAAGTTGATAGACATCCTTTGAACAAGAGCATGGGACATATGGAAGACTTTGGCAGCATAGACTCAATGATGGAACCTTGAGATGCAGAAGGCATCAATCAAACTCTCCATAGGGACTGGAAGAGTAACCAGTCAGAGGAGTAAACTCTAGGTAATGATCTCAACTTCCTAAGGTCATGCTAAACCCAAAATTTTGATGATATGTGGACCCAAAAATTTTGTTCTCTGTTAAAAGGAAAACCGACTGCTACCAATATAAGATAATATTATTTTCTCGTCCATATTTTTTTGTTTTTTCATATTCAAATGAATTCTATGATATAGAGGAGGAAACAAGTGTCGCAAGTAAGAAACTAGTTCCAGCAGTGGAACATACATATGTTCAATGCAAGGAGGTGAATGTGGGATATGGACACTCGGGGGAATTTTTCCTCTTGGGTATAGGGTGTCAATATGAAAAGGATATAAACAAGTCTCTACTTGAATGATGATGCAAACTGCTGAGGTGAATGGATTATAACGCAAAAGTGAGAACCGACAATAGGCTCAATACTGCAAGCAAGAGAATGAGATGAAATTACAACTTAACGCAAAAAAATGTCCTTTTTCCTAATCCTAGTATACTTGGTTTGAAAAAGGGGTAAACTTTCACCAAATCGACGTCCTTTGAAATCCAATTTACAGGTGTGAGAAAGACAAGTTCACTTGACAATATTTTCTCTTTTTGAGAGAGTCAGAAAAGAGATTAAATAATACTTTTTGGGAGTCCTCTCGGTATAGGTCAGCATGTTTATGAGTAATAAATGAAGTTTAAACATAAATTTATGTATTATCTATAAGGGACTCCCGATCCCACGAAAACAAATATCTGCATGGGCACTTCTAGTTACAGATAGAAGGTTTTGTGTTGCTATTAAATGGGTTCGTACCTAAAGAAAATGAGTTGTAGTCATAGGATGATGCAAGTTTGTATGATGGATTGGGAACCTATCCTATATGTTGGGTGGAAAAAATACATGTTCAAAGTTACAAACGGGCAACATGGCACTGAAAGAATGCAATAATCTTGGGATAAAACCACCAAAATCAACTCCATCCACTATCATATTAGTCCATTAGGCCAAAATATTGTATGAAACTATGTAAAGTGGGTAAATAATTTCTATAAATAGTAAAACAAAAATCAATTTTACTATACCATTTGTATTTTTTACCCAAATAGTGTATTTTGGACCAAATTGCCTTCGAATTTAAACTGATGATTATGGGAGCTACGAGCGACAGAATCGACAAATGTCTAGTGGATTAAATTTTTTAACTAGGCCTCTTTTTTTAAGTTATTTAGGGTACAACCTAGAAACTAAGATGTATGCGGGGTATAGATCATCAGGTCACATATACACATACCTATACACAATTTTTTTCAAAATAACCAATGTATAAGCATCCATATGGGTGACTGTGTATACTGCATATCTCATACATGTCCGTGGACAAGGTTTTTTAAATGTTGCTAACTCAAAAAAGGTTTTAATCTTGCAGGATGGTGCTAGAGTGGAGAGAAAGAGAGCATGAAGAGGTGGATGCTGCAGTGGAGAGAGGTACAAAGGCCCAGATGGCCTTAAATAGATGTGGGCTATACAAGTTTTTGGATCTCAAAGTTATGAGGGCTCAAGTGAGACTGCTTAAGCTACTTGTGAACTACTGGGATCTGGATATTGAGACCTTCAACCTTGATGGAAAACCATTGAGGATTGAAGTTGAGGACATATACTTCTTGATGGGATTGTCATATCAGAGTGAGGTGGTAAACCTTTAAGACTGGGGAGCTCAGAGTGTCATGAACATAGAGGATTACATAACCACTCATTGCATTGAAGGGACCAAGAAGGTAGGGAGCCAACTCCCAATCAAAACGACCAACAATCTAAGTCTCAAGATTGTTTTCCTAGTGCTGACATGGATCATAGGGTCAACCTATTTGCACTAAGAATCGAGGCCACTTATGTTCTATTCAGTGGAGTTCCTGTGACCCATGGTTTATGACTGGCGCACCTCACTACTGACCAACCTGAAGAGTTACTTGATAGACTACAAATTGGGTAGAAAGAGGAACTTAGGATTCACATCTATCCTTTGTATCTTTTTCTTTGAGTGGGTTCCAAGATTCATCCTTAGAGTTGATATTGTTCCGCACGGACCTCGTGATCCAGCCATGGCACGGTGGATCGAGGTGATGAGGTGGCAGTGGGATGGTAGGGTGCCAACACCCTACAACGATGAGTTTTTATTCTAGTGGATTCGACAGGTGATGTCTATAGAGAACTACCCTTGTGCATGGATTGACTTTAGAGGAGATTCGAACATTTCGTTACCACCAGGTTCCGCCTACAGAGACATAGGTATGTCAAATTTTTTGAATATTTCATTTTTTTGTAATTTTGCATAAGAAAACAAAAATATTTTTGGATGATGTCAAGTACTAACTTAAACCTATGTTTGACAGAGACGTGGGTCCATGACGACTAGAGGGATTTCCATGACACTAGAGGAGGCACCAGGTAGATGAGCCAGTGGGAGGGGACACAGATAGAGTTTTTCAAAATGTTCAAGACAAGCTGTCTCATTTTGACGCAGAGGATTCCCATGGTTTAGGTGGAGGATTTGTTGGAGGCGATGCAGTGGCAAGTGGTAGGTGTTCGCCATACTTGGGTATGATTGTTTCAGCGTCTCTCAAATGCCATAGTATGTTATCATGACACTCATCCAGTTCCATAGGCATAGATGTTGTGACTATTGTATGATCAACCACATATGTATTTTAAGGGTGTCAGCCCCAATTTTGCCTTATAACATCATATGTTTTGGAGAGATGAAATATATATAAAAACATTGATATTCAACTTTACTTATATTACAATGTGTATATTGATGGAAGTGTTTTCTTTTATTTAGTTATGTGACAAATGTCAATCTAAAACAAAATTAGCATATGCATCGGACACATAATTAGAACTTCTAGGTATGTGATGATAAGTAATAAAATCAAAATGTCATTCTAAAATTTGTACCTGTATGAATCGTCGGAGTAGATAAGGATCATGGACCCAGTAACTTTCATTCAAATGAAATACTACTAACTGGGAGTCCACGCAAGCTTCTAAAGAGTGAATACCATGTGAAATTACATCGTGAAAAAGTTCTATAGTGGTGCTATATTCAGCCACATTATTCATGGATGGCCCTAGGCATACGCCACCTGAAGACACCAGTAGACCCTCGGGTGAGTAAACAACCCAAGTTCTATGTATGATGACTAGCCCCATCTGTGAATCCTAAGTAGAACAAAGACTCCATTGACATCTGCCAACCAAGGGAAAACATGATAAGAAAGCTAAAGATAAAAAAGAGGGAAAATATATATACAATAAAATACATTAGTATACAAATATTTACACCCAATATTGGGGCTCATGCATAATATCTTTTCAAATAGAGCCTATTCTTGGGCTTATCTAACATGTTCCCTTCATAATCTTCTAAATCATAGGCTCTTGTTTCTAGGACATGCCGCATGATATAGGGACCATGCCACATGGGTTTGAACTTGCCTTCCATTAGTGGTTCGTTGGATTGATTGTATAGGAGGACCAAGTCACCCTCAACATAGTGCCAAGGACAAAACGACTTATCGTATTGGACCTTGCCACGTATTTTATTCACTACAATAGATATGGAGGCATCTCGACGCTCCTCATCTATACTCTCGAGGTGTATGAGGTGTTTTTTGAGATCGGAAGTGTTAGGTAGGAGAGAAACTGCCATTCTAAGAGAAGGGATTTCACATTCAATAGGTAAGATTGAATCCACACCATGTACCAACTAGAAAGGAGAAAAACCAGTGGAAATTTTAACCGAGGTTCAGTATGCCCAAAGTGATGGGTAAAGCATGATATTTCAGTAAAATTTGCTCTAGATAATAGTTTTCTGCAAAATGGTCTTGAGAGAATTGTTTACAACCTCTACTTGTCCATTTTACAAGAGGTAGTAACGGGAAGAATGACCATGTATATACCACATTTTTTATGCTAATTCTTTCATCATTTCATTCTGAAAGTGACTGCCATGAGTAGTGACAATCTCACTTGGGATTCTGAACTTGGATATAATTTGATTGAATACGAAGAAGGAAGAAGTCTTACCATAATATTTAACTATAGGCATGGCCTAATACCACTTAGTAAAGTAATCTATGACCATGATAATGTGTCAATGCCCCCTAGCCGACGTTGGGTTGCAATCCACAAAATCCACACCCCACTTGGTGAAGGGATTGACGATAACGACTGGATGGAGAGGGGTTGTATGGGAGCACATTTTCTAAGTGAAAACCTAGTAGGGGTGAAACTTATTAACCGCTTCGACACAATATTTAAAAATAGACGGTCGAAATTAATCAACTCGCAAAATTTTATGGGTTGTCGCAAGCCTGAATAGATGACTGCCACAAGACCCACTATGGCAGTCGTTTAGAACAAAATTAGCTTCTTTATGAGTTAAACAATGAAGCAAGATATTTTCTACTCCTCAACGATATAGAGTGTCGTCGAAGATAAGGTAGTTCTTAGCTTTGTATCATATACGTCGTCGTTCATCTCGTGAGAGATGCTGAGGGAAATTCAAAGTTTGAAGATAAAAAAATAGTATCTCCATACCATGGGTCTGATTACGAGACAAGAAAAATGTGTTCATCCGCAAATGAATCAACATGAATAACATCCTCATCTAACCGAGGGGAGTCAGATATTAACTCTGCAAAAACTAGTGATTTTTTGGACTTCGCAGAAGCAAAATCGAGATCCAATTCTTGTAGAATGACAACCCATTTATTGTACTTTCCCCCTATGATACACCTCATAAGGATGTATTGAAATGGATTGACATCGCCAACCACATTAGTTTTTCAAAGAAATATATAGTGTCATAATCGTTGAACTGTGTGAACGACAACCAAAGCTAGATTTTCAACATGAGAATACTTGAGTTTAGGGTCGACTAAGTTTTGACTAATATAGTAAATGACGTGCTCACAAATTAGGTCATCCTCCTGAACCAACACCATACCAATCATTTCCTCATATGTGGTGACATAAAGCAAGTAATCTATAACGTAGTCTAGAGACTTCAGTAGAGGCATCGATACCAAGGCTTTCTTCAAAGCATCAAAGGATTCATGGGCTCTCTCATCCCAGATAAAATGAGTTTCCTTATTTACGAGATGCATGAAACCCTTAGTAATATTCACATAGTTCACTATAAACCGTCGTAAAAAGTTATCTTTCCCCTGTAAACATTGAAGTTTATGAATAGTGCATGGGGGAGGAAATCGAATTATTGCCTCAAACTTTAAAAAATATACCATGATCCTAGTATCAGAGACTAAAAATCCTAGAATTCAACTTGAACTAATGCAAAAGTTCCATTTATGAGGGTTCAAATGGATGTGATAATGGCGACATCTTTCAAAAACTAGTCGAAGGTGTGTAGGGTGATCCACTCTCTTATGGGAGTGAGGAGCGAGATCGTCGATATAGTGTTGTGAGTGGGAAATCCCTCTATGGATTAGAACTTAGGGTTTTATTATGCATGCAGAAAATACCTAAAGATTCCTACTTTTTACCGTCATCTCGACAAATTTGGGTTGTTGGTTGGGATTCTGGTAAAAACCATGGCCATGAACAACATATGGATTTTGCATTTAAGGAGACATCATCGGTTGATTCCCGAAATAGAATGTAGATGGTTGGGTGTGAATTACATTCAAAGGACTTTGGGAAGGGTTTCCCCATGCCAATCCCATGGGAAAAGGTATCGCACCTTGCCCTGGGTTCCACTAGTTGTGAAATGAATTTCCCCAGATCGACATTCCTGATGAGAGAACTGATCCTTGCTAAGAATTCCAAGGTCCTGCTGCAGAAGAAGTTCCTGGGTTTGCCCCCTATGCAGTAATAGTACCCTACATAGGATTAGGTTGTCCATAACCAGGGTTACCCCCGGTCGAGAAAGCGGCTGACGAGAAAGCGTTGTTACCAAACGAACAAAACAAAGAAAACATTGTCGACCCTACTGGCATACTATGAGTAGGTGGTCCTTGAATCCCTACTCCAAGTGAACTATGGTGTGTGTTTGGCCCAGTGAATTACGGGTGGGTACCACCGAGTGAAGGGGATGAAGAAGGGATATGACCTCCCCAGTATGGAAACGTGTTAAGGGGAGCTGAAGTGCCCCTCATGGGTCCTTGCAAAGGAGCGTTAGAGCTCCCTGCCCCTAGACCAAAATTTTGTAAAGTGGAGTAGGATAGTGCATGGCTTGTACCTGTGCTATGCATCTCGTATGATAATGGAGGACCGGTCACACTCTGTGTGAAAGGAGAAGTGGTCATCGCCAAAGATGGGATCAGACCACTACTCAAGGTAGAGGTAGTCGAGACCATGGTGGATCGAATTGGCGACAATGGGTTAGGACAAGAATCCTTCAATGACCAGCGGAGCTTGTGATCCTCCACTGTGTGAGAATATCAAATACACACTATGGATTTCTATTCATTCAAAAACAACACACACTAGAAAAAAGTCCCTACAAGATAAAACAAGCAAACACTAAACTAGTTGGAAGAATAGTTACAACAACCAACACTAGAGAAACTTACCGATGCAAGTGCAACTCAAACATGGAAGCACCCTTTAGGTATACTCTACAAAGTGTGGCCCAATGTTTGTCCTAGGTACCGCGGTATACCCCCGCAGTCACCTGTGTATGTCTCTAAAAAAGATAGGCAACTAAGTTTCCAGCGCGTGAACAGTCACCAAGTGGGTACAATTGACAGTCGAGTAGACCATAATGAGCAGGGTATTGAGCCCAACAACTGTCAAGGGTATCAAAATAAAGTGGTCTGGAAGAAAACTAAGGAACTCGAATGGATTCGAGGCCCCCAAAGCTCCATGGAAAATGCAATCGATAGAATCCCAAGGCAAGCCTTCTATATGTGTTCTCCACTACGATTGGTCCAACTTTGGAGGGGTTATATCTGCTACCTTTCCATACGCGACCTCATGTTTAGCCCATGTGTTAGAGGGGGGTCTTGGATAACTTTAATGATACTATACTTTAAACACTCCCTAGATCAGACTCCAATGTTTCATTTAATGGCCTTGACGAGTTTCCTCTCCAACCGAATTCAAGGCCCTAACCCTAAACTAGTTGGTTGAACCTACCAACATAAAAAGTCTAATTAATTTTATATTTAGAGTTATTTTTTATGGCTTGTCTTAATTCAAAGGTTATGACAGTGAAACTAGTGATGTTTTGAGAGACGAAAAGAAAGATAAATAGAAAGATGGAAACAACACACTTCTTGACAACTTCATATTTTCTCTTTTAAATTCTTTAATGAACTTTTCAAAATAAAATTTGCTAAGATCTTTGAACAACAAACTCAAAACTATATTTTAGTTGACTACGATCTACTTATCATCTAAGTAAACCGCCAATAACTTAAGAAAGCAAAGACTTTTCCTGGTTACTAATGCAAACAGACAACTATTTAACCAAACAAAGAAATAATTTTTATTTTTTTTATTTGAATGCTCACAAAGAAAAAGGAAAAATATCAACAAGTAAAGACCACGAAAACTTCTGGCCTAAGCGCAGATCGCAAAGAGTCACTCTAAAAATAACACACAAGCAGATTAAAAAGGACTCTCACACTTGTCTAAGAACCCTATAAAAGAAATATTTTGAGGAAAAATTCTTATTGAAAAAAGAAGTTATTGTTGTGATAAAACCTAAGTTATTGACCTCTATGACAAAGACCCAAAAACCTGAGAGGTATAACCCTTGAAAAAGGAAAAGATGATTGCCTCTCCTTAAACAAGGATTTTCTCCTTAGGCATGCTACTGATAGTGCAACAGTCAGTGTGTGCACACGAGCTGTGTAAAGTTAGGGCACGTGTGCACGCGTGTAGACCTTATGCAGGCTGTGTGTACGTCTAAAACTCTCAAAAAATGAAAAGAGAATCAATAATGCACTGGCAGAGACTACTGGTATTGAGGACCAGAAACTCTTGAAGACTTAGAAACTCACTTTGACAGAAAATAGAGAAGAATTCAAAGAAAATTTCATAGAACAAACCAATCTGAGGTGGAACCTAAGCTATAAACTACAAACAACAAAGACTAGAATGAGTTCTAGAAAACCCCTCAGAAGGATTACTTCTGACAGGGGAGAGGATGATTTCCTCCCTAAAAGAAATTTTATGAAATCATACACGCAAGTGACACTTCCTCAGCTAGCATGTACACACAGGCTATGTGAAGGTAGGGCACAGGTACACGCATGCAGACCTTATACAGGTTGCATGTACCTCTGTGGGTCCCATAAAAATAATGTAGTCAAGAAAAGAAATAGAGATAACTGGTATTGAAGACCAGAATATCTGTTAGCTCGAACTTTTATAGAAACTTTAAAAACAAGGAATGAAACCAGTTTTTAAAAATACCCAAGAAAAAATATTCCCAGAAACCCTAGAGATCCCCAGTATGGTCACCAATTCTGTTGTGAGTGGGAAATCCCTCTACGGACTAGAAATTAGGGTTTTATCATGCATGAAGAAAATACCTAAAGATTCCTACTTTTTACCATCATACAAAAACCTAATCCCCATTATTCTTAAGAAAATGCGTAGTTAAGAAGATCAAGTGAACATACCTTATTTCCAGCATTTGATATCGATCCCTCTTCACGCTTGGTCTCTCTTTGAATGCAACTCTCCTTCCAAGGCTGACCTACATTCAAAAAAGACAAACAAAGAACTCCACATGCATTTGATCTATAGATTAATGGGTTAGATATTTAAGCAACATGTACGTAATAAACAATGAAGACCTCATATGGTGGGACGGGAAAAGTACTTATTTATTATTAACTTCACTAAATAAACTTACAATGAAGTCGGCCACTGCTCCACGAACCTGGTCCTAGGCTCCTCTTCAACTGTCCTCCAACTGCTTTGCTCTATCCTTCTCTTTTCACAAGGATGGATAAAGGTTGGGACAAGGGGAATGCTCAATTGGGTATAGTCTCTTTACTATGATTTTCCTTCTTTCAAATGGGACCCTTACTCCTTCTTTTATAGGTTAGAGGGATCTAAGTATTTGGTTGAATGACTGGCCATGAATGGCCTAAAGGTTTAGTTAACTTGCCCAAAGCTATGTGTTCTTTCAACAACTTTCCTTTTTCTGTGCTTTTGTAGGTACACACAGGCTGTATTGGGGCAGCTAGAGTGTACATGCGTGTAGTAAAGGAGTAGGGCATGTAGGACTTTATAAAGAGGGTTTTTAAGAAGAGTTTTTCAGTAGTGTTTGGGAAAAGAAGGAGTCTGAGATGGCATGATGCCAGGTAAGTATGTCTGGTGAAATTTAGGTTTATAACAGATAGGCTTTGACTATATGCTTGAGATTGTGAAATGCGAAGGTAATAGATCGTTGGAAGGTCGCTCTGGCATTCTTAAGGCCGAAAGGCAACTTCCAGTATGTGAAAGTACACCAAGGGAAAATAAATTAAATCTTATGTTGGTTCTCAGGTTTAATCTAAATTTGGTTATACCCTGAAAATCCATCCATAAAAGAAAAACAAATTCTTCCCGCAAATTTGTCGAGAATATGATCAATGAAGGGTGTCAGGAAGTTGTCTTTCGGACAAGCCTTATTCAGGTCCTTAAAATCCATACATATGTGGATTTTTCCTTGATTTTTATTCATAGGAATGAGATTGGATACCCATTTAGTCAAGGGAACCGGGTAGATAAAGCCAACATTAAGCAATTTTTCTACCTCTTCTTTAATAGAAGGGGCCTTCCTAGGACTAACAGCTCTAAGTCATTGTCAAACAGGCTTGGCATCTGGGTAGGTTTTAATCTTATGTTCGACAATCCGAGGGTATATTATTGGCATCTCTTCATATGACCAAGCCAACACATCATGGAATTCTTTGAAGAGCTTGGTGTAGATCAAAATTTCCTCTAGATAACAATCTGCACTGATCTGTACATTATCAACCTTGCCAGGAATACGAGAGATATTGATTGTGATGATAGGGGAGATACTCGCCATGTTTTCTTCAGAAAAAATGTCATGCGTATCAAATGGAACTACGACGTGACTGATTATCTTTCTCAAGGTAGATCTTAAATCATCTTGTTCGATACTGGAAAGCTCTAGGCAAAAATAAGAGTGATGATGCATATCATCCCATGGAATGTTAGAACCATTCATGGCCTCTATGATAGTTTCATATGAAGGTAAATTATCATCGAGGCAGTCATATGAATAATATGATTAGGTGGCCCACACGGACTCTAGAAAATCATCCTCCTTGTCTGTCTACGAGGTAATAGGATCCAGATTGATGGAAGAGTCAAGAACAACCTGATATGTTATCTCTGCTGCCAATAGTGGCATGGCCATTAAAGTATGTGACTGATCTTTACAAGATGCAATCGAGGAAGGTAGGGTCCAAGGATCATTAAAATACAAAGTGTGGAAAGTAACATGCCTCTTTGACCAAGTATACCTACTAGACATGGAGTATATATGATGAACTGGTGCCATGAAGTCAAAGGTACCCATAAGGGATGAATACATTTTGAAATTGATATTCTAAGTTGCCAAAAGAGAAATGTCGATCATGGGGATCGACAGTCCAACATATGCATTGTGGCTAGCATACTCAAATGACAACTGGTCAATTTTCAATATCCTCCCATCACGAGGAAAGCAGAGATTGTTGTCATAGAATAAGTACAATTTCATCCTAGTAACAAGTTATATTCGAGGGGTGCATCAACCGCCTAGACATCCACCTCTATCGTCTTCCCACCTAACTGGATTGGAAAGGCAGGAAGAATACCATGAGGGCAGAAGGAACGGCCGTAAAAGGAAGTCAACATCGTCAAAGACTGAGAATATATAAGACTAGGGATTTCCAATAGACCAGGGGCATCACATATGTTGCAACGCCTTCATCAACAACAATATGTTTGATGGTATACTTTGAGTAACCCTCGTGGATTTGAAATTCCACATGGTAAGGAAAGAGAGGCTTCACATATGTGACATCAAACTTGATAACTTTAGAGCCACAAGGATCTAAAGCTCCTAATGCAGACAAGAATGCATTCCTCTGTGAAGGAAATGTATGGAGTACCTCCAGAGCCAACATCGAACAAGGGTTTGACCCAAATCCTCAATAATAGATTAATTATCGGCAGCTCTAGCATTAGGATTGTGGGTAGAGAGCTTGATTACTCCTTTCATAATACGAGGGGGGGGCTCTAGTTTTTTGATCTATAAGGGCATCTCTAGAGGAGGGGGAGACTCTAGACAATGTACAGTATATGGAGAACTGTAATCAAAAGACTGGGTGGCTACATTAACCTCAGATTTAACCATATTGATGCATAGATGGTCACCGTCTTGCCTTGGTGGATTTTGACTCCCACCCTCCACATTTCCAATGTTTGAGGAGCTCAAGGCCATGTGTTGATTATGTGGAAAATGATCAGTTAACATAGTGGGTGGTAGAGATAAAAGCCTCACAACTTCCACAAGTTTGGGGTATAAGTGGGTAAGGTGGTCGTTTGTACAAATATTGCAGTGAAACTTCACCTTTCACCTTTATTTCTTTCCCTCACTAACATTATTATTCGGCTTCTCATTATAATCGTTTTCCTTGGTTTTATTATTATTCCTCCCACCCTTACTATTGTTCCCACGTCCTTTATTTTTATTCCCTCCTAGTTGCTGGTTACCATTCAGGTTGGTCGATGATTGCATATAATGTACATTCACCGACTGAGTGGGAGTGGAGGACACAGATGAATTTGTCCCTCCTACATACTGGTTTAAAGACAACTCTTTCAAATGTATTGTCATCGATTCTCCATATTTCACATTGGCAGAGCCTACAATACCTTCAGCATGAGGCCCGAGATATTATCTAGGGTCATATTTTGACCTCGGTGTGTCTGGAAGAATCTTATATAACATCCCAGAATGAGAATATATAAGATCTAACTACTAGGATTTAAAAATTGCTTCTTCATCAGATGTAACCTCAGATGTCGAAACATCCTTTGAAATATATGGTTGTAGACTTAAGGAACCAATATAGAAAGAATTATGGGGGTATATAGGACTTGTTCAACCTCTTCCATCTATGCCACTCCTGGATGTGATCCAATATATGGGTGGATTTTCCCTGACTTAAGGTCGACAGAAGTTCTATGCCATCATCGTAACGAACTAACAATTGGAATTGGTTGAGGAAGATTAAAACCATTTGATTAAAAGTTTTGTATGTCTCCCTTGGTAGCTCTATATACCATTTAACGATGACCCCCATTAGGGTCAATTGAAACAATATTGAATGGATAAAATCTTCATTAAGGGAGTTCTAAGAGAACCACAGGTGAAAAGTAGTGACATAATCACCACGATCCTCACTAGTCTTGCCTTTGAATTTTGGAATATCCAAAGGAATCTTGGTGGGGACAGGGGGCCATGTCGTATCATGACACACAAGGTCATTCATTAAATTATACAAGTTTGGAATATTGAGCATGGCCAGAAAAGGCAAACGAGGTGGCAACATCTAGCTCTAAGCTCCCTAGAAATATTGGTGTTGGGGAATCACAACCCATCCAGGGTTCTGGTAAAAACCATGGCCCTGTCCAAGATTGTAAGACCCTCCTTCAAACTAATTCATGAGGGTTTGTTTGGGAACCATTCCAATACGAATGTTATGATGAGGGTTGTAAAAAATTCCCCCAGCTGGAGTGGCTCCAAGTTGGGAGTTTCCCAAGGTATGAAACTAACCTCCTCTGGGTGTGAATCCAGAGGAAAAAGGTGGATTTGTCATGCCAAATGTGCTAGTAAAAATTAGTACAGAGGAGGTGGGTGTAAAGAATGGACCATAAGAAGTAGCTTGTCCACTAGGTTGGTTACTCCATCTAAGAGCCTTAGAATTAGGATTAGACCCAGGGTGAAAAGGAGGAAGTCCTCCAACTGTAGGATTCATTTGTTGGATATGAGCACCACCAAACAAAAAATGGAGAATGTGGAGGAGCCATGCCCCCAAGTCCAATACTAGTATTTGGAGTGGACGTTGGGATGGAGGATGAAAATTTCGATGTGAAATTTTGCATACCATAAGAAAAACGGCTATAGGGAATACGGATGCACTGAATATTGTAGCCTGATGAGTGACAAAGGGACCCTAAAGGGTTTGTGGCTATAGGTTTAGTATTCACTATAGGATTGACATGAGTGATGATAGGAACCTTTGGAACTACAAACATTATGGTTGAACGTGTTGAAGGAGTATCATTAACTATAGTAGCTATGGGAGTTGAAGGACTCTCGGTATATTTCTGAATCGATTCAGTACTCATCCTTGTATGATCACAAGTGTGGTAAGTGGAGCTGTGTGGACCATTTTTGATAACTTTACACCTTTTAGAAGGAAAAGACTTAAAACACGGTGGTAATTGTAATAAGCGGTGAGACCTGTGGGGAAGTTGTTCTGGATCCACAATGACTCAAGACTCAAGATATAAAAAAAACAAATCCTAAGGCCAACTAGTAACCAAAGAGAACACCAAAATAAAATAAACAAAAGGCCAACATGCACACAAACAGGATAAAGTGTCTAAAAGGGGCATCCTTCCCTAAAGTAGGTATGCCTTGCCCAAGAGGGGCCTGAGAATCCCTGTAAAACAGTGGAGGTATCAAAATCTACTATAAGGGCCCTCATGGGATTAACAATCAGTCAGTCAGATCCCCCTGAAGAGGTAATCCTCCATAAAAGTTGTGTGTTTTTCAACCCTTATTTGACCAGGGTACTTCAAGAATAACCCCTGTAAGTAGCCTATGTGGTACCTATGTCAAGAAACTAAGAAACCATAGTATAACCGATGCGAGGACGAATAGTCGTAAGTCAGGTCTATCGTATGGGAAGGGTAGAAAATCTTGAAACCTTGAAAGAATCACCTCTCATAGAGGTAAAGGTACTAGAAATATCTCCATATACGAATAGATCCCCTCAGCCAACCTCATGTGACCTCATGCTTAACTCTGGTGTAAGCGGAACCTCCTCACATCACCAATTATACAATCAATTTCACCACTCTATTAGTCAGACACATATGTTGATTTAATATCCTTGGAGAAGTTTACTCACAAAATCCTATTCCAAGGCTCTAAATCCTAAGCTAGTTTGTGCACCCTAGAAAATAAAATTGTTTCTAATCAATTTTAAATTATCAACATTTGTTTTAGTGGCCTTTCTTACTCAAAAAATGTGTGGTAGTGAAACTAATAATGTTATGACTCGGCAAGCAAAATAAATGAATATGAATAAAATGCAAAGTCCTAACTTCAATTCCCAATAAATGATAAGCTTTTCAAAATGCAATTTTCAATTTAGTTCTACAATTCCAAATAAGATGCAATCTTTGTATACATGTACTAAGATCAATGATAAGGACCTAAAAGATCAAATGCCAACAATCCAGAATTCTTAATATTTATGTGTTTTCAATATTAAAGAATGAAAGTGCAAGGAATGAACAACAACTTGATATAAAGATTCTACTGTATGTAAATAGAGACAAACCAAGTAGGATATCACGAATAAAACACCCATCCCAAGATGCAAGGACAATCAAATAATAAGGATGATGAGAAATACACCAATGGAAAATCCAATCGAAGAAAGGTTTCCTATCATTCCACAGACACTTAATAGTCATAATAGAGACCCAAGAAGACTCAAGAACCATCAAAACCTACCAAGAAAACATCAAACTCAAAAACCAAGGAAAAAAAGGATGATGTACATGATTGTTCAGGAAAAAATTGTGTATATATGCTTCTTGCAGAGGTACAACATGCATATGTATGCGACTATCAGATAAAAACCTGTGTATATGTGTTAAAACACTGCCAGGGTAAGGATATGGATAAGAAACTCAGGATCAAAATGAACAAAGGTTTTCAAGTAATCAAATGACAAGAAACTCAATATAAATGAGAGCAATCAAAGGAGAAAAACACTACAAACCATGAAAAGAAGATTCTATCCCCAGTATGGTCGTTAATTTTGTTACAAGAAAAATATCTCTATGGCTAGGGGTGAACCACAATAGATGGAAATGACTATAGAAATCAAATATAATCTCAGTTATGCTATATAAGAAAATATTCTATTTAAGCAAATATGCTAAAAAGACAATATAAAGAGCCTACCTTATCTAGACGTTTGATGAAGTCCACCGTTGAGCACTTGACTCAAAGTAATACACCTACAACTTGTCCTCAACAAGAAAGAAACACAAGCATATGGTGATCATATATAAAGTTAGCACATTCAATAGCATAATCCATCAACATTCATAACAAATATGCCCATGGAACAACAATTCAAATATTTTCAAGATATTAATTGGACGAGAAAATAGTATTTCTATTAAAATGTAATCAGCAGAAGTGACTGAATTACAAACTTCTATGTCACCACGGTTCGGAATCGAGAAACTAAGTCCCTTCTAGTTGGGCCTCCACCACTTCAATCCTCCACTGAAGGAAAAATCATATAAGAGAGACAATGAGGTTCTCAATCAAATAGGGAAGATCTTGGGGGATGAATAATGTGTTCAGAATTAAAAGGACAAAGGGATGCAGACTCAATATGAAGTGAATAATTTCTCCAGAGTAACTTTGCTCTCAAATTTGAATTCTTCTTCTCCTTTCCATATCTTGGATATGGCCCATTTATAGCCTTCAAGTGGAAAAGAAGGGCTGATTAGGAACGTTTGCAGTATATGGAGGTCAAGGATCATGAATCCCATGACATGACATGGAAACCTGACACTATTTTTAATTTTGGGCACAAAATCATATGTATGCGGGATGTAGTGGTGAAACCAACGTATATGCATGTTGTATAGTTGTTCGAGCATGTATATGTGGAAAAATATTGTTTTTAGCTCTGGGATTTGAAAAAAGGGACTTCAAGTCTGCATAGGGAAATGGAAAAAGGCGTTCTGAGAAAATTTGCATAAGGTGAGGAAAATATTTCTATAACAGAGAGAGTCACACATTATCTCGACTTGGTACTTAACAAAGAAACAAAATAAAAGAAGAAAACATAAATATCCAATGGGTTACCCTCTCTTTTATATGTCCCTAAATAGAACTCATTTTTTCATATTGTTTCAAGGAGAAATGGGACTAAGTGGATTGGACTCAAATTTCGTTTTCCACTAATTTTAAAACTAAATTAATTTAAAATCAATAGTTTAGACTTAGCTTCAACCTGAAGCAACAACAACCAACAAAAACCAATAACAATCAATGACCCTTGTGTTAATCGTAATGATTTGTACTTGTATAAGTAATAAGGTTGATTAGGATCATAATCTTATCCATATTAACCAATCAGTTGTTAGTTACTCTATTACACTTAACAAGACTAAATTAGTAGTAGTGATTAGCATGATTGAGTTATATGAGTAGACATAACAAGTCAATAGTGATCTCAATACTAGGCAGGAAACAAGCACATGTTGAATACAAGTATTTCTTAAATGTTTACTCATAGTACGTTGTACATATCTTTATAGTAATGAATAGAGTGAATCAATGGGATAACTAGTCAACATCTAACTTGTTGCAAGTTGTGTAAACTAACATGTAATTCAACCTTCTCCATGTATAGGGACAAGGTCAAATTTGGCCCTGACTATGTACAAAGACAGAGACAAATTTTGTGTAAACTAACATGTAATTCGACTTTGTCCATGTATAGGGACAGGGTTGAATTCAACCCTAATTCATGTTTCCCAACTAAAGAGACTATCATTTCATGTAATCATTTCCAAAATTAGGATCAAATTTTATCATAGATGGATATTGAATTCTCTCTTTGTTGTGGTTTTCAAGTCTTGGAGATTTGTTTGTTGTCTTAGAATACTTATAGGGAAGAATGTATCTATTTTATGTTTCAATCAACCTAGTTACACCAATATTATTCTGAATTTGCATATTGGGATGTGTTTCAGGTTGATTTTGAGGTTATAAAGTGCACATAATAATTATATGATCCAAGTAACTATGAGTTTTTTCTATATTTTTCACAGACGAATACATAGAAAAATGAAAGTAAGAGAATCATTTTGAATTCATTCAAGTAATTAATACAATATATTGGATGTATTGTGTTATTTTCCACTCTTTATCAAACTCGATCGTTAGGTGAGTGATTGTGAGAATCTTTATTACACTTAAAAATGATTGGAGGTTTGTCCCTGTTCGAGCCTGTCCCTCTACATGTATAGGCCCAAATTCAGCCCTGACCACCTCCTAAAACACAAAACATGTAAATAAATGAAATTTTAATTAATTGGGGAATAGGTTAATAATTACTTGGAACCTCAACATGAAAATATTTAAATATGAAAAAAATGTAACATGTAGAAGATAATCTATATCTGTGTAAATTGTAGAAGTCAATTTTTAAGATAATCTATGTGTAACGTGTTAAAATTTAAGGGAAACAAATATAGGTAGCTAAAACATAAATATTTATTTTAAAATTTATAAACATTAGCTACTTGTATGTTACAATCAACAAGACATTAAAACTTTTGATCCATAATCTGGTAGCATAAAAACAATAGCTGACAGAACATTTACTTAGTTGAAACAAGAAATTAAGAGACTATGACAATTCCCAAATTTGAAACAAGTTGCACACAAAGAAGCATTTGAGTAATGCTAGAGAGGAAACTTGTTGTTTAATTGTGCTTAGGACTACTCTTTTAAAATACATGTTATTGGCACAAGAGATAGAGGAATGTAGAAGGGAAATAAAAGTAGATAAATACTATTGAGGGGATATTGCAACAGAGAGTGTTTCAAGTCCATCTGTTTTTTAATACTAAGGTTTAGCCTCCACTTCACCAAGACATCTTCCTTGGGAAATATTTTTTAAATGCATTCCATTATTTCCAAGTGTTGTTAATTGTTACTGTGAACACTAATTGGTTGGCCAATGGTTAATGATACATTCATTAAATTTCATGTTTTATTATGTTCTGAATCTATTAGAATTTCCAGACACTGAACCATTTTTATTTTAATCATGATTTACTTCGCCAAGCTCTCTTATCAGTTGTTGACTAGAGAGGTTTGGCAATATTTTTGTCACCCCAAAGGTTTCACCTAAAATTCTGCATATTGCTCCCTGACATCATATAATGTAATAATTTCCAAAATTGGGATCGAATTATCATAGATGGATATCAAATTCTCTCTTTGTTGTTCTTTTCAAGTCTTGGGGATTTGTATGATGTCGTAGAATATATATAGGGAAGAATGTATCTATTTTCTGTTTCATTCAACCTAGTTACACAAGTATCATTCTGAATTTACATCTTGGGATGTGTTTCAGTTTGGTTTTGAGATTATAAAGTGCACATAATAATTATATGATCCAAGTAACTATGAGTGGCTTCTATATTTTTCACAAACGAATACATAAAAAAATGAATGTAAGAGAATCACTTTTATGCCATTCAAGTAATTAATACAAGGCCTTCACGTATTTCATTATTTTCCACTCTTTACCAAACTCAATCATTAGGTGAGTAATTGTGAGAATATGTATTATACATAAGAATTATCAGAGGCTTGCCCCTGTAGATGGACATGCCTGAATTCGGCCATGTCAATGTACAGGGACACGCTCGATTAATGTAATTTTATTATAAATTTTCCCTTTTCAATTTATAATGAATATTAAAAGAACACATTATCTTATAATCTTTCCCCTTCTTTACATTGCATATATTAATACAATTTCATTATAAATTTTCATTTTCTTCTCAATTCACAATGAATATTAAAGCATACTATAACATCTTTAAACATTAAAATGTATTCAATATGCATAAAAATATTAAATTTTTAACATTAATTCACAATGAATATTAAATCACACTATAACATATTAATGTTTGGGCATGTCCCTCTACATGAACATGGTTGAATTTGGGCTTGTCCCTATATAGGGACATGCCTGAGTTTAGACCTATCCATGTACAGGGACAGACCTAAAATCGGCCATGTCCTTGTACAGAGATATGCTTGAATTTGGCCCTGTCCATGTACAGAGACATGAACGAATTTGGGAAATTCCTTATACATGGGCATAGCTGAATTCGGGCCTATCCCTATATAGGGACAAGGCCAAATTCAACCCTGTCCACCTTTTAAAACAAAAAACATGTAAATAATTAAAAATTTAATTAACTGGGAAAGTGTTTAAGAATTACCTGGAACCTGACATAATGACAATGAACAACGACAAGCTACAACCACTAGGAGCACCAACTGCCAGCAACAATGACCACCAACACCAACCGCCAACATCAACATCTGCCAACACTAACCAGCAACTACCAATAACCAAAATCAACCACCAACCAACAGTTTGGAAAAATGTGAACTGAGGGATGTGCGGGGGATATATAAAATGATTTTTCGGTCAAAAGATTCTTTTGGCCAAAAATATGTTTCGACCAAAACTATGTCAGCAGGGAAAAATATGGTCAAATTCTTTCGACCGAAAATATGTTACTGGAAAAAAAAACCGTCCGACTAATATGGTAAATGGCAGTCGAGGCCGTCATCATGGCACTTTTTTATTTGACTTCTCTAGGTTCAGTTGAAAAGATGTGTCTTTTGACTGAAATAATTATTAGTTCGGCTAAAAAAAGGTCAGTATGAATTTTGGAGACCCGATTCTCACAAAAGTGTTACCCAAATTCATGATTTCACCCGAACTTATTGTCATTAGGGTTCCTTGTGTTTTTGTGTCCCCCCCTCCTTGTTCCTCCTCTACGGGAAAATTGTCCTTCTTTCCTATCCACATGTCCTTCTTTAGGGCACTGCCCTTCTTCTAGTGTGTTGGCTTAGAGCCAGGTTTGTCTAATGCATTGGTTTCTTGGTCGCAGTGATCCCTCTTGTAGATGTCTTTGATGACCTTGGATCAATTTATTTCCCCTTGGGCATGTCTTTTTTTATGACTGGGATCTTCCAGTCATCCTATCATTCCTTTATTTCCCATTCTACCTCTTTTGTGTTGATGCAGAACTGAAGTTGTAGCCATTATTTGTCTAGATCCATGTGCATCTGGATACACATATGGTGTCACGTATCCTTGAAGTTGGATATCCTATAGTATTGTGCAACCAACTTGGGAGTTATTCTCCATCTATTGTCTATCTTGTCTTGCATATCGCTAAGATACATAAAAAATGTACTTTTGTTTCCACTTCTTCACTTTGAAATGGACATCCTCCCCTATTATGTGTATAGTGTTGCATGACATTTACCTACTTTGTCACAGAAGTATGAATAGGAAAGATCTTTCCATCCGATCAACACTATCAACATGATGAGCCATGAATAGTGGAACTTTGTCCCTAAGTCCCGTGCATCCTTGTAGTTATCTTGGAATAGATTCAATAAGTATGGGGCCCAACTTAGCATGGTATCATTCGTGCATTGTGTTGTGGCTATGAAAACTCTTGCAGGGACCTCCTCCTTGTGTCAATTTTAAAGGAGTTTGCATGCCATCAACTTCATTTCCATCCTGGTAGTTTTGTCACTGATCTACTTTATTGTAATTTCGTGCAAAACCATTTCTATTTCATAGGTTTTCTTCATTTCCTCTCTGAGTGCTTTCTCCTTCATTTTTTCGTCATATACTACGTGGGCTTCTCTCCATTTGATGGCAGTCCTGTGATGAATGAAATCAACTCGACATTGATGTCCACTGGTCTATCCATCCACAAGAATCCTCCATGGAGGACTACCAGTAACTGCTTGACACATTTTTCACATCTTTCCCCTTGCCAAAATGAGGAATATCCAACAAATGAAGTATCCTTTTATTTATCATACCTACTACCCAATGCTTCAATTGTAACACTGGATCTCCTAGCATCCCTATGCCCAGGATTTCCATGTACACCTATTGTGCAAACTCCAGAACTAACTGGTGTCAAACACAACGTGGTCTGCATACCTTAACCTTTTGGCGCAGCCCAGTAAACTTGTTGTGGCCTGCACCCCATATCCAATGCGCAAGAAAACTATATAGTACATGAGCTACTTGTACGAAGACCTCGTGATAGGTTTTTTCCCCTTTCTCTGTGCTGGCATGATGGATGGCCCAACCTCTAGTTCTATTTCTTCCTTGCCTGACTCTGGTTTCCTTGTGATATCTTCAAGTTGCACTTCCTCATACTGCACAAAACCTACTATAGGTTGTGACCATGTCCTGTCATATTATGTCCTTTCACTGTCAATGCCATTTGTTTGGTGGGTTTCTTCATCCTTGGATGGTTGTTGTGGGTTTGTTGTGGCTGATGGGTTTTTTCCCCCTGTACTTCCCTATGAGTCGATGTACATCCTGACTATCGTTGGCGCATGTTCCTCTTCCTCTACCAGTGTGGAGTTAACTGGTTCAACCCCTTGTGAAGGAATCACATTTACATCGATGATTCCCTTCAGATGTGTATAAACATGCTCTTCCCCTATGGGTTCCTACGATGACATGTGGTTGCTACATTTTTTTCAGGTTGCTTGGCCATGTGTACTAAACTTTGGAGGTCTCATACCATGTAATTATTCCTTTAGTTGCTGAAATTTGGCTGATAAAATCCTCAAACTCACCTATTCACCACATGTCTTCATGTTTCTTATCTCTGCATATGCTTAAATTCACAATGAGTGTTGTTTGACCCGCGTCGTAGTTATATACGGGGTGTCATAATTGTCCTAAATATTCTCAGAGATACTTCTTTGATGGCCATAAATGTTTGAAATCTTGTTGGGCATGCTTCATAAAATTTCATAAATGCTTAGTTCACGCCATTTTACCACGATGACCAGTTTCTAGTTTTTTGGTCATTGGCCTATTTTCCGGTGCGCTGCAACATTTCGGTGCACCGCACATTTCTATTGTGAATGTTTCTCTAGTACGATGTGTTTTATTACTATCATTCATACTCTCGGCACTGTAATCATTACTTCTTTTCACACTGATTTTGTTATCTGTTGCACACGACATTTCCCAATATTTTTCCATTCATCGAATTCCTCCTCTTTTTGTATTTTTCTTCTTTTTCTACTTTTGACTTCCTTTTTCTTATTTTTCTTCTTTTTATTTATTTTTATCATTTTTCCTTACTAATATCTACTATAGTACACTATATGCATGGTTTCTTGACTGCACTACAACTATTAAGAGTTAGTAGTTCGACTATCCTTGTACAGTTTCAGTGAACTACCATTCACCATTCCTTTTAGTTATGTTCCTCCCAAGTCATTTAGCTGCACAAATCCTCTATATATAACATTGTTTACTTCATATGGCCCTAGAGAATGCATTATGAACTTACCAGGATGTTGCAAAAATTTACTGTCATAGAGGAGAACTAGGTCTCCCTCCTTAAAGCTCTGCTTCTTTATGTGTCTGTCATGCTAGGATTTATCCCTTGCTTTCTATGCCTCTTGGTTAAATCCTACCAGAATACTGTATTTTTTCATTTCCATTAGTTGAATTAACCTCTCTTTTACTGTGACTCTTTATTTCATATTGGTAATTGTTGCTACACGTAGACTGGCTACCAGAAATTCTAATGGCACCATTTCTTCCTATCCATATACCAATCTGAATGGTGTTTTCCCTATCAAATTATTGCATGTGGTCCTGTATTCCCATAGTACTGCTGGTATTTTCAAATCGCAATCATTCATGTTAACATTGTATATCTTATCAAAGAATTCTCCAAAATCTTGTTGAAATATTCTATTGTCCCATTTTTCTGAGGATGATATGGTGTAATCTTCTGGTGATAGAGTTCAAACTCCTCATTCAAAACCTTGATAGTATTGTTAATAAAATGGGTGCCTTGGTTTCTCATCAAAATATCGAGACATCCAAATCTTGTGATCACCTACTCAAATAAGAAGTGCGTTGTTGTATTTGTGATGCAATCCTTGACAAGTGTTTCTTCTACCCATCTGGTTAAGTATTATATCAAAATAATGATATATCTATCTCCTAACCTTCTTGTTGGTGGATTAATAGGTCCAAAAAAAATATATTTCCCAGTTTTCAAATAACTAAAGAGCTACTTGTGGCCTTAGGGGAATATCATCCCTCTTGTTGGTATTTCCAAATCTCTAAAATACATCACAGTTCTAGAAATATTCTTTGGCATATTTCTAAATTGTTGGCCACCATAACCCTACAAACAATACCTTCTTCATTGTATCTTTTCCTGCATAGTTTCCTCCAGCTATACCTTCATGAGATTCTACTAAGACCCTAGGTTGTGTTGATATTATGGTAGTTTCAGCAGGTATTAACCTCCACGTGTAGCCCTAATGAGAATAGAATATTTCGGGGAGCAAGTAGAAACCCTAAAGCATTGGGCATAATCGTAGAAGAAAAGTCAGCTAAAGGAAATATTTAATATTGAGTGTTTAGCCTCCAGAATGATATTTTAGCCTAGATAGCTAAGGAGAAACAATATAAATATAGGTCTCCAGATCTCATTTGACACACACACATCTCGCAATTTCATAAATGCAAGAGTGTGCCAAAAATAGGGTAAGTACACAAGTCTGGAGAGTAGTTGTAGCTGAAACTACTGCAACCTATATTCTCAGTTTAGGCTTGGAATTTCTATTAGTTATGGTTTGTACTTTATTCCTTGTGTGCTAGCTCTGGATAGAGGTACACTAAATTGATTGGCTATTAAGCGTAGGGTTTGCTTCTGGAATCATTCTTTGTCAAGATTAAGGTGCTCGGGGGTGGCTTCAGCGTATGGTTGGGTGACAATATTTTTGTATTGTCTATAGTAAAATGAGAACATCTATTATTTCTAACAAGTTATGGATCCACACTATCTTCGAACAGTCTAATCGCTGGAATATAGATTGGGAGGATTTGGTCAGTTACAGTTGTAGTTGCAGTCAGTTTTTGTTGCAGCAACAAAACCCTAACCCTCTTGTTAAGGCACCTTAAGTGAAGAGATTAATCTAATTTCTTGATATCCTAGTGCTCCATAACCCAACACACCTCTTGGTAATCTCACCAAGCTAAGACATCAGTTTTTATTTTTTGGTCAAAGTCAAAGGTTGAGCAAGTCAAAGCAGTTATGACTTATTCTATGAAGTCAGAAAAAACATTAGAAGGGGCTTATAAATTTAGAGAATGGAAAAAAAGGATTGATCTCATCCTTTCCAAGAATAAAGTGGTGGATATCATGAAAGGAAAGATTTTGGAACCACAGTTTGAAGAAGGAAAAGAGAAGGAACCTCAAAATGTTACAATTATGGAGAAGTTCAAAAACAGTGACATCAATTCCATGAGTATCATAGTGGACTCTATAAAATACCACTTGATACCCTAAATTTCCCATATTGACTCATCTAAGAAGATGTACGATTCTCTAACTAACCTCTTCTTAGTCAGAAACATTGAACAAGTAATGAGTCCGAAGAATGAGATCTTTGACATGAAAATGAATAATGATGACAGCATAACATCATACTTTGTGAGAATATTTGACATAAGAGATCAACTACAAGTTATTGAAGAAATCATTTCAGAGAAGGAACTGGTAAATATAGTACTGAATGGTTTTCCCAATACATGGGATTCATTCTACGCAAGCATCAACACAAGGAAAGAGTATCCCACATTTGAAGAAATTTGGACTTGTTGTGCACAAGAAGAATCAAGGATTAGCGCAAAAGAGAAATTTCAAAAGAAATATGATGATCAAGCCTACACAACAAAGTTCAATAAATTTAGGAATAAGAAGAAGTTTGAATCCCAAATCAAGAGAAAGATATGTCAAAAATACAATGCTTCAATTGTCAAAAATATGGTCACTACAAGAATCATTGTCCCAAGTTAAAGAAAAGGAAGGAAACACATGAAGCCTCAGTTGTCAAAGAAAGGTAACCCTCAAAGAAGGCCAAGAAGGATAAAACAAACTTCTTCTTCTAAAAACAAGGTAACAATATTCTTCATAGTTCTTGTACATACGATGTTTACATAGTTTATGTACATATCTTGCATATCTATTTCTTTGAAGATAAGTTGCTCAAGTGAAACAATAACTGTGTAAGAATAACAAGATAAGGATTTCTATCACGATGAATACAAGTCAAGCAATACAAATGAAAAGATGAATTACATTGACAATCCTTGGTAACAATTCATGTGGAAGCTATTACAGAAGTAACAACTACAGGCTAAACAGAAATAAGAATCAAACTTGAAGAAACCTAGAATAAGTAAAAACAGAAAGAAGTCAACAATCAAGAGAAAAATAGAAAAATACTTGTGACACTCTACAGAAGGCAATAAGGATGTAGACAAAATCATGCACTCTCTTAGATGGAGGGAGTTGATTATATAATTCCAAAATAAGATCATGCATTCATGCATAAAGAAAGGATTTGGAGGGAGATAATCCTAAATGATATGATCCATCGACGATTATGAAGTATCCGTCCATGTTCCAATTGAAAGTAGCATCCATGATAAAAAGTACATGTTCAATTTGACTCTAGAAGAAGAGTCTCCTTTGAAAATAAGATTTAAATTATCCTTGGTTTTCCATCTACATCCATGATCCTATGATGAAAGGAAGAAGTTGAAATCTTCAGGACATGGAATCTATAGAAGACTTCATGGACCAAAGAGATAATGAAACATGAGGAAGAACATGAAGATTACAACAAAGAAAGAAAATCCAGAACAACCAGTTATTATATTGAGAATCACAAGACCACCAACTTGGTTTGAACCCACTAGAAGCAATCAAGAAAATGTAATGGAATATATGATGAAAAACAGTATATGTGAAAAAGGATTACGAATGGAAGCATTGTGAGATTTAGAACTAGAGGTTCTTCCAGAAGGATGATAAGACTATGATAACAACTTGTTCCCGTAAACCAGATATACCTCTATCTGATCTATCATATCATTTGTAGTATCAATGGATTTAAGTTTATATTAGTTGGTTGTAAAAGACTATTCTTCCCAATAAGATCATTTGAGGAAGAAGCTTATGTAAATAAATATCAAGTTTTTGAGGTATACCAGAAAGAGACCCATGTATGCAGATATAAGAATACCTTGTATGGATTCAAACAACTTGATGTAGAGTATCTCATATACAACATAAGCATGGTGAAAATTTTCTATGACAGAGATATCATAATAGTTACTCAAAAGTCTGGGATGATAGACGACTAATCCATGGAAAACTCTCATGATGACTAAAGAACTGCTACTTGGATATGTTTTAGTTTCATCCTTTCCACGATGTCATGAGCTAGAAGAAAACAAAAGTGTTGAATTTGACCATGATGTATATTGTAATGATCAGAGCTACATGAAGCATTCATACAAAACCAGTGTTCCATAACAGACCAAATCACATTGAGATCAAGCATTACATTCTTCTTGATGAATTCTAGAAAAGAGAAGTGGTTCTCTAATATATCTCCACAGATAAGAAAATAGTAGATATTCTAGTAAAACCTCCATCCAAGATGAAAATATTGCAATATGGTGCTCGTGGAGACGAATTCCTTATTGAAAAAGGAAGATATCACTCCCAGGTTGGGAGGGAGAACTGATGTATTATTGATTTATGGAGAGTCATATTTCGATTTGAAAAATGGTCTAGGATGAGTAGTTCCTTTCCAGTTCAAAAAGTGGTGTGATATTTTTTATGGACATGCATTTTCCATTTTAGAAAATGGTCCATATCGGATAGTCATTTTTTGTAATGAAAATGGTTCGATAGATTGATGATGTACCATAGACAGTGATTCCCCTTGTGGCTAGTGTGGGGGAATGGTCTAGGAAAATCATTCTTCTTGGTAGTCACTTTGAGTAGTGGTCAAGTAGAATGGTCCACCTCACTGGGCAATCATTCTTTTGAAGTTCACAATTGTGAGAAGTTTCTAAGAATTGTCCATTTTGGAGGTTGGTGCAGGAAAATCATTTCCTTAGGAAATGGTCCGGACAATCATTCCCTAGGGAAGACTCATTCTCTCTAGGTTGTGTTGGAAAATATTGAACAAGCAACGAATGTGTGTTGATGATTGTTGTCTTTAATGGCAACAGCAGAAATGGCAGGATATGAAGGATAAAACCCCTTGGGGATTCAGACGTAAAAGCTAAGGAGGAACAACATTGAAGAAAACGCGCGCAGCAAGCGTTTACAGAGAAGAAGGAAGACAGAGATCCAGTGACCGTTAGATCCCATCCAAATTTCCCTAAAGGTCGACAACCGTCAGATCTGCAGAAGTTGCGAGAGAGATAAGCCATCGGAGATTCGGGGATCGGGATTTCAATATGCAAAGTTCACTCGACAACGAAAACCCCGAAATCGTGATATGCGATTTTGTCATTTGATCGTAGCCGTTAAATCAAGCAAGGATCTGGACCATTCATTCATATGGACGCGTGGCAGCCAAGAGGCCTCATCGGAGTTTCGGGGATCGGGATTTCAATATGAAAAGTTCACTCGACAACGAAAACCCCGAAATCGCGAAATGCGATTTCGCGATTTGATCGCAGCCGTTAAATCAAGCAGGGATCTGGACCGTTCATTCTTATGGATGCGTGGCAGCTAGGAGGCCTCATCGGAGTTTCAGGGATCGGGATTTCATAATGCAAAGAACACAATGCAACGAAAACCCCGATTTCGTGATATGTGAACTCCCGACTGAATCTGAACCATCAGATCAACATGTGATCTAGACCGTCGATCTATTTCACGACAGCAGTCCATGTCAGCTAGGGACACGTGGAAAAACCAGGTAATGACAGGTGTCAGGTAGATCTAACACTTCAGGTACATACAATTCATGAATCAGAGTGACACGTGGCAGGATCTAACACGTGCCAAATCACGTGTGACGTCAGCAGAGGCATCGACAATCGGGACTTTGATATGCCAAGAACACACTGCAACAGAAAATTCGAAATCACGATATCAGCCATTGGATTAAGAATGAGATCTGGACCGTTGATCTCTGTCTTCGGGAAATCGGGGATCGGGAATTCCGGAGGCATGTGCATAGTGACATCGAAAACGACGAAACCCCGATGAGAGGTTTGACCGAGGTCATATGTTGACGGTCTTATGGGGCCAAGGTCTATGAAAAGTAGGGCTATCACGTGGAAAGGGGCGCATCGGTAATCGGGGATTGGAGAGGTGAGAAACTCTCGACATCAGGAAGTGCGAAACCCTGAAACCCCGACGAGAGGTATGGTGACAGTCACATGATAGACGGTCACATGGACCATTGTGTAGCCGGAAGGGGCTAAAGCTCAGGAAAGGAGCATATCAGGAATCGGAGAATCGAGGGTTCTGAGTACATGTGCATATCGACAATGAGAATGCCGAATTCGCGATGAGTGAAATCCCGATGGGATCTGAACCGTTGGATCAAGCATTGATCGGAGGGTTGTTGTTGTTCCTCACACATTAACACTTCAGTTATGAATCAGTTAAGTGAAATGGACTTATGATGACGAATTGGTTAGTGTTTCAATTGCCAAGACAGATGTCCTTGGATTTCCCATTGGAAGGGGAAGTGGAATCATTAAGGAATTGTGTATAAAAGAAAATGAGGGAGAGTGAATTGGGTTGGCTGCTCTGAATGGAAAAAGAACGAAATAGTTAGAAAGGAGAAAGGAGAAGATGCTGAGCATGAAATTTAATGACAAGCAGAGGAGAAGAAGAACATAATGGCAAAAGAACGTGATGAAGAAGCAGACTTGTGAAGGAAGAGAAGAATTACAGAACAGACAAAGAACGGTAAGAAGTGATTGATACGCATAAGGTGTGTGTGTATTCTTTTTTTATATTTAAGGGTGGCTGGGAGGTGCTCGGGAGGACTATTGTCCTCAGAAGTTCAAGTGGGTGCTTGAACATAGGAAGTTGTAGCTTCCATCTGGTTGCATCCAGAGAAACCAGGGTGGCAGGGTGGTGCTAGGGAGAACAGGTATTCTCTGTTATGCAGGTTGGAGCCTGTGTAGCAGGAAGTTGGTGCTTCCATCCAGTTGGTGCTAGAACTTTCAGGAAGTTGGTGCTTCCATCCAGTTGGTGATGGAGTACTCAGGGAGTTGGTGCTTCCTTCTAGTGGGTGCTAGCGAAACCAGAGAGTTGGAGCTCTCAAACAAGTTGCAGCTTGTAAAACAGAGGTAGCAGCCTCACATTGAGTTGGTGCTCAATTGTAAATGATGTACAGAAAAGAAAAAGACTGCCTATCATTTTGAAGAAGAAGAGGTTTTCTCCCTTTATGGGTTTCCTCGTGAAAATATGTCTCTATGTGTATTTTATGTGTGACTGATGATCTTTACTCTTACTGTCCATATGCTATATGATTGGTTGATGACACATGAAGAAATCTTAATAATTTTTTAAAAGGCATAAAATTGTTTAAGCTTATAAACAACTGATTCACCCCCCCCTCTCAGTTGTTCTAGTATTTCCAACAATTGGTATCAGAGAGGGTTCCTTTTATTTAAAGGTAGATCTATAAGCTTAAATATGACAAGTCATGAAGGGACTTCAGCCTCTAAGCCCCCTCTGTTTGACGGAACAAATTTTTCCTTTTGGAAGATCAGAATGAGAACATATTTAATGGCCTTGGGTGCTGATGTTTGGGATGTAGTAGAGACTGGATATACAAAGCCTGTTGTGCTAGACAACAAGGATGATAAGTTAGAGTTTAATTTTAATGCTAAAGGAATGAATTCTATCATGAATGGACTTGCTGAAGCTGAGTTTGTAAAAGTGATGCACCTTAATACTGCCAAAGAAATGAGGGATAAACTTATTAACATTTATGAAGGAAATGATAAAGTAAAAGGTGCCAAACCTCAAACATACAGATTGAAATTTGAACAACTGAAGATGAATGAAGAGGAAACAATTAGCAAGTATTTTTTAAGAGTTGAAGAACTTGTAAATGCCATGAAGGGTCTAGGTGAAACGGTTGATGACTCACTCTTAATTCAGAAGA
>ML793906.1:218708-234395 GCA_009831015.1 Picea engelmannii
TTTGTTCCTTCCAGTTCAGTTAAAGATGTTCTTGTCCAACCTGACATTGATGGAAAAAGAAGTAAGTGGATAGCCAGGTTGATTGAGTTCGATGTTGAAATAAAACCAGCAAAACTAGTTAAAGGTCAGGGTCTTGCCAAGCTTCTAGCAGAAGAGAATAGCAAGCTGCTTGACGTAAATCTGATGAGCATTAATGCAGAAAATGTTCCATCTGCTGAAGACAGTGAAGGTAAGGGAATGCAGGTTTTAGCTCATCTAGCTGATTGCAAATGGTACAACCACATCATTCAATTTTTGCAGACTTTATCAGTCCCATCAGATTTGACAAAGACTCAAAGAAGGGCTTTAAAACTTAGGGCTGTAAATTTCTGCATAAGTGACAATTTGTTGTTTTGGAAAAATCCTATTGGTTTGTTGTTGAGATGTGTGAATCAAGAAGAGGCAGCCAAGGTCATGTGCGAACTTCACAATAGTGAATGAGGAGGACATCACTATTGGAAAACCACAACACACAAAATCTTGAGATCAGGTTACTATTGGCCATCCTTATTTTCAGATGTTTATGAATTTGTGAAAACATGTGACAAATGCCAGAGATTCGAAGGAAAAAAACAACTGAAGTCCCTTCCTCTCAAACCTATAGTGGTTACCGGGCCTTTTCAGCAGTGGGGCCTGGACTTCATAGGTGAGATCCATCCGCCTTCTAGTGGATAGCATTGGTGGATTCTGGTTGCCACCGATTACTTTACAAAGTGGATTGAGGCTATTCCCACCTGGAACGCCAATCACACTGTCATCATAAACTTTCTGTAGGAGAATATATTCGCCAGATTTGGCTGTCCCAAAATATTGGTCGTTGATAATGCTGCCACATTCAAAGATAAACACTTGGTGAAATTGTGTGAAGAGCTGGGAATTCAGCTGGTACATTCCACAGCCTATTATCCGCATGGGAATGGTCTATCTGAGTCATCGAACAAAAGTTTAGTCAAAATCATAAAGAAGCTGTTTGAGAAGAATGCCAGAGGTTGGGATTCCAAATTAAAATTTGCATTGTGGGCTGACAGGGTAACATGAAAAAAATCAATTGGTACATCTCCTTTCAAGCTAGTATATGGTACTGAGGCCATATTTTTTGTTCATCTTGCATTACCAGTTTCGAAATTTTTACAGGAAACGGATGAGGAACCAAATGATCTGACTAGGAGGATTCATGATTTGGTACAGCTGCAAGAGGATAGAGACCAGCTCTTAGAAAAATCTGAATTGCATCAAGAAATGATTAAATGAAATTTCGACAAGAAAGTCAAATCAGATGTTTTCAAAACAGGGGATATGGTCTTAAAGTGGGATGCAGCAAGGCAGGAAAAAGGGAAACACGGAAAATTTGAGGCTCTTTGGACAGGTCCTTTTGTCATAACAGAGGTGCAGCAGAACAACACCTTCGTTCTTCAAACTCTTTCAGGCGATCCAGTTTCAGGGGGCCCTTTCAACGGGCGCTTCCTGAAGATCTATTTCTCATAAGGCTTCTTGTGAAGCCAGGTTCTTTTTGTACATATTTCTTTTTCAGTTTTGTTTTCTTTACTTTGTCATTCAAATACCTCCATGCCCAATGGAACTAGCAACTATTTTTCAGATTTCAATAAGGCTACTGAGTCTAGCTAGGTTCTTGGTCACCTCATGGGGAGATGCCCATCCCAGTTGGAGCCAAATGTTAACTCCCAAAATGAAACCGTCCTTTCGGCCGAGTTTTGGGTGGATATCATAGCTTTAGGTAGTATCTTCAAGTCATTTTTTGAGTTTTTACAGCTGGGAAATTTTTTGGTTTTGGTGTGTCTTAGGAAATAATTGATCCATAAAGTCTTCTCTTTCAAAAATGTAATTTTTTACTTTCCACATCTAACGTATTTTCAAAAGGTTCATTGTGCGCTGTGGAAAGTGCTCACTTTCAACAGCTAAAGAGATTGTTTCATCAGTTGACGCGCTGTTGAAAGTGACAAGTATTAAAAGGTTTTGAAAATCAGTTCTCGGATGGCGCGCTATGGAAAGCACACGCTTTCAACAGCTAAGGAGGGTCTTCTACAAAATGGTGCGTTGTTGAAAGTGCTTACTTTTAGCAGCTAACGGGGGTTTCTTCGCAGAGTCGCGCGCTGGTGAAAGTGGCAAGCGAGCGTTTGGCCGAAGCGCTCTCTACGGGTTGTTGCTGCTTGAAGTGGGAATCAAGTGTTGTTGTCCACGTATGAAAAACAATGATGGTGTGATCACCCCCACGTCAGAGCAAATCCAAGGAATGCACTGATAGGAGTGGGCAATCATGGAAACTAAATCGTGCATGTCAGATGTGAATGGAATTCCAAGTCGTTCTAGAGACCATGCTCAACGTTCATCACAGTCAGAATGGCAAGTTCGTGTTTGGAGATGCAGGTACAGAGGAGGTACCGCCGACCTGACACCATCAAATCAAATAGAGGTCTTGCATCACAAACCATTTACAAAACACTATCAAAGTTTTCATTTAATTCAGAACAGAGCCGAAGCCCGGACTACTTTCAACAACGCAGAACCTCAGCTCGACTAAGCGGTTACAGGGTTTAAATTTGTCAAGTGTTTGAGCTCCAAGATTGCGAGAAAACGCAGTGGCGTTTTAATCAAACGAGAATTGGATAATTTATCTTTTTTGGAATCACATCCTGAGGTTCAAAGGTATTTTTCAAATGTTGGTTGCATGGAATTCGCTGAAAGGTTACAAGTTGGGTCTCACCAGGCCACTGTTGAAGCCTTCGCCAAGACATTTGATGGCAACAAAGCTCGCGTTGGCTCTGTAGAAATCAAGGTGGATGAGGCTGTCATTGCCACAGCTATAGGATTGCCCAGAACTGGTCAAAAATGGTTTAAGACCACCGCTCCTAAGAATCTGGATTACAGGGTTTATTTGAAGGATGGATACAAACACAAAGCATGGACAAAAGGTATGCTCGTTTCATATCTGGATGAAGAGTGGCAGCATTTATTCAAAGGCATTCAACTATACATTACCTCAGAAGGAAGACATGACAAATTGATGATGTACCACTTTAAACTGATGGATCATTTTACAGGCAAGACTCCCATCAATTTGCCTTACTTTTTATATCACAGTTTGTCTAAGGTCTGCAAGAGAATTAAAGCTCAACCTTTAAGCATGAAAGATACTCTATGTCACCTAGGCCTCATTAAATTAATTCTTCTGTAAGAATTAAAGCAACAAGGAAGGAGCTGGGAGCACTTCCTGTTATGGGAAGGCTTTGAAACCCAGAACCAGACTGCAAATGAACAAATGGCAGGTGCAAGAAAGCAATTATCTCCTTAGAGTAGCTCAAGAAGAAGAAGGGCCTTGTCAGGACCTTAAGAGGACAGGGCATCTAGATTGAAGTCTCACAGTTTGAAAAGGAAATAGAATTTCTAGAAGACTATGGAGCAGTCTATACAGCAGGATTCGGGACACCCTACACAACAAAGTAAAGGGAAAAATATCCTAAATTTGCCATACTCGGATTCAGAATCTGAGGAGAAAGATCAGCACCCTATCATCAAGAGCTCTGAGCAATCAGCAGAATGTGCTCAAAACTATGAAACATTAAAACATACAGAGCAGGGAGAATCATCAAAAAAACCCTAGATCAAATAAATCTCAGAGAATCAAACACCTTAAGGAGGTAATTTCCCAACAGGAATTCTTGCAGCGTGTGATAAAGGATAGATATAAAAAGTTGTCTGACAACTTTGCCAAGACGAATGCAGCATTTGAAAGATTGGCCAAGGAGAGCGTTAAAGAGAAAAAGAATAAGGAAAAGATCATTAAAAACTGCAGCAGATTAAGATTGCTTGCCCGACACCTCAAGAAGCGGATCAGGGGATTGAAACAAAAGCTGAACCAAAGGTCTCATCCAGACCTGAAATTTCTTGCTCAAGTGGTAGTCAATATGCAAGGTGAGAAGTTAGATGTTAATTGATTTTGGTTTGAAATAAATTTTGAAGGCGAAAGCTCTTTTTGTGCACTATCGGGACTTTCAACAGCGCCAGGCTACTATTTAGTTACCCATTAGTTGTTGAAAGCGATAGCTTTCAACAGCTAACCCATGAAAGTTTCAAACGGTTGCGTTGTTGAAAGATGGGCAAGCAATTTTTGAGGATGAAATCGCAATAGTTTATTTCCAACTTGTTTTGAAGATATGCCAACGTATCAATGGACCATTAAATTGCATGCAAGAAGTTCAACCTCAGGGATTCGAGGAATTTTGGATACACGTTCAAAACCATATCCTAAAATTCAGCCATAAATATTCAGAAATGGAACAGTCACACATAGGTGTCATGCTGCCTCGCCACATCACAGATGCTGGAAGCTGGAGGAAGCAAATGGTGATTTTTTGTATGCTGAAGACAATTAGAACACTCAGTTCTGTTATTGAAGACTTTAATTTCATAGTTGTTTAAGTAGAATAGAACTGTTTTTATTAAATGACAGGTCCATGTTTTTAGGATCTGTGTAACCATTTGTAAAGGCTATAAATGCCTGTTTTTATATCAAACAAGGGTTCGATTTTGGATAGAGTAATTGGCTATTGTTCTCAGACCTTTTTATGTTAATACAGATCACAGGTTCCTTTCAATTTTGATTGTGATATTTTCACCTTCCTTCTGCATTATTATCTGTGTTGTCAAGCTTTGAATGGTTGTTATTCCATTGTTTAGCTCATAGCCTGATAATAAGCCTTTTGATTGTCTCTTAGACCCTACATTGTACTGGTTTAGTTACAATCTTTTCTTCACCCACTTTAAAGCCATCTGTTGATTAATCAATCTTTGAGAGCACTGTCTATTTGTTTATCATTTTCATGTTTGAATGCCATAAGCTATATTGAGTTGTCCCATTGATCCACATTCACAAAATACAAAAAAAATTCATTTCTTAAGTTACCAAGCACCTCTGGTCTGCAACCACAGAGGGTTTCTTGGAGTGTTAACACCACGAATCCCTGAGATGCGAGAAGTCAACGGAGTGTTGACTACTTTCCTCTTACGGTGCATGTCCACCTGTCAACCATGTGTTCGCACGAGCCTCTTCTCTTGGCACTTCATGACTTGTGATGTCGAAAGTGACCCCCCTCAACCTTTGAACCCCCAAATGCATGATAGGCGATGGGGTTCCTGATCTAATGGTCCTCTCGTTCTCTGGATCCAATGGCTATCATCGCTCCTCACGATTTTGTGACTTCGTGACTTGGAGCACCCCACATTTGGGCTCTCACCTTACGAACCTTCGAGTTCGCGAGATATGAATCCCAAATCCCTTCGACACTTCCATAGATCCTTCAATCTCTACCACCTGTCCTAATCAGATAGACGATCCTGATCCTCTCGTGACTTCACCACTCGCAAAGTGGAAGGACTTCCTTCTCTGAACTTTGATGTCTAAATCCCCGATATGGGTGATCTCATGACATGTGTCCTCTTTCCAATGAACGACTCATATTTCTTCGAGACTTCACTACTCACAAAGTCAAGGTGCTCACCTCTGCGAGTTCTGGTGCCCGAATCTCCGAAACGGATGATTCTGTGACACACGTCCTCCCTCAGACGGATGGCTGCGATCTAATTTGCTATTTTGGGACTTTCAATGTGGAGTGTTCTGACCTCTTGTCCTCAGGACTCCTGAACTCCTGAATGCCGAATTTCCAGATTGCCAACCCTTTCAGGACTTTCACTTCTACTTCTCTACGCGTGAGGGTTTAAACCTCATGCAACTCTCGACAAATCCAACGGTTGTTGGGTTCTTCACTTAAGATCTAACAATTCATATCATCTACCCTGTGTGCTTCTCCTGCTGCTTCCTGAATGTAGGTAAACTCCAATGATCCATATATTCTAACTGGATTCGACAACAGTTGTACTCCTCTTGAGATTTGGTGCTTTCTTCCTTTGTTCTATTTCCTTTGCGAGCTCCATGACCTCGAGTCCTCGCCTACACGTATGAAAACACTACTCCTCTTGAGATTACTCCTGAATCCTTGACAGATTCTGACTTCAGTGCTCTTGCAGAGTCTTCGCACACAAAATACTATCTCTTCTGAGCTCCTCTGAGACTCAGACCTTAAGGAACTCAGTCCTTTTTCCTTCTCCCTCAGATGGAGAATTTGGATTCCCTCCTGGCTATCCTTCACTCAAGCAACCTCTTGCTAAGTGCTCAGGGTGTTCAACAACCCTATGAAGATCCTTTAGTGAATTCTTCCTTAATTACAGAACTCGACACAGTTCTCTTCCTCTTAGTGCCTACCTACACATTGTCTCAATTCCCTCCTGGCGTGTCAAGAATCCTCGGATGACTCTGACTTCTTAAGAACTCACAACATAGTTATTCTTCTATGCACTCCTTGCACTGGCTCAATGCCCACCTGGAAGAGCTTCACAGAACTCCTTAGAGATACTGTCTGCAACTGTGTTCCACCTACACAGCCTTGCCTCCTGAGGTGTTAAGAAACCTCACAGGTCTTCTCCTTGAGTTGGTGATTTCATCTCATGTGCCTACCTAGAACGTCTTTGTCTGAATCCGCAGAGTTCAAAAGTGCTTTTGTGCACTGGTATTCAGAGACCGTAGCAGTCTGTCATGCCCTCCTGGCATGAAACCACAAAGAACCTCTCAAGCCTGAAAATCAAACAACTCCGTGCAAATGAAAACCTACAGCATACATTCACAGCATATGAAGAACACATGAAAACATCTACACAACATAGAATCATGCAGGAAAAACTTCTCTAGTTTGTATTAATAAAATGTTTGTTTACAAGGGTGTTCTTGAGCTCAGACTTTAACAGAGTCTCGTCTCCTTATCTATGCACACTCTCTATCTCTCTCTTGTGCATACTCCCTTACACAAAATGAGATACAATGATCTTTTTACATGAGGGGGATCTTAGAGCGCTTCCCTCCAACCTCACCTACAATATTCAATTACATTGAATGGGTTGTCTATTCCACCATCTGGATCTAGATCTCAACCTTCAAATAATTAAAGGCCTACCTACTCTACGCCTGTGCAAAACATGGCCTATTGGCTCAACAGCCTAAAACATTAAATTACATTCATTTTCAAAATTGAAAATAAGGGTTGCACCTCTCTTCAACACGCGATTTGAAACTGCTAATGTGGCTGGCTGGCTGGCTAAATGATGTGGAGAGATGCTCCTGCATCAATCATACTCCTCTACTGAAAAAATTCATGAGCTCCTACTCATGAGATCTCCACCCTAGCTATTGAAATCCTCCTGGATCCCAAACAATTCTTTGGAGTTGTCCATCTACTCCTCTATTCTGTTGTTACTACTTCTTCCTTGCTATTGTTGTTTTCTCCCTCCTACTCAGCTTCCCTTTGCTGGCAGTATCTGCTGATTCCAACATCAGCCTTCTGATCTCTTCGATCACCTCGTCCAGCTGTTGCAATGGCTGGCTCTATTCATGCAACCTCTTCTGCTACAATTTTTTTCTACAAATGGGTAGATCATCATGATCTCCCTTGTCATATTTTTCCCCTCCTATGGCACTAGATGGCCACTCTTCTACAAACTCCAATTCTACAATTTCATCATTGAGTCTCTGCTCAACTTCCTCTTTTGACATCTTTACTTCTGTTAATTCTCCTGCTGGTGTATCTCCAGCTTCTTCCAGTCACTCCTTGGGCTGGTATTCTCCTTCAGTTGTCTCCAAATTAACCTATTGGATGTGCATGCCTTGCACTTTCACCCTTATCTCCAGGGCATCAATCTTTTCACACAAATCAGAAAAATGCATGCTATATGTCTCTTCTTCAACTTCTTCTATTGCAAGCTCCAATGCTACATTCTTCTCCTTTTCAGCTTCCCGGCTGAAAATTTTGAGCCATTCCTCGGAATGATCATATCCTTCTTCTGCTTGGGAAACCTCTAACATATTCTCCAATCCCTCTTCCATGACAGACACAGCTGGTTGTCTTCCTGCTGTTGTTGCATCTGCAACACAGACTCTTGCCTCGACTAGGCTCATTGGCAGGAATACTCGAATTCCTCCAATCATCAGAATGATATTCTGATCTTCTCTCTCTATCAGCTCCTCTAGATGATATGAAATCACCTATGAGCTCCTCTATTATCTCTTTCCCTCCTAGAAATATGGGATATTTTTGCTGCCCACCTGGCAGTCTATGAGATCCTCGGATCCCATCTCATTGCCCTCCTGAAAATATAAATTTTCGGTCCTTCCCTCTTTGCAGTTTATGATATCCCACAATGACCTCATCTCATTGCCCTCTTGGAAATTTGAAATTCCATCGCTATCCTCCTAACAGTCTATGATATCTCGCAGCGACCTCATCTCATTTCCCTCTTGGAAATTGATAATTTTTGTTCTGTCCTCCTGGCAGTTTATGAGATCATCCAGTGATCTTAGTTCATCCTCATCACTGAGATTTCTCCCAGCCTCTGGTTCACATACCTGAACCATCTCTTCTTGTTCATCCCTAAGGCCTTCAGCATGCCTCAACCATCTCTTTCACAACTTATGTTGTCCTCTAGCCACAAATTCCTGAGTCGGCCACTTTACATTCATCTTCATGATCCATTCATATACCCATCTTGATCTTGCATCCTGTTGCATCCGCAATTCTAGCTCATCCATCCTTGCTCTGATCTCGGTGAGATATTTATATCTCACAATGTTCTCCTGCTGTTGATGGATGAGCCATTTTCTTTCCTTCTATCTACCCTCCTGGAAAACCTGTTGCTGTCACTCTGCAACCCTAAGTGCTTCCAATGTCAACTACAGTCCTCTCGACTGTCTTCTTGACTATTGCGTACCTGCGAGAAATCACCATAGAGTCTCAATACTCTGCCTTCCTCTGATACCAAAATGATGTGTATCAGAGTACTCCTTCTCCTCTCACTTCCTCTGCCTGCAATATACAAACAAATTCAAGCTCTGATACCACAACTGGTGAAACACCCCCTACCTCAGTAGGTTCTGCATGACCTTTCGGTCTAAGGATCATTCACGAATTCATTTCTGAGCCTCAAATATTCCAGATCCTTTAATTCCCTATTGGAACCTCAAATCTTCGATCCATAGGTCCTTATGAGAAAACCCCACTTGCACATGACATGAACAAGGTGCAAGTTATCACCTACACACGGCTTCCAACATGACCATGATCATTTCCCAAAATGTGATTTCAGTCTTCGAAACTCCATGAGCCCTAATGTCAAGTTTCCTTGACTCTTCGATCTCCCGACACCCGAAGTGTCAATCTGTCGAAATGGCGCTCAACAGTGATTAGCACCCTCGGCCCTATCTTGGTCCATGTGACCACTTTTTCATATGACCTAAGTCTTCTTCAAGTTTCTCACTACCAAGAGCCCTGGCTCTTAGTCATCTGGGCAGTCAAAGTGTCTATCCCCGAAATGCTGAAATGCCAATCCCTGGATTTCTCCTCCCAGAATTTCTTTTCCCCGGCTTTTCACATTTCGCGATTTTGGAGTTTCAATTGTTGAGGTGCTTGGCTCTCTATCTGCGAGATCCCCGGTATGCCGAAACCCGAAATCCTCATCTTCACTGCCCCGCATTGTCACACTTTCTCGATTTTAGGGTTTTCGTCCCCAAGAACCCAGACTCCTTACCTCCAGAAATTCTAAAATCCCGAATCCTAGTATGTCGAAATCTGAACCGGTGCTATTCTCCTGGATGCTTTTGGGAATTTTCATCTCAAAACTTTGCAAATCCTATTGCTCAAGTTCTCTCCCTCTCGTACTCCCGGTATCTGAAATACCAAAGTACCAAAATCCTGAAACTTTGGACCTCCTTCTCCTAAGGGAGATCAATAGCGCAAATCCTCCTTGATCCGACGAATCAGATCCTTTCAAGATTTTATGGGTCAAGAGCTCCAAAATATTACCCTTAGAATTCCTAGTTGTGGGAATGTCAGAATACCTTTTTGGCGATTTTTCCGAAACCTCACCTATATGCTCCTTCTCGGGACTTCGGGATTCGCGATTTCATGAATCCTCCATGAAAAATGTTCGCTCCTTTGACCCTCGGTATTCAGAACCCCAATATGCCGAAATGTGAATTCTCTCTGGGCTTCTGGATGTTTGCCTTGCATCCTCCTACAAATGGATGGCCACGATCCTCTCGTTGTTCGGGACTTTCACTGTGAAGTGCCCCAATCTCTTTTCATCGGGATTCCTGAAATGTCGTGTCTCGAATCTCCAAAAATGTCAAAATATGACGACTCCACTCCTTTGCATACAAGAATTAAACCTTGTGCATATTCTCCTAGATCTGATGGCTATCGATCTGTGCACCCAGATATGACGACAGTTGTACCTCCTTCCTGAGCTTACACTTCTGCCTTCACCTTCAAATATTTTCTCACTTCATAAGGCCTCGGTCTTTGTTTCTGTTGCAGAGCATGTAATGTTGGCTCTTTCTTGTGTTCTAAGGACACTTTCCCTCCTGAGATTTTGGTACTTGTGAAACCCTAAAAGGTTTTCTCGACTTCCTTCACTCCTTGCATCTATTTCTCTGTGCACAAAGGCACTCTCTCTCCTGAGCTTCATCAAAACTGAACCTCGAAGAGGTTCTCAACTTCTATACTCCTTGCAGGGTCTCTTCACATAACTGCACTATCTATCTTGATCTTTTCCTGTAGCTCTAACCTCAAAGGGTCTCTATCCCTTTCTCTCTTTGAAAGTATGGAAATTCCCTCTGGAAACTTTCTGCTTGATCACTCCTTACTGAGCCAACAGGGTATTCAGCAACCCTGTGAAGATCCTCTCCTGGACTCTTCTCTATTCTAGAAATCAAAGGAGTTCTTTCATGTTCACTCTGCACATCCACTCAATTCCCTCTTGGTAGAGTTTCTCCTCACAGAATCCCACAGTGATTTTGTTTCCCTTAATGAACTCAAAGTAGAGTTCTGTTGTGCACTCTAGCACCTGCTCAATGCCCTCCTAGCAGAGATTCTAAAATGCTCAGTGATTCTGATTTCTCCTTGAACCCACAATGGAGTTCTCCTCTGCACTTTGTGTCTATGCTCAATCTCCTCTTGGTAGAGCTCTTTCATAATCCCAGAGTGATTTTGTATTTTACTGTGTTCTCCTCTACACAGTCTTATCTCCAAGGTTTTCAACAACCTTGAGATCTTTCCCTGAGTTTAAGACTTCAGTTGGTGCACCCTACTGGCACGTCTTTGTCCAAATTCTGTAGAATTGGAAGTGCACTCTATGCACTAGCTTTCAGAACCTGCAGTGTTCTATCACGCCCTCTTGGCATCAAGCCTCAAAGATCCTAAAACCTGAAATCAAAGTACCCAACCGATAGCAAAACCTATCTGTCCCTACAAATGCATACTAACACACATCTATAGCATATAATGAACACACATAAATACATTCATCATACACAGAATAACATGCAAGAAAAATTGCTCTGATTGTATTAATCTGAAAATGCCTCTTTACAATGTGTTTGAGCTTGAACTGCAACAGAGTCTCAGCTCTCCTCTCTTCTCTTCTCTAACTCTCGCAGAGTTTTCCTATCTCTTGACTCTACTCTACTCTACTCCTCCTTCATACTACATACAAAGGATCTTTTACATGAGGGGGCTCTTTGATCTCTTCCCTCCATCTCACCTACTCTATCCAAATACATTAAATTTACAATTAATGACTGTCTGGTCCAGATCAGAGCTAGATTCATCCTTACAACCGTTAAAGGCTACCTACATCTAAATACTGGATATAGGCATGGCCTTTTGGCTCTAACAACCTTACAAATGTTAAATCCCCTTCATTCAAATTCAAAATATGAGAGGGTTGGCACCTCTCTTCCTTGAATGTGCGCCTTGAACGTGTTGAGTGGGATGGTTGGCTGATGCATGGCTAACTTGGGAGCGATGCTCCTTCATCAATTGGGCAGAGTGAGCAGTCAATGGCCTTGGGAAAATAGAGGAAATTCATATGGGGATCAGAGGGAGTTTTTACACATTCAATTTAGGGCATGAACAAAAAGAATAGGGAAGGTAAAAGGAGCACCAAAGGTAGAGAAAGAAGGATGGGAGAATTTAGAATCATGTTGGAGCATTTTGGAGCATATTGGAGTTGGAAATCGAAGATCTAGGTTATCAGGATTGAAGAGTGGACTCATGAGTGAGTTTCACTGTAAAAGAAAGTATTTGTTATTGTTTACTGGTATTTTTCCTCGCAGTGAGTTCCCTAGAGTTCTCAAAAAATATATTTCTAGTTTCATGTGCAAGAGAGACCTTGATAAATGAATGGGATGGCTAATGGACTGAGAGTAGTGAAAGGGTACATTCCTTGGGTTGGGAAGGTCAAGAGAAGGAGAGTTGAAGAAAATTCAAGATAGTTGAAGGAGAATACTAGTGGGTTGTGTGATATTTATTTGTGAGTGGACTATGAGAGGCACCCTTCTTTTGTGGATTCCTAGCCTAGCTCAAGGGTGAATTTCTATTGAGATCTAGAATAGTAGTTCTATGGTTGGGTGGGACGTCTTTCCAAATTATATGGATGCATAATTTTTTTATAAAAGATAAGTGTTTATTTCTTTCTTGAGTTATTTCTTGAGTTTAATTAATGTTCTTAAATCTATGTATGAGAATGATTTATTGCTTTTGTGAATGAAGTTACTTATTGCATTCATGTGCATTTATAATTTTTGTAGATGCATTTCATTATGGGTATCAAAATCTATTTTAAAATGTGAATTAAATCATATCTGGTAAGCTACAATAAATGAATCCTTCGTTATGTTGGGGGATGTTATGAGAGGTTGTTGGATCATAATTTTTGTTTGGGAAAAATGTATGTTGTTATGGGGCATTTTTGAAGGATATTATTTTTTCTTAAACACCATAATTCAACCTTGAAAACCATGTTCAAATTAATCCCCATGGCCTTTTATTTCCAATGAGATGTCACTTGCTCAATTTGGACAATCGAATAAAAAGTTATGCCCTAGACAAACTAGCACACAAGATTCATCAATCTCACCATGCAAGGATTTCCAATTGTTGATATGTGATGGGAGTTATTTATCCCACATGCATGGGGATGGCTTCATGGGAACAATTTATAAAAAAAGGGACAAACGTTTTTACTTGTGAGTGCAGCATGGATAACCACAAAACCTTGTGGAGCTCGGACACAACACAACTTTTGTCAAAGGTAACTGATACTAGTGAATCAAATCTGATTGGAGTTATTGAATGGGAGTTACATGTGGAGTCTAGTGTCCCAATTCCCTTTTGGGTCAGTGTACTGGTGGCTCGGATTGGACATAAGTTATTTGAGGTTTTGCGAGGAAGTGGTCTGGTGCCAAGTGAGCTAATGAGTCGATGGATAGGATTAGATCATAGTTAGTTTGGTTGGAGGTGTGCACAATGTGCCCTAGTGGATAAAGCCAAAGTTATTTGAGGTGGTGCGGGGAAGTAGTTCGATGCTTGATCAATGAGTGGATCAAATCATACTAGAGTTAGTTTGGTTGGAGTTGTGTGTGAGCTGGTCTGGTGGGTCGGTGCTCAGAGGATTGGATTGATGTTCAATTGAATTTCACAAATGAGAAGGGAAGTATTTTCCCCAGTTCACGGTGGGTTAGTGGCTCGATGATTGAGAACAAAAAATAGTGCCATAACAACAAATAAACAACAAATATATCAATTTTTTTTAATTCTTTTGGAGTTCACAAACTTACAAGGCATTTTTTAGGGCCTAAACAACATTTTTAGAAAACCATTTTTTGATGAAACTATGTGCACTTCCAATATGTAGATTTTATACCTCTAAAATTAAAGATCTCAAGGAGATATTTCCAATGATCCATTCTGAGTGAAAAATAGAGCTTGTATGAAGAATTTATAGCCTAAATAGTCAAGGGTAAAATTTAGTACCAGTTTTCTTTTAGAGAGCATAACTCCTTGCTCTAGAGATAGTTTGGGACCCAGGAGTAGTCTATGGAAAGCTCATGGAATATAGAAGTCATCCATGGAACCTAAATTGTTTTTCTTGTAAAAAACAATGTGTTGGGAAATAAATAGTAGACATGTAGTATGCAAGGTTGAAAAAGGGAAAACAATCAAAACTTCTAAAGACCATAAATTTTTGCTTTGAAATCAGAATTGGGGAAATGAATAGTCAATGAAAAGTATCCTCTACTTAAAGTGGAAACTCAACTCTTCCCAAAGTGGAAAGTCTCCTCCACTCAAAGTGAAAATTGTTGAGTACTGAGAGGGTGGGTGAATCAATACTCTTACTTATCTTTTCCTTTTGAAAAAATTAAAAAAATAATCACTTCAATGAAAATAAAATCCTCATTCAAAACACATTTGAACATAGGACACCAAATATTTAACTTGGAAACCCATATGGAAGAAAACCACAAAGAAACTTATTTCAAAGTTATCAAGGATGCAACTGATTATTACAATATTTGCAAGAACCCACTTGTTGGAGACACCAATAGCATTTTCAAATTTTTCTAAGAACCCACTTGCATGAGACACCAATCCCCTTTTCAAATTTTTTTAAGAATCCCCTTTCTAGGCATGAACCTATTACATAGATGAGGACTTCAATCCTCATCCTTGCACCAATCTACCACCCTAAAATAAATAATATAATCATATCTTAATCAAATAGAAAACCTCATGTTCTTGATCTCTTGTAACATACCCTTCCACCCCCATAACGAGCATGCTACCTCAAAAATTTGTTTGAGACTGATTTTGAATTTTGATACCATTTAATTATTAAAGAAGCATGAAAGAAACATGATAAAACCACATGCAATAAGAAATATCCATGCTACAATATGAACATTGTTTAAACATGCCATGCATAGCAATAACCAACAAGCATACATGTTATAACATACAAATCACATAGACAATAATTAATGGATTGCGAAAATAAATATACAACAACGTAACACATGGTAGAGAGAACTTATATTTAACAAAATGGTTCACCAACTGGCTATAGACCAAGGACGTTCCACCCAACCATAGACACTATTGTTCCAAGTATCAACAACAAGTCACCACTGAGCCAAGGATATGAATCCAAAACAATGGTTCTAGGGTGTCACTAAGCTTCCCAAACCACTCAACACTAAAGATCTCACAGGTTCCTCAATTCACATTAATCCAAAGTACACCATCTCTCTTTTATCCAACCTACACAACCCAAGAGAATGGACCCCCTTCTCCGCCAGGAATTCCCTCAAGTTGTCCAACTCCTTCTAGGGATCCAATGCATTTGGTCAATAATCTTCATGTTAGTACTCTCAATACTTACAAATATGAATAAAATTTACAACATTCCCAATTCATCTCAGGCATGTAGGCATTAATTCATGGCTGAAACACACCAGACACTACTATAGACAAAAAACAATGGCTTCCTCCTAAATAATTCTCCCCCATGGTCCCATTCCAACAATAAGAATGAATGAGAGAAAAAATGAATAGAATGGAGAGTATGAACAATTGAATAATGAATGAATAGAGTGAGTGAAGAAGAACCCCCAAACATGCCACAAGATGGGTTTAAAAATTTACTTGAAAATTAAGAACCACATGGCCTTCCCTAAGAAGAACATGTAACCAC
>ML793906.1:234445-246809 GCA_009831015.1 Picea engelmannii
TAGAAAATGAATAATATACTCTTTAGCATTATTGTTGAAGTTAGATTACATAGATCCTAAATATGATTGGAATTGTCTAGTTTTATTACAGGATTGGTTAAATATTGTCAAACCCAAGATAGCAAAGGAAATCTTGAAGATGCACAAGATATTGGAGGTTGAAGAATTTATGGTGCAAGGCAGTTTTGAAGATGATCGAGTTGCTTATATTGTAATAGTAAATAAATCCTGATAATCTCTCGATCCTCAGGATAACTTAATTTACCTATATTATTGTAATATATAAGGGGTAAATAGATCTTAAAAAGAGGTATAAGAATTGCACCCAAGAACTTAGAACTTAGAATTGCTATGTGTTAGCAGTTTTTGTAAAATGTTGTACCAGCTATGAAATCAATAGAAGCTTCGAGTGGTTTTACCATTTCTATATACTGAATTTCAAATCGCAGTTCTTATAAGGACCAAGGGCCCAGTCTGAAGGAGCTATTGTTCGACCTGTAATTGTATAAGTTCAATTTTTGTTTTGTGATTTGATTCTCTTTTACAGTAGTTAAATGAATGAATAAGTGTGTTGATGATTTCATGTCAATTGCAAGAGATAGATATTCCCTGAAGCATTAGATGATTGTTGTTCCAATTCCTATTATTGAGATTTGATGTGTGACAGTTCCTCATAAGTTCACGTTTGTTGTTCCCTTCACTTAGTTTACATTTGTTGTTCCTTTCACTTAGTTTACATTTGTTGTTCCTTTTACTTAGTTTACATTTGTTTTTCCTTTCCATTAGAATATAGTTTTTGTTCCTTTCAATAGAAATACAATTGTTGTCTCTTTTCGACTAGATTACAGTCTCTGTTTCTTTCCACAGCTAGAGTAATTTGCCTTTTCCAGCAATTTGATTCATAATAATAGTCATTTTTGTAAGTCTTTATCTAGATTCAATTACTTATATTAAAATGAATTCAATAGATTAATTAGTTCATTTCCATTGCACAACTTTAGATTTCAATTCCTAGAATCTTTAATGAATGTTTGAGGAACTTGATTGTTGATAAACTCATATTTTCTTTCACTACATGATTTTATCCCTTACAAGATATCTACATAGAGTTTGTCGATATTATTTGAGATAAAAGATGAATCCTCGGGTTGATAAATTAATGTTAAACTAAGGCTATTTTTAGACATCTTTAGAGCCCAACATTTTTGCGCCGTTGCCAGGGAAGAATGTCAAAGGTAGCATAGATTGTGCCTCTAGAGGACGCGGTATTGAAGACGGAAGGTAAGAACCTATGCAGGCAATAAGTAAGATGCTTATACCAGTGCCTACCTTCATCTGACGCATTAAGAGGTTGCATAGGTGTTTTTTTTCTTTCTTGATTTTCCTTTTTTTGTGTGAAGTGTGTATGACTAAGAAGAAAGATCTTGAAAAACCAAAACCCCCACCAAAAATTACCAAAGCCCAGGGCTCGATGCTCCCTAGAAGAAGCACTTTCATAGATGGAATCATCCAAAAAGTAGAATCTCAAGCTTCGGTTGGACCTAGGAAAGGATCTACCTGAATCCCTCAGGTGGCAGTTTCACTAACTACAACCCACGCCTAGATTCATAGAAAAAATGAAGGGATTGAGCAAAGATTTGAGAGCATAGATCTTCCACCCCTCAACCCTTTAGAAGAGGGAAACTCTTGTAATATGGAGGAAGCAGAAGGAGAAACTAGTGGGATAGCTAAGACAAACCCATGACCCGATCCTGAATCTCATGTGAAAGAAGAAGGCATACCCGAAATCCCAGATAGAGGGAGTGCAATTAAATCCCCTAGAGGATCAGATAACCAATCAATTCAAATAAAATATCCGGATCAAGAAATCCATGAAGATTTATGGCATATTTTCGATCAAATGGCACAACCAAATTCACAACGTCCCCATACTTCCACTTTGGAATATCTGATAATTGATCCAATCGCCAATGCCCCCATGAAGGCAATTCCCCTACAAAACCTGCCAACCTTTCATGGATTAATCTCAGAATACTCGAACGCATTCTTATTTGAATTTTATGTCCTATGTAGAGGGTATGATTACACCTCTGAACCCCAAAAATTAAAATTGTTCCCCTCCACTTTGAAAGGAGCAGCTCTACACTGGTTCATGGGATTAGGGGGAGGAACTATAAACTCATGGGATGAAATGAAACATGCCTTCTTGAGAAAATATCATGATTATTGTAGAACCAGAGACTTAAAAGATGAAATATTTCAAATGAATGCAAAAGAATATGAATAATTAGAAGAATATGTCGAGATATTTCAATATAATTTACAAAGATCACCTTATGGCACGTTACCAAGTAAAGTACTTAAGGAAACTCTGATTAAAAATATGAAATATGAATGGGTAGAAACATTGAATTTAATGGGGAAGGGTGACATTTATCAAGAACCATATGATGACATCGGCCTATTTTGCATCAGGTGCTCAAGAGGAAGTTCACGGACCAAATCAGGGATGCGTACCCCCCTCACCAGAAATAACAATATTACCAGCGGGGGTGTTACACGAGATGAAGTTGGTAATCTCTTATAAAACTTCAAAACAAATATTCTAATCACTCTGACTACACAATTGGATGTGTTGCAGGCCAAACAAAAAAAACAGAAGAAGAACAAATGTTGGCCATATTTTCCCATAGGTGTAGAAGAAAACATGGTCCAAGAGATTGCCCTTTGGACATGGTCCGAGTTTGCACTATCTTCACCAAGGATCGCGACACAAAACAATTCCCATTGCTTTATGGACTAAAATCTGTCTTTAGAGAAGAGGAAGAAGAGACACATCCATTATATTTGATGGCTCAACATCATCAATGGAAAAATTGGCCTCCAAATACACTGTAGGACCCTTCCTCTTTCTTCTCTGGAAAGTATAATCAGCAACAAGATCCTGGTAGCACATGGCAGGGTCAACCATTTACTAATCAGAACTGGCAGGCCCAACAATACCCTCCTGCAAATCCCACTTGGCAAAACCAGCCTGTTGCAAATCCTGCCTAGTAGAATCAGGAAACTGCAATTTCCACTTGGACTAACTCACAATATCCCACCTCATCCTAGAAAAAATCAAATAAAAACATCTACCCTTCATAATGGCCCAACATGGCTACCCAAAACCCAAATTGGAATCATAATTGGCAGTGCCCCATGGGGATAAACAACCAACCCATGGGGATGGCCCCTCAAACTTAGCCTACATTACAAGAACCACTCCAATTGCCCCAAAACCCACAATCCCAATTGCACCCTCAACTACTAGCCCAACCTCACCCAAATCCAAATAACAGACCGGATCAGCTCATCTAGATTATGGATAATGGAGGAGAGACCAACTCAGTAGGGTGCAATGAACTATGGTTGAGATCAGGACGAATAATCTCTCCTCAAGAAAATAACATTTTTCAAGAGCAGGAGAGTGAAAAACAACCAACAATAACACCTTCGACTGTGGTAATAACAGAAGAAATCGGGCAGGGGGGAAACACTGTCAAATCAAAAGATCATAATAAGGATGCAATTCCCTCCCCTCCATTCCCTGAGAGATTGATGATAGAAAAAATGACCCTATATCCCAACTTCAAAATTGTAGGGGAACTCAAGAATTTATATATCAAGATTCCACTCCTGCAAGCTCTTCAGGACATCCCAATCTACTCAAAAATGATCAAGGAGATATGTGGAAGAAATCCCATTAGAAAAATTAAAAATCCATCATCAATAGTTTGCGTGGTAGGAGCCTTGTTTGATCTAATTTTAGGTAGATAAGAACCAGTTAAATATGCAGATCTGGGGAATCCCATAGTGACAGTTTAGATCCAGGGTTGTTCTTTTCCCAATACACCAGTTGATTTAGGAGCAGCCATCAAAATCTTGACTATGGAAACCTACAATACCCCAGGTTTTCACTCTTTTGAACCCACCACAATAATGCTGCAGTTAGCAGATCGATCAGTAGTTCGACCAGTTGGCACATTACATTATATATCCATCTTCGTCAACTCTTGGGAATATCCAACGGACTTCTCATCATCAACCCAAGAAGTGGACTTGAAGGGCATCCATTGATACTAGGCATGCCATGGCTTGCAATAGAAGACGCCTACATAGGATGTTGAGCCATTAATATGACAATCACTAGAGGGGGTATCAAAAAGAACCTCACTTTATATCCTCTTGCTAAACCAAGTCCAACTTTCATATATCCACAATTTTCACCTCCGCGATACCCAGAGAAGGATTTATGAGCCCCTCTTATGCAGGAAGAATCCCTCAGACTTAAAAACCATCTAGAGGATGACGTAATCAATGGGTTTATCGATAATCCAACCACCATGATCAACCCGACCTACCAAATGCTCCAAGTTGTTCTAGACTGTGATGCATAGGGAGACATGCTAGAAGATTTAATGGAACAACAAATTCCAACTACAGTCATTCATAAAAGCAAACCAGTTGAGATTGCACCAGGGAGGTCTCTAAACATCAATGTCAATTTAGATGAAAAACAACAACAAAAGATAATTAAAGTCCTCTCCAAATACCAGCAAGATTTTGCATGGGAATATTCTGATATGAAAGGTATTGATCCACAACTCTGCACACACCACATTTATGTTGAAAAATATGTCTGGCCTATTTGACAGCCATAGAGAATATTGAATTCTCACCTCAGGGATATCATTAAAGAAGAATTACAAAAGCTATTGGACATATATTTTATATATCCCATCTCAGATAGTCGGTGGGTTTCCCCATTAGTGATCGTCCCAAAGAAAAATGGGAAATGGGGCATATGTGTTGAATACAAGGAACTTAACAAAGCCACTCAAAAGGACCACTTTCCTTTTCCTTTCATTTACCAGGTCCTAGATACTTTGGGAGGAAAGAAATTATTTTCTTTCCTAGACGGTTTTAGTGGGTACAATTAGATTCGTATAGCCCCAGAAGATCAAGATAAAATTACATTCACATGCCCTTGAGGCGCTTTTGCATACAGAGTATTACCCTTTGGACTTTGTAACACTCCAACCACTTTTCAAAGGGCCATTCAAAACATAATCAACGATTTGATCAGCATAGGAATTAAAGTCTATATGGATTATTTCACTTTTTATGGAGACGACTTCGATCAAGCACTAAATAACTTGGAGAAAATACAAGAGCGGTGCATTGTGACCAGGTTATGTTTAAACCATGAAAAGTGTCACATGATGATGACATAAGGTGTGGTCCTAGGGAATTATATCTCTGTAGATGGAATTAGGGTAGATCCAACAAAAATAGAGGTAATCCTTAATCTACCTACACCGCACACACAAACTGAGGTACATAGTTTCCTTGGCGCTTCAGGATACTATCGTAGATTTATGGAAAATTTTGGAAGAATCGTTGCACCTTTACATTCTTTGAATGGTAATGTAGAATTTTAGTGGTCTGAAAAGTGTGATGTGGCATTTGAAGGACTCAAGAAGTTGATCTTGACAACACCGGTGTTGAGGGGGCCAAATTGGAAAATACCATTTCATATCTCCACCGGTGCATCAGATATTTCCATAGGCGTTGTCCTCGGATAGGAGGAGGACAAGAAACCCTACGCCATTTATTTTATTAGCAAGAATCTTAATCTAGCTGAACTTAATTATACAGTAATAGAGAAAGAGTTTTTAGTTTTTATAGATGCCATCAATAAATTTCATCATTATATAACAGGATATCCAGTCATTCTATATACTGATCATTCTGCTATTAGATATCTAGCTAATAAACCAATCAATAATGGATGGGTCACTTGATGGTTGTTACTATTGGAGGAATTTGATATCACCATCAAAGATCGACCCGAGAGAGAAAACCTTGTCGCAGACTTCTTATCCAGCATACCCAAAACAGACGACTCCTTAACAGTCGAAGATCAATTTCAAAATGAGCATCTGTTTATCATTACTACAAAGCCACCTTGGTACACTGACATGGAAAATTACCTGGAAGCGGGAATATTACCAGCACATCTTTCATCAAGGGAAAGAAAACTGATCGTCCAGCGTAGTGCATAATTTGCCTGGATCAATAGATATCTCTTCCATACAGGAGTTGATCTCCAGATCCACAGATGCATACGAGATGACGAAATCTACGACATACTAAAGGCCGAACATGATGAGCCCTGTGGTGGGAATTTTGCATATCATAGGATTGGACACAAAATTCTGTAGATGGGTTATTATTAGCCCTCAATATTCAAATACATGAAGAAATACGTCCAGACCTGCGATAATTGTCAACGAATGGGAAAACCAGGCCAGGTTGATGAAATTCCTTTGAAATCACAAGTATTTGCGGAACCATTTGAGAGATGGGCACTAGACTTAGTTGGCCCCTTCAATCCAAAGTCATAAGGCCTATATTCTAGTCACAACAGACTACATGACTAAATGAGTAGAGGCAGAAGCCCTACCAAATGCAACAGAAGAAGTAGTCATCAAATTTATTTTCAAATTATTCGTACTCTATGGACTACCAAGAGAGGTAATTACTGATGGGGGGTCACACTTTACAGCTCATAGAATCACCACCACCCTGGATAATTATCATATCAAACACATAATTACTTCTCCATACCATCCAAAAGCAAATGGGCAAGTGGAAAGCACCAATAAAGTCCTGGAGGCAATGTTGACAAGGAATGTCTCAACAAATATTCAAAATTGGGATTCTGAGCTCCCAAATGCCTTATGGGCTTACCGCAAAACATGGCATAATACCACTGGCTACTCTCCTTATCATTTATTCTATGGCAAAGAACCCATCTTCCCAATCGAGTTTGAAATCAAGACTCTAAGGATGGCCTAGGAAATCCGACTGGATCTTACAAAAGCACATAAACAATGCCTTCAGCAACACAACGAATTATATGAAGCACGCATTTTTATTGTAGAGATCACGATTTTTATTCAACAATAGAGAACGACCTAGCACGAAAAGCATATAAAAAAAAATCATTTAAAAAAGGTGACTGGGTGCTCCTCTATGATTCCAGATTTCAAGATTTTCCGGGAAAATTACAGACATGGTGGCTAGGACCATACAAAATCAATGAAGTCCATGATAATGGCACAGTCACGTTAAGCACCATCGATGGGTCTGGATCTCCATTTTGGGTCAATGGACACTGGCTACGACTCTATCATCATCCACCCTCAAAAGAATCTTTCTACAAAGAGGTAAGTAAGGACCCTACCGTTCAAATTTCGGTTGGCTGGGAAGGTAATCTAGCCACCCCAACTCCATAAATGTTGAATTATTTTGACACTATACATATTGTATATAATTTTGTTTTCTGTAGATTGTAGTTAGTGTTTTATTATTATTTTCAATAGTCATTCGAGAAAGTCAAAACTAGGGAGGATAACTGTAATGAACTCAATTAGAACTCTTTTATGTTCTGAAATCCCACTTCATCTCATCACCCAAACCCTGTCTTTCGCAAAGAAATGAATGTGTCATGATTCAACAGTAGCAATTAGGCAACTGTAATGAAATTCATAACATTAACAAACCATCCATTACTTAATTTTGAAATAAACCAAATCATAAATGATTTTAGTTGATGAGGAATCAACCTTGAATTCAGGAAAAATATATTGCCAAGTTTCTAAAAATTACCTATTTGGATGGTTAAAAATGGAACAATTGATGTTCCTTTTGCGTGCCTGCTGTTCCTTTTGCACGCCTGTTGCTCCTTTGAACGGAACAATTGTTGTTCCTTTTGTGTTCTTGTTGATTCCTTTGAATGGAACAATTGTTGTTCCTTTTGCGCGCCTGTTGATCCTTTGAACAGAACAATTGTTGTTCCTTTTGCGTGCCTATTGTTCCTTTGAATGGAACAATTGTTGTTCCTTTTGCGCGCATGTTGTTCCTTTGAACGGAGCAATTGTTGTTCCTTTTGTGCGTCTATTGTTCCTTTGAACAAAACAATTGTTGTTCCTTTTGTGCTCCTGTTGTTCCTTTGAACAAAACAATTGTTGTTCCTTTTGCGCACCTCTTATTCCTTTGAACAAAACAATTGTTGTTCCTTTTGTCCACCTGTTGATTCCTTTGAACGGAACAATTGTTGTTCCTTTTGCGCCCTTGTTGTTCCTTTGATCAGAAAAATTGTTGTTCCTTTGTCGCACTGACTGTTCCTTTTCCACACCTGTTGTTAATTTTTCCATTCCTTCCCTACATTGCTGATAAAACGCTAAATATTTCCTTTGGGGTACAACTTTCACCAAATAATTTTCACCAACATTATTTCTAACAATCTATCATTATTTTGTGGACTATCTCCCATACCTTATCAAAAAAAAATTTTGGATCACTTTCTTCGAAATATCTTAAACCTTGTTCATAACCTATAACCACCATTTCGTTTATTTTCCCTTATACATACAAATACACTTAAATGATATCTCACCTTTATAATTAATAAGGATTCTATGGCACACTTTTACTTAGCATCCTTACACTTCTTTACGCCATCCCTTACTCTTAAGAAGTAGATGAGCCTCCCTTAATACACTTCCATATATATATATATATATAATATTTTTTTCAAAAAGAATAGGGGGTCTCATCACGAGCCAACCTACCACGATCATAGGATAATAACCTAAGTGACATTCCCATTGTGGCTACCACACCAAGGCAATGGCCTTTGAAATTTTCTAGTCAAAGGACAAGGGGTCTCATCACAAGTCGGCTTGTTCACCTAAGTTACAATCTAGTGAGTGGCATTATCACCATCTGGCTACCAAACCAAGATAATGGTCTTTTTCGGAAAAGCCGATTCAAATAAGTATCAAGGATACATGCTCATATGAGGGTTAAAAGGAAACCTTGTTGAGGATATGGATTCTTGTTGGTAATAGTGGCTCTTCCTGTGGTATGGAAGTTTACCTTAAATGCCAAGTTTTTGCGTATCTCTATATTTCCTTCACTCAATAACGAGGCTATCATTTCGGTTGTATTCAATGAAACGGAAAAGTAACAACATTATGATATGTGGGATATTATTTAAATGAACATATTTCATTTATTCGGTGTATGTATCCTTAAATAATTCTTTTGAGTATAGGTATATTTCAATTCCACAAAAGAGGATTAACGTTTAATGATTACCATTAAAATATGTTATTTGAAAATAAATCATTGATCCCCATTGGTGGCGGTTGTAGAATCATTACTTCTCATCATCAATACCTACACTCATTACTTTTCCCTACGATGATGGTCAAGGTCGACCTCTATATTAATGAGGGGAGTGGGAGCTCGACATGCTTCTCGATAAAGATAGTAATGATTGTAATAAATACCCACATTTGTAAACATTTTTCGTCTCTAACATTTGCTATTTTTGGTAATTTTTCTTCCAAGCTGGTCTAACCAAGTCTGCTACCATGAACGATAGTCATCCACATTTTCTCACAAAATGGGTGGAAGAGGTGTGTGCAGGCAGCCAACTTTACTAAAGATTACAGAGCAAGAAAGAGACATCCTTCACCAGCTGGGGTGGATAGAGTACTTCAACCATCTACAAGGATATGACACAAATGTCACACTTGAATTCTTTCAAAATTTGCAGGGAGAAAACTCTATGGTGCGAGGCGTACAAATCTCAGTCACCCCGAAAATCTTAGCAGAGGTCACATGTGTCCCTAACACTGGCATTCAATGGAAAGGAAGATACAAAACACTAAAGGAAGATGTGGAAACTTTTACAGACCCTGGGGAAGAATTGGATAAGAGGGGAAAGGGAATCAATCCCAGTACCCTTAGAGAACCATGGAAGGAATTTGCAGGGATAATTCAGTGGTACATCACTTGTGATGGACGATATGATGTAATTCAACCTCGCCACCTCAAATTTCTAGCAGCTTTAAAACAACGGTTAGTACTTAATCTACCTTTCTTTCTGAATTCCATATTACATGACGTTGCCTCAAGAACACAAAAATCCAAGGACCGTGTTACTGCTATCAGTCACCACAGATTAGTTAAAATGATAACAAATAAAGCACTAAATCAAACTCAATTGACCTGGGATAACCTGATTGAGGCCAATAGACCTCCACAACTGGAGCAACCTGAATTATGCCATGAAGAACCACCACAGGAAATTAAATATAGACAGGCAGAGGATACTACTGCCCAAAGAGAAATCCCATCTCCTCAAATTGAAGATGAGGCATACCCTACCCAAATCACAGAGGCCCAAACCTCACAAACACAAGCATTAACGAAAAAGAGGAAGAGAGCAACAACTTCCCCTACAACCATCATTCAGAAAAGGAGAGGAGGTAGATGAATTCAGGAAACAACTGAAGCAATTCAGGGTACAACAAAACAGCCTGAAGAACTTCAGAATTCTACAGAAAAGTCTCCACGCGAGCATGCTCAAGAAATTGGGCAAGTAGAACAGACCTCACAAAGGAATGATCAGGAAGACACCCAACCGAAATTAGAGCATCTAACAAAACAATTTATGAAAATCTATGAGGTAGAAATAGACTAGGTTTTGGGAAGCTTGGGAAACTCAATTGACAAAGGCAGAAATAATCCAAAAAAATGCCCAGAACAAGCCTCCTCTTCAAAACCAGTTGAATATTTTTCTGATATTGAAATGTTTTTTCCTGAGGATAGAGCACAGGAAGAAACTCATTTTGAAACAAGAAGCCCTCTTGGAAAGACATAACATTTGGAAGGAATAGAGGAACAACCATCTGCTGGACAGAATGAAGAAGACCTTGAGACCTCTCATAAACAAAAATCAGCCAAGAGCCATAAGAAAATTACAAAGTTAAGAAAAAGAAAACAAACTATTGAAGAAAAAGGCTAAGAAGGCTGAAGTATTAAAGAAGAAGGTGGTTAAACTCAAGGAAATTATTAAGGAATTGAGGAAACAACTAGAAAAGAAAGATAAGGCCCACAAAAGAAAGAGGAACAAAAGGGCCAGAGTGCAAGGAAGAAACCCTTTTCCTAAATAAAAAGTCAGTACAAATTCTGTAGGGATACAAACAGACCTTGAATAAATAGTAATAGAAGAAACAATAGCTCAAAATGAGGAAGAAATTCCTTTAGAAACACAAGAAAATATGACAACTACAGAAGAAATTGATGCTAAGGTGTACATAGACACCTAGATATTAAAGGAAATAGCTCAACTCCTTGAGCATAATGCTACCATCAGGAGATTAGAGGAAGAATTGATGCAGTCTCAATAAACCCTGGTTCAAAACATAAATGAATTACTGACTATGGTTGTAAGGTAGCTAGAGAGGTAGTGGGGGGGGCCAGAGGGCCCATAGTGATAATAGTGGAGGTCATTCAATGTAAGGTGGACTAGGTCCACTATATTATTAAATAAGAACCACTATGGTAGTTAGATATAATAAATGAGTAATTAGATATAATAAATGTAAGAGGACTTCTTAGAAGGTTCTACTTCTAGAAGATTCCTCCTCTAGAATGTTCTTAGATGATGGTAGCACTATATAAAGAGATTCAATAAATGTAATGATACATGAAGAGAATTATTGTATTTGGAGCTGAAGCTCATTAGGAGGTTGCCCCCTCGAAGAGGCAAGTGAACAGGAGAGGATCCCTTCCATAATAGGATCCATTGTATGGTGTTTCCCTACCCTAAGGGTTTGATAGTAATAAGAGAGTTTTTGCATATTGTTCTTCTATCTTGCTTTGTGGATCTATTGTGTATTCACTATTTGTGGTGATTATATCTTCAGATCTGGTATTGGTTCCTAACAAGTGGTATCAAAGCACTTTCCTTGGCCGGAGTTGTGGGCAAATATTTTTTATTTTTGCAGATTTTTTTTTCGGAGCAGAAAAAAGAGGGCCGCGACATTATCAAAGTTTTTGGTATATTTCGGTGCAAAATTTATAGAAAAGGGTTGTATATATGAGTTCCTCTCATAAAAACACCCAATTTAAAAAAAAAAAATCGACCGAAACGGAGTCCGGAAGGTCAAGATATTGAAGTTTTAAAATCTGCAATTTTTCAGGGTTTTTTCTGCTGACGGCGGCCCGATTTGTTTTTATTTATATAGCACTTGGAGGCTGAATATTCCCAAATAAATTACTGATCTGAGTTCCTCTCACAATTTCACCCAATTTCAAAAAAAAAAATCATCCGAAACGGAGTCCGGGAAGTGAAGTTATGAGCATTTGAACTTCAACAGTTTTTAGGGTTTTTCCAGAAAAAACCGCGATTTTCTGTCGAAACTTATTGGGTCTATTTTTTGGGTTTTCAGATGACTAT
>ML793906.1:247447-285438 GCA_009831015.1 Picea engelmannii
TGAAGAGAATTAGTGTATTTGGAGCGGTAGCTCAATAGGAGGATGCCCCCTCGAAGAGGCAAGTGAACAGGAGAGGATCCCTTCCATAATAGGATCCATTGTATGGTGTTGCCCTACCCTAAGGGTTTGATAGTAATAAGAGAATTTTTGCATATTGTTCTTCTATCTTGCTTTGTGGATCTATTGTGTATTCAGTATTTGTGGTGATTATATCTTCAGATCTGGTATTGGTTCCTAACAATGGTAGAGAACCAAGCACTCCAGTCCTAGAAACATAGTGTTATTGTGGAAAGACTAGAAGTAGAGCTTACACAGGTCCAAGAAGCATTAACTCAATCTAGGGAAGAGATGGGCACTATGGAAGAATACCAAGCATCCCAGTCTCAAGCACAAGGTGTCACCATTGATAAACTAAAGGCAAAGCTGGGACAAGCCCAACGAGCATTGGCTCAACACCAAGATGCAATGGTCACTAGGGATGAATATCAAAAGATTGTTAAACAACTAAAGGACATGAAAACAATAGAGGGTGAGACCTATGCTACGCTCACCAGAGCCCAAGGGAATATAAAAAATGTGCCCAATTAGAAAAAGCTTTGAAGAAAATCAAAAAAATCTGTGATGTCTACTCTGATGCTATTAATTGCAGAGCCCCTGCCACCAATTACACTTTATTCTTGCTGGAATGATATCTGTTATTAAGAGTGAATGCCATCAGAGAAGGAAAACCTATTTCATTTTCCACTATACCTGAGTTTATTTCATGTTTCAGAGAGAAGGACGAAAAGGTACAATACTTTTTGTGTGAATTGTACTTTAATAATTTCATTTTGGAAGAAAAAAAGGAAGATAACCTTGACCTATTCATAGGTGACATACAGTTTCAGGCATTTCTGTCATTTAATCAGAACCAAGTTAGATGGGGTAAAGCTCATAGAACCTTCCTAAAGAGGGAAGTTGGGCTAGATCTTTGGGTTAAGGGAAAACCTCCAAAGTCCTTTCCATCCATTATGAAACATAAAACCTTTATGAAAAGAGGGGGGTTCATAGATTCCTTAGCCCCTATCCGTCTATAGGTTATACGTTCAGGTTCTCGTTTTAGGGAGCTTAAGGAGGAAGCTCTTGCTGCTTCTAAACTGAGATGGGATGCATCCTCCAGTGAAGTAAAGAGTAGGGAACCCTTTGGGTACAAGAATTTCTTTGCAGCTACCTACAAAATAGAGAGGTATTCTAGATTGCTCCAAGAGGAAGGGCCTTCTTGGATTAGGTGCAGATATAATCCCCCTATCATATGATTCCCTCCATAATGTTACCAAAAAGATTATCGAATTAACAAGAAAAGGGAGGACGCTACTTTTGGAGAACGCAAAAGAAGCAATGGGTTCAAAAGGCCTAGTGAACCAACCTTTCCACCTTACAAGATTATTTCTTTACATGTAAAATCTCAGATTTCATGAGGACATGCAAGAAGGTAAGCTGGGGGGTATGTTAGGTCATGAAAAAGGTATAAATATCTTCCTTTTTCCCACATTTCATGATATCATATTGATTGACTTTTCGATTATTTAGGAGCAAATAGAATAGAAAATGAATAATATACTCTGTAGCGTTATTGTTGAAGTTAGATTACATAGATCCTAAATATGATTGGAAATGTCTGGTTTTATTACAAAATTGGTTAAATATTGTCAAACCCAATATAGCAAAGGAAATCTTGAAGATGCACAAGCTATTAGAGGTTGAACACTTTATGGCACAACGCAATTTTGAAGATGATCGAGTTGCTTATATTGTAATAGTAAATCAATCCTGAGAATCTCTTGATCCTCGGGATAGCTTAATTTACCCAAATTATTGTAATATATAAGGGGTAAATAGATCTTGAAAAGAGGTAGAAGAATTGCACCCAAGAACTCATAACTTAGAATTGCTATGCATTAACAGTTTTTGTAAAATGTTGTACCAGCTATGAAATCAATAGAAGCTTCGAGCGGTTTTACCATATCTATATATTGAATTTCAAATAGTACTTCTTCTAAGAACCAAGGGCCCAATCTGAAGGAACTATTTTTCGACCTGTAATTGTATCAGTTCAATTTTTGTTTTGTGATTCGATTCTCTTTTACAGTAGTTAAATGAATGCATAAGTGTGTTGATGATTTCATGTCAATTGCAAGAGATAGATATTCTCTGAAGCATTAAATGATTGATGTTCCAATTCCTACTTCTGAGATTTGATGTGTGACAGTTCCTCATAAGTTCATGTTTGTTGTTCCCTTCACTTAGTTTACATTTGTTGTTCCTTTCACTTAGTTTACATTTGTTGTTCCTTTCCTTTAGAATATAGTTGTTGTTCCTTTCAATAGAAGTATGATTGTTGTCTCCTTTCAACTAGATTACAGTCTCTATTTATTTCCATAGATAGAGTAATTCACCTTTTTGTTTCCAACAATTTGATTCATAATAATAGTCATTTCTGTAAGTCTTTATCTAGATTAAATTACTGCTCTTAAAATGAATTCAATAGATTAATTAGTTCCTTTCCATTGAACAGCTTTAGATTTCAATTCCTAGAATCTTTAATGAATGTTTGAAGAACTTGATTGTTGATAAACTCAGATTTGATTTCACTACACGATTTTAGCCTCTACGAGCTATCTGCATAGACTTTGCCAATATTCTTTGAGATAAAAGATGAATCCTCAAGTTGATAAATTAATGTTAAACTAAGGTTGTTTTTAGACATCTTTAGAGCCCAACACCCTCTATCATGGAATCATAGCCCCCTATAAATCTTGTCATTGTCTGTCTTGCAGCCAACAATGTATTTTATTATTAATATTGATCATAGCATTACATTTCCTAGGTACGTTGGCGTATTTAATTGTTTGGGAACTCTATCCTTTCATCAAATAAACAAAATACATTATTTCATACGGGGACTCAAAACCATGGTATTACATTCTGCTCCCCCTTATTTTGGGACTATCCTCAGTGCATATACAAAATAGAAATCAAAATTTAAAAATTTATTCAAAAATTTGTGGGTACTCTGCCTGCATAGCATGTTCATGCTCCCAAGTAGATTCTTCAGGACTGTAACATGTCCACTGAACTTTTACCACCTCTATAACTTGATTCCAAAGAATTTTGACTTTTCTTTCCAATATGTGCACTAGCTGGACCTGAAAGTCTCCCTCTATCTCTACTAGAATCAAATTCCAATTAATAACATGGTTAGGATAATGTATATACTTTTTCAGCAAATAGACATGAAATACATTATGCACATTCATGGAAGAATTCAATGCAATCTTGTATGCAACTAGCCCTATTATGTCCAATATATCAAATGGACCACAGAATATGGCTACTATATTTGTACAACTACCTAACTTCAATGAGATCTTCTTGGGCTTCTCTTTTCAAGGAACCTGCTACCCCACTTTAAATTCTCTAGCTGTAATGTTCTTATCAATATAACTTTTCTATCTATCTTGAGCTTCCTTTAAATTTTGCTTAATTCTAACTATATGTTCTTCCATGTCCTTGAGCAATTCTAGCCCAAGTACTACTCTATTTGTTGGGTTATCCCAACTCATTGGAGTATTTCATTTTCTACCATACAAATCCTCAAATGGTCTAATCTTCAGTGAATATTGATGCCCATTATTATGGGCGAACTCAACCAAATTCAAGTAGGCTTCCCACTTAGATGGTTTATCCATCACATACATTATCATCATGTCTTCAATCACTTGGTTGACTCTCTATGTCTTCCCATCTGACTATGGATGGTATGTTGTGCTAAAATTCATATTTGTACCAAATCCTTTAAATAATACCCTCCAAAAATTTCAAGTAAACTTTGTATCTTTGTCTGAAACAATTGCCTTAGATATTCCATGGAATCTAGCAATTTCCCTCATGTAGATTTTTGCAATATTAGTTTTTGTATAAGTCATTTTCACAGGAATAAAATGAGCATCCTTTGTCAATTTATCCACAACTACCATTATGGAATCATGTTTCCTTGTTTTCTTGGGAAATTTAGTTATAAAATCAATGGTTATGACTTCCCATTTCTTCTCTGGAATTGGAAATGGTTGAAGCAAACCTGCTAGGTGTCTATGCTCATCTTTTACTCTTTGACATTCCATACATATCGAAATATAATCAGCAACATCCTTCCTCATTCTTTGCCAAAAGAATTTGCTTCTTACTGCTACAATTTTTTTATGGTAACCAGGATGTCTAACATATGGAACATTATGCATTTATTTTTATACCAAATTCCTAAGTTCTTCGGAACTAGGAACACAAATTCTATTCTTATGAATAAGTAATCCATCTTCCTTAATATCATACTCTTTAATTTTGTGTGCATTTTCTTGTTGTAAACTTTCCTTTACCTATAGGTAATGTTGATATGTAAAAAAAAACATCTAAAATTTTGTTCTTTAAATATGACTGATGCATACAAGCAGTTGTAGCATGCATGAGATGTACTCTTTTTCTAAGTTCATCGGCAAATTTATTTTCTTTTCCCTTGATATGCTTCATGTCAAAGTAATACACACTTAAAAATTCCAGCCATCTTTTTTTTCTAGCATTCAAAGTTGGTTGTTCAAAAATATATTTCAGACCACTATGGTCTGTCCTTAATTCAAATATTTTTCCCATGAGATAATACCTCCACATATTCAATGCATGAACTATGGCAGCAAGCTCCAAATCATGTGTGGCATAATTCCTCTCATGCTCTTTGATGTTTCTAGACTCATAACTAATGACATGTCCATTTTGAGTGAGGAATACACCAACTCCTTCCTTGCATGCACATGTACATACCGCAAAATTCTCATTTGGGTCAACAATCTTTAAAATAGGTGCACTAGTACATAATTTCTTTAACAAATTAAAATTCTCTTCACACTATGATGTCCATTCAAGATTGATTCCCTTCTTTTGTAAACAAGTTATGGGATGAGAAATCTTAGATAACCCTTCTATAAACCTCATGTAGTATCTGGCTAATCCCATAAAATATCTAATTTCCAGAACATTCCTGGGTCTTGGCCATCCTCTAATGGCTTCAATATTTTCTGTATCTACTACTATACCTTGTTTTGAAATAATATGACCCAAATAATGGATTTGTTCTTGGTAAAAATAACACTTACTAATCTTGTCATAAATTTGATGTTCTCTTAACACTTATAATACCAACCTCAAGTGATATTCATGCTCTTCCTTAGACTTAGAATAAATAAGTATGTCATCAAAGAACAAAATGACAAACTTATCCAAATAATTTATGAATATGACATTCATTAAGCACATAAATACAATCGGTGTATTGGTCAATCCAAATGGAACCACTGCAAACTCATAATGTCCATACCTAGTTCTAAAGGCTATCTTATTGATGTCTTCTTCCTTGATTCTTAACTGATGGTATATGAATCTCAAGTCTATCTTTGAAAATATCTTTTCTCCTCTTAGCAAACCAAAGAGGTCATCGATTTTGGGTAGAGGGTATGTGTTCTTCAGAGTGTATTTATTCAACTATCTAAAGTCTATACACAACCTCAATGTTCCATCATTATTTTTGACAAAGAGTATCGGTTCTCCCCAAGGTGAAACACTTGGCCATATGTACCCTTTCTTCAACAACTCTTCCAATTGCATTTGTAATTATTTCAATTCAATTGCATTCATTCTGTAATGTGTTTTTTATACTGGGGTGGCTCCTGGTACTAAATTAATGGAGAAATATATCTCCCTCATTGGTGGAAATCCTGGTATTTCTTGGAATACATCTTCAAACTCTTGCAATACTAGAAAATATTCAAGGCTTGTGTTGGTCCTGTGATATGACTAATTTTATGATGTTAATTAGATCCTTTTTGCCGAATGTTTATATGCGTTTTCCTATTTTGAAGAAGTTTTTTAAGAGATTTTGTGTCGAATCATTATGATCCACACCAAGTATGCATAATTCATGTTTTGCAATGATTTTGAGTTTAAATCAACATGTTTTTATGATCCCAGGAAACTAATTTGCGTTTTGTATGTCACAAGGAAAAATCACAACTTCTTTTTGCTTCCAGTACTTCGTCTAGTACTCCATCTGGCACTCAGTCTGGTACTCCATCTGACACTCTGTCCTGCACAAAAACAATGGGAGATTAGTAAGTTATGGTATTGGTGACCAGTGATGGGAGAATTAGAGACATGGGTTTTTCTCGTTCTTGTGCCCTCCATCTACTGAACTCTTGACAACTTGGTTTGGATTGTTATGTTGGGTGATTATTGGCTCGCTTCATTTTAGTAGTTAGGGCATCATTAAATGTAATTTACTATTTTTAGAAGAGGTTCGACCCTCCAGTGGTCAACCTCTCAGTCTGTAAAGATTATAAATACAAACGTGGTGGTCATACAATAGGTAATAAGCCCAGGAAGTTGTGTGTTAGAGCCAAAGACAATTTTAGCTTTGTTTTTCCATTTTCATTTTGCCAGACTATGTAAAACCTACGTTTTTAGTTTTAATGGTCAAATCACTTTGCTAAAGTTCGTGGTGTGCATATGAAGAGTATCCATGACTTGCTAGGGGGCCCACCAATAGTCTGGGTAACTAGTCTATGAGTTTATTTGTGAATTAGATAACGTAGATGTCTTTTTATTTATTTTTCTGTACATGAATTGTGATTTTACTTCTTTGTTATATAACTTGTTGTTTATGATTTAATTGGTTTAATTTAGTTTTTGCAGTTTATTATGAGGAATCTCGTTAGTATGCAATGAATTCTTAGTTGATTGAAGCAAGCTTGCAAGCTTAGACAATAACACTTGTATGTTATTAGAGTATAGCTAGAATTTATACATGCTGAAATAGAGTCTAAAACAAAGTTTTAAGACCGAATTTTTAATTCATCCTTTATTTGATAGAGTTTCAGTGAATGGATAGTCATTAGTCTTTAGTTTTCAATTCTCGTTTGTTGATCTAGTTTCGATTTAGCTTTATTTATTTAATTCGTCATTTAGTTTCTCATTTGCTTTCTTGTCATATGTTGAAATAGTGTTTAATTTTTCTTTATGAGTATTTCCTCTTTTTGTAATTTGAATTGTTAAGATAGAACTAGTTTAGTTTCTTTCATGCAATTTATTTCTTAGATAAAGGTTGCAATTTCAATTTGTAGCTAATGATTGAATTTAGTATAGTATGAATTTTCTTACGTAGTATAGAGTGCAATTGAATTTCATAGAACAGTATCTTTTTACTGTTGATGGTTAATGCATGATTAAGTAATCACATAGACATGCAAGATAGTTGATGTTGTTTTCGTAATGGCTAAGTTCTCACTGGATTGTCTAATTCACACTTTTCATTTTTCTATTGAAGTCAATATCGAGTTTATCCCTCTTGAATTATCTTTCAGTGTTAAGTGCCATCTTGATAGTATAAGACACTGGAGACATTCACACAACCATCGACATTATATTTGAGTTTTCATATATTAGAAGATAGTTTTCTTGCTTTCATAGATTAGAAGATAGTTTTCTTGCTTTGTAGGATAGATAGTCTTTTTCTTTGGTAGGTTAAAGAGTAGTTTGCTTGTCATAGAGATTAGTAGTTAGTTTCTTTTACTATCATGATGCTTTCTGTTTAGTAGATTTCCTTTCATAAATTAGAAGTAGTTGTGAAGTTTAACTTAAGAATAGAGTTCATTTGCTTCTTAGCTTAATTAGTTGCTTATGGAGTAATATTAATTAGTTTACTTGTTGTATAAGTTATCCTAGGTTATTTAGATGTTTACTTGCTTTAATAGGTTAGTTGCTTACTTGTCTATTCTTGCTTTGATAGTGTAGTTGCTTGTTTATTTACTTGCTTTCTCAGGATAGTTTCTTATTGAATTTGAATAGGTTAATTAAAGTAGTTTGTTGTTGTTATTTTGTTATTATATGAATAGTTTTCTTTTGCTTATTGTTATGATTGAACTAGTTTTCTTTAAGTAGGGTTTTCATTTGCTTTCCTAGAACTATCCCTCGATCCTTCGTTCAAAGGTTAATTAGGGTACATAGTTTGAGTTGCTTAGTAGATTTTGATCATTAGTAGTCCTTTCTTGAGTAGATTATCCCTTAGATATTCAATTCCTTATTTAAACTATACTACTACCAATCCTTCTACCTTGGCATATATTTTTCTACAACTCTAAGTTTTCTTACCTCGGGTTGACAATTTAATTGAGGATTTTTAATGTGTTTTTAGTGCATATAGAACACCCATCAACTTGGCCATTTTGTATTTTCTAACGCTTCCACATGATCTTCATACAATTGACATTATTTCCTGAAACATTTCTTTAGTTGTAAGGCTGAAATATCCCTTATAGAAATGGGTCTTGGAATTTCTTTCACATTGCTCTATTTTCCTTCTTCATCAAGATATGTAAAGGTATTGTTATGACAATCTAGGACATCATGATGCTAGTCCAACCAATCCATTCCAATTAGGATGTCATAAGATCCTAATGGTATTATATTCATTTCAAAAACTATATTTACTCCATTAAGATTTATTGGACAAATTATGACAGACTCATTGATCTCTCTTTTGGTTCCAGTGGCTAGTTGAACCAAACTTGACTTTCCTATATTACTTTTATCCAAATGTAATATATCCACTATTTTAGGATCAATGTAACAATGACTTGGTTTTGAATCAATTAAAATATCAATAGGTTGATTAATGATATTAAATTACACTTTGATCATATTGGATTGGTACTCTTCTTGTCGATCTTCTAAGGTTGCATATATATTTCCCATTTCCTCCACTGTTGTATCCTCTTGGATGTTGTGCATGGTCTTTGCTTTATCTCCTTTTTGAGGGAAATCCTTGTATAGGTGATTTTCCTTGCACCCCCAACATTGGATTGGTGGTCTTCCTCTTTTCCTCAAGGAATCCTCTTTCTTGGATTCATCCTTAGCAAACTGATCTTGTTTATTTTTATTAGGGTTGTTTCTATTGAAAGGAGGTTTTAACCCCTTCCTCCTTTGATCATATTTCTCTTTCTTCTTATCCTTCCAATATTTATGCATTGATTCTCTTCCCTTCCTTTTCTCATACAGGTACTTGTCCTTACTGATGGTCTCAGTCAATGTCCTGGGATCATCATATTGAATATTCACTTTATAAAGTATGGAAGTCCACTTAAAAACCTTTGTATATTCACTTTTTTTATCTTTGATAAATCCTACATACTTCAACAATCCCAAGAACCTATTATCATATTCTTTCATGGTCATGCTTCCCAACCTTAGCTTAAATAAATCTTTCATCTTATTGTCATAGAAGTTCTTTGAAAGGTACTCCTTCTGAAAATATTTCTTGAACTACTTCCTAGTGATCCTTCTCTCATTAATATGCTCAACTTGCTTAATTTGATCTCACCACATAACAAATTTCCCATGTAAATGGCATGTGGAAATTAATTATTCTAGGTTTTAGGAGTAGTTATGAAATTGAAAATACCTCATGAGTGCAAGAAGCCATGTTGAAAAATCATCGTCCCTTTCTCTTTCACCAACAAAGGATGGTGTCTTAAGTTTCCTCAACTCTCCTTGTAAACTGTCCAATTCATGTCTTCTTCTTTGGTTCCTAACAAGAGACACTTTTGTACTTATCATGGAGTCTTCATATGCATAAAATTTCCTTGTTGAGTAAGGCGGTGAGTGATTTCTATGATTGTTGTTGGCACATATTGAATGAGCATATATTATGTAGTTACCTCTTCTTTCATGATATATTTCTTCTCCCTCCTGACTTAAGTCTGATCCATTCCTTTATTTCCTATGCAATTGATTTAGGATTTGCATTACTTGAGAATTTATATGATTTTTACCTCTCATCAACCTCTCATTGGCTGCTTGTAACTCTGTTATCATCCTATAAGTTATAGAATCAGCTGGTGACTAGAATATTATCTGTCTCTAGTGTTTTTGTTGACAAATGATTTTTCATTTTGCAAATAATTTGAAAAAGAAAAAGAAAAGAAAAAAGAAAAATAAAGAAAGGAAAAAGAAAAGAAAAAAAGAAAAAAGAAAGAAAAGAAAAGAAAAAGAAAGAAAGAAAAAAAAAGGGCATAAAAGAATTTCAATAAAATCCCCATGCAATAATAGTAACGTGGTCCATACTTTTCAAGCATGGCCAAGTTATTTTTAAATTGATGTTGATAGGGTAGTGAATGAGTTTGGCTAAACAGTTTAATATTAGCCAAAGTGTCTAGGTAGATTAGTGAATAAATCTGGCCAGACTGTCTAATCCTGGTCAGATAGCCCCAGGGTAGAGTAAATTCTTAACCCAACAGTCTAATCTAGGTTAATTGTCATAGGAAACTAGGTTAGAATATAGGTTAGTCGCATTGTTGCTTCATTTCAATAAAAACCAGTTTGATGATTAATGTTGCACCATGATTGGGATACCTAAATGTTGTTCGACTAACCCCTTGGTGGTGTAGTCATGAAAAGTTTGGAGAAAACCCATGAAAAAAGAATTTATCCAAAATTTTCTAAGCGCATGTTTTGTCCGCACCCTCACTTATGCTCCTATCAAATATCAATGGTCTAGATGATCACGCCTAGATCTATGGTGGACAGATCATTCCGGACCCCCCCGACCCGCGCACATCTGGATGATCGAGGATCAAGCATGCAAATCTACGATCAACGTTGGATTACGGACCCCCCCGTCCATTCTGCCTTTAATGGAGGGGGGGGGGGATCTGGAATGTGTTATAAACAGTGTGCATAGATCTATGGCTCAGAGGAAGGCATGCAGATCAACGGCCCAAGATGTATTTCAGACCCCCATGACTAATTTGCCTTTAACTGAGGGGGGGGGTCCGAAATGGTATTATTCCTCTTGTGGGTCCCTTGTTGTACATGGCAGCGATCTAATGGCCCCAAGTCCCATCATCTCCTGCTATCTGACAGACCTCAGTCACCTCTAGACGTCACCTTCCACCCTTCCTGAAATGGTCATGTCCCATAACTGTTGTCAGTCATTCCCCCCATTCGCTTGTGGAAATCCCTTACTATGACTTTTACCTCCAATCGATAGCCGCCACATCACCCATCCATATCCCTCAGCCACCGTCACCAACCATCTCACCCTCAGAATGATCTGTTGGCCATTTATTACTGGATAACCTATCCATTATCCAGCTGACTTGTCTCTCGTGCCCAACCAACCCCCATTTACTTAAAACTACCGTTACTCCCCTTACTTTCGCTATTCACCCATCGCATAAGAGAAATTCACCTCTTGCTCCTCCGTTATAGTCTATTGTCCTCATCCACAGTCAGTCACCCCCACTAATGTTGTGTTTTATTGTAGGTACTATTGCAGAAATGGCGCCAAAGTCCAAACAAGTAGAAGGAGAGGAGAATCTATTTCTCTCGCCTCCTGTTGACCTGGACAGGATCCCACTGGTCGACAAAATCCAATTAATTGCAGATACAAAATGCAATTTTGATTTATCAGATCTTCAGTCGTGGCTCAAGGAAGTTTTCCTATATCAAAGTGATGAAATTGGACTCTGGGAGTCCAATTTACCCCTCTACCTCTTCCCTCAAATCCACCATTTTCCCAAGTTCTCTCTCAAGTGTCAATCCCACTATATTCTCGAACAAAGAGCCATCTTCTCCTCATCCGGAGAGATCCTGTTCCTCATCACACCCGAATCCATAGAACAGATGATGCAAATCCCTCGAGCCGACTCTGTGTCTCCTTTCAACTTGAAAATTCTCACAGAATTATACTAGAAATTGACCTTCCCACAAAGAGTTCAAATATTCGAGCTTTTCCTTCCCCCATCCACTCAATTTCCCTCCACAAATCCTCCTTATTCGTCTTCCATGTTCTCAACTAAGGGAAACCAGGTCATATAATCCATTTGTGCTTTGTTAGGATACTATTCTAATCAGTGGGTAGATGAACCCATTCTGGGTTTTCTATCCATTTTCTCTACCGATGAAAATCCCACCACCCAATTTGACTTCAGCACATTCTTGGCAGAAAACATTCACGAACAGTTCGTGAATTTTGGCATGGAAGGCATGTTTAGATACTCATTGATACTAGCATACTTGTTTGTCTTCTTCCAGGTGGATAAATTTGTCTTTTCCATGCAGAAGATGGATGGAGATGGTAGACCTCAGGCAGTCACAACATGGACCTCCTTGCTCAAGCACAACTCCACTGATTTCAGTTTCAAGGAGTTCATCGACCAATTCTACCACCATGTGGTAAGTATGCTAGGAGACAGGCCCGAACCTCGGATAAATGATGAAGTTTAGAGGATCCTTCATCTCTCGGACAACACAAAGACCGGGGATTGTTGTTTGGAAATAATACCCTACGGACTAGAAAACTAGGGTCAGACTTGCATGCAGATTTTGACCGTAAAGAAATGACCTTTTAACCTACCACCCAAAACTTAAACCCCTCTTTCAAGACACATGCATGGAAAGGAACTACTAACCTTTTTACTGATGTTTGGTGTAGATCCTCCGTTGCGCTTTGCCCGCTTACTTGCACTGCTCCTTCGAAGGTTAACCTGCAATCAAGACAAAACACTACGCATGCATGCTATTTTTCTACTTGAGGGTTAGAAATTAAGCATAAATCACACAAATCATAGATAACTCACGCATTGGGATGGGAAAAGTATTCTTTTATTATTTTCAAAATGAATCAACTTACAATAAAAGTCGAGACCGGCCACCGCTCCTTGATCCTGATCCTGGGCTCCTCCTCTTCTTTTGTCCTCCAACTTCTTTGCGTTAATTCTCCTTAGGCTTGAGGAAAGGCTAAAGGGTTGGGACAAATGGATTTGGCAAGTGGGCAGAGTTTCTTCGCTATAATTTTCCTCCTCCAAATAGTACCCCTACCCATTATTTTATAGGCTAGAAGGAGCTAGGGTTTTGGACGAACTCTCGGCCATGCATGGCCGGGAGTTTCAGTTAACTGACCCATATCTTTTTGTCCCGTCGACAACTTTACTATTTTTTAGTTTTGTTAGGTAAACGCGGGTTGTAGTAGGCCTGCCAGTGTTCACATGCATGCAGTAGTGGGTTAGGGAACGTGTACCTTGACCCAAGAGGGTTTTCAAAGAGGTTTCTTAGCAGATGTTTTGGCAATGAAGGGAAATGAGTTGGCCTAATGCCAGGTAAGCATGTGTGGTGCAATTTAGGGTTATAACAGATGCCCCCTAATGTGTGAGGTCAGAAGAGCATCTGATGGCCGAAATACATTACCAATTCTTTACTAATCTGTACTGATATGTTGACTGAGTGAGCCCAAGAATTAGGAATCAGGAGGTGTCATCTGCAAAATAACAAATGTCTCACCGAGGCGGGCATACCCATGCTTGGGATAATATAGAACCATGGATACCAATCAAATACACTATATATCCATGTCAAATAACTATAAAGAGTAGCCATGAATAATACACAGTGGAGCTACATCTTGAAATCATAAAGATATACATATAAAGTATCCATCTCCCAGAAGTTGATTCAGGCTGATGGCTGTACTTCAGAGCTAAAGAAACAACTTCAAAATCTTCTAAAACTTGGGTAGGAGTGTAATATGAGTGTACGACTGCACAACCGAGAGGTCTTCGACGGCTCGTCGGTTATGGAATTGATAATCTTGATGATTAGACTGAAGGCTTCAGTGACTTTGAACAAAGACTTGATTGGACGTTCAGGATGGCCAGGTATGTGGACAAGAGACATATTGCAGGGGGGTTGACTCAGGCTCAGTGACAAACTTCCCTTGGATAATAGCACGACAAGTGATAAGACTCAGGCAGCATATATGTTAATCATAAGTCTACGAAGCAAGAGGCAACGCAAACTCTCCATATGTTTGGAAGAGTAACCAAACGGTGGAGGACACAAATCTATATAGCGAGAAAAATATTCCTAAGGTCGTACTACATCCCATATTATGATGATCAAACAGACAGATGTGCTTCATTCAAGGGCGACTCATTATGCTGCCAATAAAGAAAATACTTTTCCCATCGTCTTTTTGGGGTATATTTGATTTTTTTGTTCTTTTTGATGAAATCGTGTGAAAAAGAAGAAAGGAATATTACGTTACAATGGAGGAATGAGTAATGCAAACATACAAGCTCAAGGCACAAGGACAAGACTGGTGTTCTAGGGAAATGATACTTGGGAAAAATCCTCCAGTGGCCAAAGGTGTTAAGACGTAGAAGCAAATTGTTACAAGGTTGAAGAGTAAGATATGAAAATGCAGTTGATAGAACACACAATGGTAACGTCCTTCGATGTAAGTTTAACAAGCCCAGAGAAGGTAAGCTCGGTGGTTTTTCATATTTAGAGAGTCTAAAAAAGCATAAAAGGAAACTCCATTAGGGTACCTTTTCGACAATAGTCTAGTCGGTTCAAAAAAGGGATAAACTAGCACCGATTAGACATCAATTCAAAACCATTTTAACGAGTGTGAAAAGGACAAGAACACTCGGCTATTTTTTCACTTTTAAGGAGTCTGAAAAAAGGTTAACTATGGACTCCATCAGGAATGTTCTTCTGGACCATTTTAACGAGTGTGAAAGAATAAGGTCACTTGACGATCTTTTCAATTTTAGGGAGTTTGAAAAGAGCTTAACTATGGACTCTGTGGGGGTTTTTTTTTCGTAAATTTAGTCCCTCAGGCCCGAAAAAGGAATAAAACTATACCTGAGGATACTCTTCTAAAGAATGGGAATTCAATAGATTATTCCTTTGTTCGTACAGTTGGTCGTTTGGACCGAAAAAAAGGGTAAACTACCGCCAAACAGATGTGACTTCAAATTTCAGTTTAACGAGCGTGAAAGACCACAAGATCGCTCGACAATCTTTTCATGTTTAGAGGGTCTGAAAAGGGATTAAAAGGAGACCCGTTATGTTTTCGGAGTCCGGAGGGTAAGTCAAAGAGTGAAAAAGACCCATGAAAATGAGGCTCAAACTCATATTCAGGAAAGACTATATGGACTCCCGAGCCTACAGTGTTGTTAGAAACGGCATGGACACCATAATGCACCCAGGACCTACCTAGGGCATCCATGTTTTGGTAAGCTCTACCACCAAGTTGCGACACTTCTAGAGAAGATATGATGGTTATGTGTCACAACCGGATGGAATTGATCCTATATCATAAGAAAAAAGGAAACGAGATACAAAAGTTGGGGTAGAATCCTAACCTATATGCTCAAGTTGATTTTTGAAAAAATGAATTTTTTTTTTTATGGACCGTCAATATTTTTTTTTTTTTTTCGAAACTCAAAAAATAAATGTCCCAATACCTGCACAAATCCCTCCCGTATAACTCCTGGATCACTCAAAATGGTTTTTGGTATAAAGAGATTGATAAAGGGGCCCAAAAAAGTGACAAAAAGAGGCCAAAAAGTCTATAAATAGAAGCTGGCAGCTCATTATCACCATTGCTGATTTGGAAATTGACTCTGGAGACACAAGACCCCCTTTGCCAAAGATCGTGATTCAGGGAGATATAGTGGGTGAAACAGACTTCTTCTTGGACCAAGTAAGTACAAACTCCCTTGTCTAGCTATTCAATACTTCTTTTGTAGCATTTAATTGTGTTTTGGGGGTGGGCGTCGACCTCAAAAAGGTCGGCCCTAGGAAAACGCGGGCTGTCCAGGGACAGCCCGCGGGTACCCGAATGTAGAGCTAAGCCTACCCATGGGTACCCGCGACTGTCACCTCTACAGGCCGCGAATATCCCCCCGCGTGGTGAAAAAGAAAAAAATAAAATAATATTGACCCTCCTTTTACCTTGTTTTGTTGGCAAGATGTATGTTCAATGGAGGGAAAGGGAGAACAAGGCCGCCAATGAGTTAGTGGCTGCAGATCCAAATGTTGTGGTCATGATGACACAGTACGGGTTGGTGAAATTCTTTTTATGTCTGTTTATGCACGCGCAACCAAGGCTACTGAATGCCTTGGTTGATTACTGGCACCCTGATGCAAAGGCATTCATGCTAGAGGGGAAATCCTTGGTGCCCACCACCGAGGATATTTACTTTTTGACTGGCCTCTCAAGGAGAGGGGAACCAGTCAACTTTCAGACATTTCCTGTGGGGTCGAGCAAAGTCTCGGAGTTGATTGATGAGTACTGTGAGGCTGGGACCGATCGTAGAGGTTCATTGGTACCTGTTAGTAGGATTACCAGCCTCGCCCTGCAGACTGTGTTATTGCTCATTGGGCGGATTACCAGCTAAGCAACCGTGCACTAGGCTTCACGCGAACAGATGAACTATGCGATCCAGTGCATGAATGCACAAATTTTTTATTGGAGTACCACATTGTTGGAGTGTATGAAGAGTCATTTGACAGCTTGCCGACAACAGACGCAAAAGAACTTCGGGTTTGGGACTATCCTGTGTTCATTCTTTTTCGAGAGAGTTCCATGTTTTAGTCCTCGGCTGACAGTACGAGGACATCTGGCCACTTTCCCTGCAATATGCAAATGGGCAGTGTTACTACCGCGACAGGGTGATGGAAGGACCGTGGAGGCCTTCAACGATGACCTTTTTTCTTGGCTATCATGACAGATCCTGGCTAATTGAGGACTACCCATATTTGGGGATCGACTTCTCCAGAGATCCAGAGATACCAACGCCTTCTGGTGAGGAGCGAGGGGAGATGGGTAAGTCTCCACCTATACATTTTTTTTGTTTGCATATGTCATTTTTATGTCTTTTTAATATATATATCATGTTTTTGTATACCATAGTTTTTGATGGGTGAATGTTTATTGCATGCAGATGTGGGACCCGTGCGACCTGCTGACTATGCACAGAACAGGCGTCGCCCATGGCCAGAAGCCACAACTGCCGCCGCTGGGGCAGTAGCAGTAGCAGGGAATCTCCCAGTAGGAGAGGCCGATAGGGTTCTTAGGCGAATTGAGCAGAACTTCACTGCACTCACTCGCACAGTTCCCATGGCAGAGATAGAGGACCTGCCGCCGTCCATGCAGACTCATGTTGTGGGGGCACCTCGGACATGGGTCCGATTGTTTAGGTGTTTGGCCCAAGCTGTACATGATTATAACAGGGCCCATAGGCCTTGAGCAGACTTTATATTGTTATGTGCCACGAGCACTGATATGTATATATTTTTTGAGGGCATAAGCCCAGTGACTCGTTACTATTCCCACTTTTGAGGCGCTTGCGCCCATCTATGTACTCTGAGGATTTTATGATGTTTATATATGGTTTTTTATCTCTTTTTTGTGTCTTATGGATTATGTGTGCAAAAATGTATTTACATGTTTATGTCCATGATCTTTTTATATGTGGACAAGATGCCAATCTAAAATGTGATTAGCTAGAGTATTTGTGATTTGGTTTAATCTCCTAGGAACATGAAAATATGTAATATAATCAAAGTTGTGTTCTAAGAGACGTACCCTAAGGAATCGTCGGTGTAAAGTTGGATCATGAACTAGGTATATTCTATTTAGCTGCGACACAACCAGTTGAGCATCTAGATAGACCCGGAGATGAGAGATACCTAATGACAATGCGTCATGAAGCAATTCAATAACTGCACTATACTCGGCAACATTATTCGTGGTGTCACCTAAGCATATAGCTCCGGAAGATAACAACTGACCATGTGGTGTAAAGATTACCCAAGATGCGGAGGCAAGCCTCCGTGTGTGTCAACTAGCACCGTCTGCATAACCAACGAACACCTCGGACTCCCTTGAAGTCTGCCATATTGATGAAAGATAACATCAATGACACGTCCATAACAATTTTTAAAAGAAATGTTAAAAAGTAATAGTATAAAGACTATACATATGTTACAAAAAGCTATGCACAGTGACCGTTCTATGAGTAATACTTCTTGAGGTAGAGCCCATTTCTAGGCTCCGCCAACACATTCCCTTCAAAATCGACCAAATGATAAGCGCCCTTTTTTAAAACCTCTTTGATAATGAAGGGTCTGAACCACATGGGTTTGAACTTTCCTGCCCCCAGGGGGTCCTTGTCTTGGTCATAGACCAGGACAAGGTCTCCCTCAGAAAAAATCCGAGGACGAACGAACCTATCATATTGACACTTGACCTTATGTTTATGAGCCTCGTTGGCCAGGACCGCATCGCAACGTTGTTCATCAAGTTGTTGAAGGTGTACTAACCGCTCTTCAAGTGGAGAAGTGTCTGGCAATAATTATACTACCCATTTCAGAGATGGGATTTGACATTCGATGGGCAAGACTGCCTCTAGCCCAAAAACAAGTTGGAAAGGTGAGAAACCGGTTGTAGTCTTAACAGATGTTCGGTAAGCCCATAATGCCGACTATAACATCAAATGCCAATTTGACTTGGCTGAGTTGATAGTTCATTGTAGGATAGTCTTAAGAGTTTTGTTTACAGCTTCCACCTGCCCATTGGCTTGGGGATAGTAAGGTGACGAATGTTCTTGCCGTAACCCAAGATTTGACGTTAACTCAGACATCATTTGGTTCTGAAAGTGACTACCATGATCAGTGACAATCTCTCTCGGTACACCGAACCGTGCTATAATCTGGTTGAATAAGAAGAGAGTTGTAATCTCTCCATCAATTTTAAATGCTGGCATAGCTTTGACCCACTTAGTGAAGTAGTCGACAACTACAATGATATAGCAGTGCCCCCTTGTTGACGGGAGGTTGCATGTAGTGTAATCAATCCCCCACTTAGTGAAAGAACCAACTGTGATGACAAGAAACATAGGAGCTGGATGTGCCCTCATCTTCCGAGAGAAGATTTGACACAGATGGCACTTCTTGACCGACTCGATACAAACTTTGATAAGTGTGGGCCAGAAGTAACCTGCTCATAAAATATTTTGGGTTGTTGCCAACCCAGATAAGTGACCGCCACAAGCTCCTGTATGACAATCGTTGAGCACTATGACGACCTCCTCATGAGTGAGACATCGACACAAGACGCAATCTACACCTCTCCGATACAACGTATCATCGAGTATGAGATAGTTCTTAGCCTAACGGCGTATCTTCCGACGTTCATCATGAGAAGAGGAGGTGGGGCACTTCAAAGTATGGACATAGATCAGTATATCTCCATACCAGGGGTCTGAAGATTCAATCAAAAACATATCCCCCAGATAGGCGATTCCTCAGGCACAACGTCACCTGACTCAACCGAAAGTTCCGAAATAAGTTCTGCGAAGACCAATGACTTCTTGGACTTTGCTGAAACGAAGTCCAAGTCAAATTATTGGAGGATGACCATCCATCTACTGATTTTCCCGCCGATAACTCATCATGTGAACATGTACTAGAATGGATTCACGACACCAACAACGGTGGTCTTGCGAAACAGAACATAGTGACGGAACCGTTGAACAGCATGAACTGCTGCCAACGCAAGTTTTTTGAGATGGGAATAATTAAGTTCCAGTCCTATGAGGCCTCGGCTCAGGTAATATATCACGTATTCGAAAAATGAATTATCTTCCTGAACTAAAACCATGCCTATGGTTGACTCTGCGGCAGCCAGATATAATAGGAAATCCTTGTTATAATTAGGTGGTCGTAGCAGAGGTGTGGTTGTGAGGGTGTGTTTTAATGCATCGAAAGAGCGTTGAGAGGCTTCATCCCAGAAAAAGGGAACATATTTCTTAAGTAAATGCATAAAGCCCTTGGTGATTTCGACATAGTTGGCGATGAAGCATCGTAAGAATTTCGCCTTGCCTTGAAGACTTTGAAGTTGTAAGATTGTGCGTGGGGGGGGCAGCTAAATTATTGCCTCCACCTTAAGAGCATCGACCATGATCCCTATTGTTGATACGATGAAACCTAACAAACGTCTTGACGTGACGCAAAAGTTGCACTTGTTGGGATTCAAGTGAATCCTGAAGTATCGACAACGTTCAAATATTAGTCGGAGGTGCATAGGATGATCCTTTCACTTGCGAGAGTGTAATGCTAAATCATCTAGATAGTCCTCGACTATATGTTTGAGGTCGTGAAATGCAAAAGACATGGCCCGCTGGAAGGTGGCTCCAACATTCTTGAGGCCAAAAGGCATCTTATGATAGGAAAATGTACCCCACGAACAAATGAATGTCATTTTGTGTTGGTCCTCAGGTTTGATTTGAATTTGATTATAGCCCAAAAAACCATCCATGAACGAAAAGGCTTCACAACCGGCACATTCATCAATGATCTGGTCGATGAATGGGGTTGGATAATTATTTTTTGGACATTCCTTGTTCAAATCACAGAAATCGGTACATACATGAATCGTGCCTTGTTTTTTATCGACCGACACGTGGTTTGACACCCATTGAGTCAAATGAATAGGGTAAATGAACCCTGCCTTGAGCAATTTCTCAACCTCAATCTTAATGGCTGCTACTTTCTTAGGATTAACTGGACGAAGTTTTTGTCACATAGGCTTAGCATCAGGATACGTTGTGATTTCATGTTCAACTATTTTCGAATTGATACCTAGCATTTCCTCATAAGACTAGGCAAAAATGTCGCGAAATTCTTTGAAAAGATCCGTGTAAATTTGAATCTCTTCGGGGGAGAAATCTGCTCCGACGAAGACATTCTCCACAACACCAGGGTTTTGGGAGATGTTGATAGGTATGGTTTCAGCGATAGTCACCATATTTCCCTCAACATAAATTTTCTTTGTAGCTAAGAGGTTAATAGGACATGGCTGATCTCCCGTCATGGTGATAGTGAATTCTCCTGCCTCGATTCGGTGTGACTCTAGGAGGAAATATGATCTGTGATGACGATCTTCCCAAGTTTTGTCTGAACTAGTCATTGCTTAGATTACTGCTTTGTCAGAAGGCAACACTAAGTCTAACGAATTGGTGGTAGCAAGAGAACCCTGAGCCCAAACAGGCTCTAGAAGTGGATCCAATTCTTTTCCGGGAGTCAGATCAAGGTTAGCTGAAGCTTGCTGGACTAAAGAGTACACTACTTCAGCGACTGACAAGGGCATGGACATGTCAGAGTGCCCTGTCTCATCCATCCTGGCTGATGGGGAAGGAAGAATCCACAGATCTTCAAAGTAAGTCATGCGAAACGACGAAATGTGAAAAATCTCAGCCTTGTGGTGACTCGATATAAACTTGACATCGTCATGACGAGGTGGGTAATCGAAGGTACCCATCAAGGATGGGGACAAACCTACTCCTACATTAGTGACATTGGGCTGAGGATTATCAATCATGGGAACCATGGATGCCCCCAAAGCTAGTTTAGGTCTCGAGAAGGACAATTGATCGATGGTCACTATCCGGCCTTCATGTGGAAACAGCAAGACTCAAAAAACTGTAGCAACCATAGCTTGCATAGCATAGGTCCAACTCTGACCTAACAAGAGGTTATAGTCAAGGGGAACATCAACTACCTCTACTTCAGTGCACACAGTCTTCCCTCCTAACTGCACGGGGAAAGAAGGAATGATGCCATGTGGTCAGAAAGAACGACCGTCGAACGCAGTGAGGAGAGTAGGTGATGGTGACAAAGCGGGCTGACCAATGGCCTTCCAACATGCTAATGACATAACGCAAGTCAAAGCTCCCTCGTCGACCACCATGTGGAAAATATTCCATGTAAAATTTTTCATGGGATGAGCCACTACTATCTAAAACGCGACGTGGTAAGGCAGACGAGGTTTTAAGTCGGTCATATCTAACATGATGGTACCCGGGTTACAATTCTCTGTAGAGACTAAAGCAATCAACAAGGATTTCCTCTGAGTAGGGCAGCTTTGGAGGACCTCTAAAGCAGACATCGCACAAGGGGTTTGTGATAAATCTTCCACCACAGAGTAATTATGGGCAGCCCTTGCATTTGGGTTGTGAGAAGCTTTCTTAAATGCACCCTTTGGAATGCGTGTCATTGTTTCACCCAACGTCTTCTCGATCTGTAGAGAAAGATATGGGATCTCAACTTCTTTACCCTTCTCAGAAGCACTTGGTTTACTATAGTCGTGTGCTCTAGTCATTATTAAAGCATAACCCCTAACCATATATACGTTCGTGGATGAGGGATTGTTTGGAGGAGGGCAGGTTTCTTGGCTACCCCCTTCGACACTTGTAGAGGCTTGAGTTAAATTCTGCCCATGCTGAAAGGGATTAGTCAACACGACTTCTTGTTTCTGTGTGACAAAATTTTGGGCCTCTGCAAGTCGAGGACATAGATGGGTTGGGTGATCTTCCACACACAAGTTTCATGGATACCTCACCTTTCATTTTTCCATGGTGACCTCGCCATCATTATCAGTGTATTTTTTATCCCCCTTACCCTTCTTGCATTATTTTTTCTTCCCTTCAGGCTGTTGCGTGGCCTTGGGATTAGTCGACTGCACGGAGTGTACGTCCGACGTTTGGGTAGGAGGAGCAGCCAAAGCAATAGTCTGGCTAGACGCTGAGTGTTGTATAGATAATTGTTGCAATTGTTTTGTCAATTGCTCAGCAGGCTTGGTTTGTGTCGAACCAACGATACCATCGGCATGTGGTCTGGCTCTCTGTCTAGTTTTATCTAGTATCGATTGTGGTGCATCCGGCAGGATGTTGTATAATAAACCAGATTGAGAATAGATGAGCTCAAACTATTGAGCCCTCATGATGGCATCTTCTTCGGAGAAAACTCCTAAAATCGCGACATCTTTAGATAATTGAGGGACTAAAGACTTAAGGAACCACTCATGCAGGAATGCTGGTGGGACTGGTACTTTGATTAGACTCTTTCGACGTCTCCACTCTTGGATATGATCAGAGATATGGTCCATTGTCGTCTGTTCGAAATTGGAAAGCAGCTCTGTGCCAACGTCGTATCTCACAGGTAACTAGAAATGGTTAAGGAAGCCCATCACCAGTTCTCCAAAAGAATAATATCTTGAGCGATCAAGCTCGATGTACCATTTCATGGCACTCCCGATAAGAGTGCATTGAAACAATCGCAACTGGACGGAGTCATCTTTCAATGAGTTAGATGAACACCAAAGATGGAAGGTAGTCACGTGATCACCTGGATCTTCGTTAGGCTTGGCCTCGAACTTCGGAATGTCCGAAGGAAACTTCGTTGGCATAGGAGGCCAACGTGGATCGTGACAAATAGGATCAGTTAACAACCCTGTAAAATTTGGCAAGTGTAACGTTGCCAAGAATGGTAGTTTGGGTTGTTGCTGATAGCCTGGAAAAAAGGGTCCTGGAGTTTGACTGGCACCAGGTTGCCAGGAAAAGTTTGGTTGTTGGCCCGGGTTCCGGTAGAAACCATGGCCCTGACCAGCGTAAAGATTTTTCATATGTGGAGACATCATTGGTTGATTCCCCATAAAATACATAGAATGTTGGGCATTCATTGTGTTTGACGGACTTTGGGAAGGATTACCCCATGTCGGTCCTGCTAGGAGAGGCATAGAAGTCTATCCAGGGTTCCATTGACTGTGCAAAGAATTACCCCATAACGACATTCCAAAGGAGGCAATGGATCCTTGTCCTCAGTTCCAAGGTCCTGCTATATGTGCCCCCGGCACAGGAATAGTACCCTGCACCGAAGTAGACTATCCAAAAATGTGAGTGCCCCCAGATGGGAAAGCAGTGGATGTGAAAGTGTTGTTACCAAACGTTCTGTTCCAAAACAATGGTGACGAACCTACCGATGGAATTTGCGCAAGTGTTCCTTGACTCCTGGCTCCAAATAAACTCGTGTGTGCAGGATACCCAGCGGACTGCTGAAGTAGACCACCAAGCGAAGGGGACGAAGGAGATATATGAGCTCCAGCGTAAGGAAAAGAATTAAAAGGAACATGAATGCCCCCAAGTTGACCTTGCAGAGGAGCGTTAGAGCTCCCTGCCCCCAGACCCAAAGTCTGTAAAGTGGAGTGAGTGAGTGCAGGACTTGTGCCCAAACTAGGCATACCATATGATAATGGAGAGCCTGTCACACTAGGTGTGAAGGGATTTGTGGCCACCGCGATAGATGGGGTCGGTCCACTATGCGACATAGTTGCGGCTGAGACCGTAGTGGCCCGGACCGATGACGACAAGTTAGGATATGCTTCTCCTGTGGTAGCAACGGTGGTGGGAATGGAAGAATTCCCAGAGGAAGTAACAACGTTTGTTTCCATCGTTGTGTGAGGCACTGATAGGCGTTCGTAAAATTGGACTAGTATACTGACCGATGGCCAAGTATCAGTGGTTGGGGTTTCAACCGAACCAAGATTGGCGGTTGATTCCTTTGGGAGTTGTTCGAGCACAATGGTTTGTAACCCGATTGCTTTGAAAGACCCTTGTTGGTCTAGCTTCTGCCTCAATGGTGGCGGGGGTGGCTCCAGTATAACCGGCGGCAGGCCCAGAAACCTTCGTGACCGGTGGAGCTCGGGATCCTCCACTGTGTGAGAAGATCCAAGAAATGCTAAGGTATTCTACACTTCAAAAAATAACACACACTAAAAAAGAAGCCCCTAAGAGATAAGACAAGCAATCACTATCTATTTTGAAGAACAGTTACAACAACCAACACTAGAGGAACTTACCGGTGTAAGTGAAACTCGAAAATGGAAGCACCCTCCGGGTATACTCTACAAAGTGTGGCCTGATGTCTTTCCTAGGTACCGTGGTATACCCCCGCAGTCACCTATGTATGTCCCTATGAAATATTGGCAACTAGTTTGCCAGCACGCGAACAGTCACCAGGCGAGTATAGTCGATAGTCGGGTAGACCACAATGAGTAGGGTATCAAGCTCGAAACCTGTCAAGGGTATCGAGAGCGAATGGTCCAGAAGACAACTGAGGACCTTGAATGGATTTGATACCCATGAAGGCCCATGGCAAATGCAAACGACGGAATCCCAAAACAAATCCTCGATATGTGTTCTCCACGACACTTGGTCCGGTTTTGGAGGGGTTATCTCCGCTACCTTTCCGCACACAACCTCGTGTTTATCCCCTATGTTAGAGGGGGGTCCTAGATAATTTCAATGAAACTGGACTTATACACTCCCTATCACAGACTCCAATGTTTGGTTTTGAGTGGCCTTGGAGAGTTTCCTCTCCAACCTAATCCAAGGCCCTAGTCCTGAACTAGTGTATGAACCCTACAAACAAAAAGTCTAATAGATTTTAAATTAGCGTTTCTTTTAAGGGATTTTTTATGTCACAAGGTATGAAGGTGAAACTGATGATGTGTAAAGACTCAAAGCAAAAACGAATAAAAAAATGCTAGAAACAAAAAACTTTTACTAATATGCAAAAATCAACAACTTTTCACCAAGAAAGACTTCTTTTTTCTTTCAATTTTTCTAAGATTTCATGTAGCAAACATAAAGGAATTTCACTCAACTATGAGCTACTTATGCTCTAAATGCACTGCAAAAACTTATGAACAAAAAGACTTCTCCCTAGCTATTGATGCAGAAACACAATCTTCAAACAAAGAAGAAAATGAAAAAGAGATATATATTTTTTTTATTTAAGTGCTAAATGAAGCAACAAAGGGAAAATATCGACAAGCACAAAACCAAGAAAGAAAAAACAAAATTCTATCTTAAAGTGCGGATCGCAAAGAATCAGAGAAAAAATACCCAATGGCAATCAAGAAAGCACCGACTCCTACGCTTGTCTAAAAACCATAAAACAATTTTTTTTTTTTTTTCTTTTTTTTTTTATCATTTCTATCAATTATCAACTAAGAAAAAGTAGGCTAAGGGTAAGAGGCCCTAACCTACTGACTGTGTAACCCTAGACTCAAACCCCTAAGAGGAACACTTCTCACCACAGGAGGGGATGACTGCCCCACCTTTATTGAAAAGAAACCTATCAAGCACGCCTCTGTCACTGAAACAGCACGCGTGCAAATGCGTGTTGAGCTACAATAGAGCGCGTGTACCCGTGGGTTGCACTTGCACATGTCGTGTGTATGTATAAACTCTAAGAAAAAAAATAACACAGGAATCCCAGGCCAGGAAGAGGCCTCTGGTATTGATAACCAGGGTCTCTTGAAGGCTTGGATGCTTCTTCTTAACAGAAAAGAAAAATAATTGCAAGGAATAAAAGAATGCAATAAAGCAAACTGAGACAAGACTGTGAACCAACAAGACTCAGACAGGATCCAGAAAGCCCCATGAGAATGTATAATTCTGACAGAGAAGAGGAGGATTGCCTCTCAATATTTCTGAATCCTACACGCTACTGAAACCTCTACAACAAGCGTTCACACACGGGCTATAGAAGGTTAGGACATGGGCACATGCGTGCAGGCCTTCTGTAGGACGCGTGTACCTCTGTGTGTTCCAAAAATTGTCGTCAAGCAACAGTCAGGGAAGACTAGTATGAAGAACCAGGCTCCCTTCTAGCTCAGGCCTTACTGAAAAAGACAGGCAAAGAAACAGAAAATCTACTCTCTTAAACTACCCAAAAACTCAACCAAATCTGGAAACCCTAAAGAGTATATCTCCCCAGCGAAGTCACCAATTTTGTTGTTGGGAAATAATAACCTACGGACTAGAAAACTAGGGTCAGACTTGCATGCATATTTTGACCGTAAAGAAATGAACTTTTAACCTACCACCCAAAACTTAAACCCCTCTTTCAAGACACATGCATGGAAAGGAACTACTAACCTTTTTACTAATGTTTGGTGTAGATCCTCCATTGCACTTTGCCCTCTTACTTGCACTGCTCCTTCCAAAGTTAACCTACAATCAAGACAAAACACTACGCATGCATGCTATTTTTCTACTTGAGGGTTAGAAATTAAGCATAAATCACACAAATCATATATAACTCACGCATTGGGATGAGAAAAATATTCTTTTATTATTTTTAAAATGAATCAACTTACAATAAAAGTCGAGACCGACCACCGCTCCTTGATCCTGATCATGGGCTCCTCCTCTTCTTTTTTCCTCCAACTGCTTTGCTTTAATTCTCCTTAGGCTTGAGGAAATGCTAAAGGGTTGGGACAAATGGATTTGGCAAATGGGCAGAGTTTCTTCGCTATAATTTTCCTCCTCCAAATAGTACCCCTACCCCTTCTTTTATAGGCTAGAAGGAGCTAGGGTTTTGGACGAACTCTCGGCCATGCATGGCCAGGAGTTTCAGTTAACTGACCCATAGCTTTTTTTCCCATCAACAACTTTCCTATTTTTGAGTTTTGTTAGGTAAACACAGGTTGTAGTAGGCCTGCCAGCGTTCACATGCATGCAGTAGTGGGTTAGGGCACATGTACCTTAACCCAAGAGGGTTTTCAAAGAGGTTTCTTAGCAGATGTTTTGGCAATGAAGGGAAATGAGTTGGCCTGATGCCAGGTAAGCATGTGTGGTGCAATTTAGGGTTATAACAGGGATTGGTACTTGTATCAAGATTACACCGAGATCAGAGTATACGGGTGCGAGTTGGCAGTGTATAAGCTACCCAAGTATCTGCCTATCGGAATTTTTTCCCTAGAATATATAAGGTAGATAATAAATTCCAATGACATCCATTTTGTCTCATTGAAGAAAAAGCAGCGGCTTAGAATCAAGGGGTAGATTGGCTCCTTCATATGCAACAATTGGGGCACTGGGGAAGAAGAAGACAGGATGCTAAGGGAAATGAAGTTCTCCATGAGCTTCCCATGGCATTATGATCCATGTGGGATCATCTCATAGATGAAGGTGAAGAACAAGAACATTCCATATGTTCATGAAGCTAGGCCTGAAGTGGAAAAATTTGCAAATCAGATAGTGTGAGAGCCTAACACCTTGGTTGAAGTAGAACTGTAGGATCCCCCCACCAATGTGTCACCAACAACCACACCATAGGTCCCAAAAGAGAAAATGTTGAGGCAATATTTATCTCCACCTGTCACTGAGGTATCTTCCGAGGAATTCCAGCTGCATACCAAGAGGCCTAAGACTGTTGCAGCTCCTGGCCCGACCGGGGAAAAAGAAGCCCCGTCGACTACAGTGACCAAAGTTGGTATTCTACCCTTCAGTTTGAGCCTCCACAAGGTCATTACCCCAGCATTGTCGAAGCATTCCACAGACTCTCCATTGAACACTCATCCAGGCAAGATAGGACCCAAGTTGAGGATTTTTGAAAAATATGAGCTGATCAAGAAAAGGAACCAAACCCTGACCAACAGTACTTGTGCCCAGTTCTGGAAGCAAACGTCGACTACGCAACACAGGTTTCTATCAGCATTCAACACCGAGAAGGGTAGAATGCATATGGAATTCCTCCAAGCACAGGTACCAGACCCCAAGGTGATCACTGACTATAAAAGGGCCACCTTCGAATTCCAAACGAAGGATGTGCATTCGGTCGATCAGATGGATCTGCAAAAACTGACAGGGGAAATGGTTTTCTATACGTTAGCACATGCTTCCACTTCTGCGTCCAAATTGTAGGTGTCCCTGAACAATGTTCAAACACAACTCAAGTTGGAGAAGATTTTGTCCTTTGCAAAGGACAATAGGATCAAGACTTTGGAGGAGCTGGTCATCAAGATCAGTTATGATCCTTCAAATGTGAAAGAAGTTGAGGAAATGATCAAGAAGAAGAATGCTGACATAGCCTCCTTGAGGAAAAAACTGAATCTCCTGCCCACAGAGGATTCACAGGCGAAGGAGATAGCAGAGAAAGAAGGAGAGAAAGATGAAATGCTCAAGCTGCTCATGGAGAAGAATGCACAGCTCAAAGAAATGGAAGCTAAGATGGAGAAACTATTAAAAGAGAAAGAGCAACTGAAGCCAATGGAAGTCATTCCATTGAGTGCTATTCCAATTTTAGGAGTGAGCATAGCATCAATGATAGAAGTCCCATCCGCAACTCCATTGACATCCCAAGAGAAGACAACCGACCTGGCTAAGTCCATGGAAAAAATGAACCTGCAGGAAACAGAGATCAACAGGCTTAAAAAGGAGATTGAGAACCTTTAGGAACTCAAATATTCCTTTCAGACCATCCTCTCCAAATAAAAGCAGGTGACAGAGCAGCTCAAGCAGGAGCTACAGCAGCTCCGGAAGCAAACAGTGGCAGGAAAGACTTTGGCTGAGGTTAAAGAGAGTGTATGGACAAACATCAATAAGTTCATGAATGAGATATGGCCCATGATCTAGATCATGTTTGAGTAGAATGAATTGCTCCAGAGGAGCAAACAAGACATTGAGAAGATCAGAGTATAATTGGGAGACATGCCGACACAGGCGAACCAGATCATCAAGTTCCTCAATTCTAAGACCAGGGAAGAGCTGGAAGAGCTGAAGATTGAAGACAGAACACAGACCATCCTTGAGGTCAAAAGAGTATTGACCAAGAGAGGATTAATTATTCAGCTAAAAGAAAAGGTTCAGGCCATGGACCTAGGGGTACAAAGATTCTTCAGTAAGATTGAGGCTCTACAGAAGAAAGGTCTTCCTGGTCTGAAGGTAATCAATGATAAATTGATGACACTCCCAGAATACAAGAAGAGATTGGCCGATGTGGCTAAGGACAGTTCAAATTTTGCAGGAATTCAAGGGAGCATCACTAGAAAGGAATTCCTAGATGCCCTTCAGTGGGACATAAGTATCCAACACGAGATTTGATACATCTTCCTCACCAACCCTACATTCGCAAAGTACACAGAAATGGATGAAGTGTATCGAAGGCTGCTCAAAGTCAACGTGCCCAGTCATCTTAGATGGGAGGAACTCTGTGATCTGATCAATTAGCAGATGAGGTGTCCCAGCCCAGTCATTTGTCCAGTCAGAAGAAGTCATGCAGAGGCTTCATTAACGACCCACCCAAAAATCAGCGTACAGTTGCACCACATCATCAAGCAGTTCCTAGATTTAGGAGATTTGTTAAGTTAGTTAGGCTAAAAATAGATTTAGCACGTTCTGATCATTAATGACAGGATCGTTTGTAATTTGAGTTGTAAATACTTCATCTTTCGAAGTATTGTGGGTTTTTGATCTTCACACCCTGACGCTATCAGACTGTAATATTTTTGAAGAGATCTTCCATTAATAACAGGAGGCACTTTTACAGGATTCTTGCGTGTATTCACTGGTGATGTTTTTCTCTCTAAGTTGAATGTTATTCTCACTTTGTTATCATACTGTGTTCTGAATCTAATCTTTAAGAGTAACGAATGTTGCAGGATTTATCTCGTATACCCTGTTTCTGACTCAAAAGATTTAAGTGTTTTATCTTATGGTGTTTTCAATAATAAAATTCTTAACTGCTTCTTTGTTGAAATTATCTTTCTCATCTTTTCTACTATTCATCATTTAAGTTACTAAAGAATCCATTTATTATATTATCTCTCCCTGTGAAATTTTTTCCCTTTGCGTTTCTGGTTTGGATTTCATATTTTATTAAAACACAGACCCCATAGCCCAATGGATGTGTAGACTGTCTCAACCAATTCGAAAAAAAAACACTTTGACAACAAAAACGACCTATCTCTTTACCTAGACTAATATTTAAAGTTGGAAACATAGCTAAATCATATAGAGAGATCCCTCTCTGAAGTTGGAAGGGTTAGATCCCAACTTCAAAAGTGGTTGGATAAAGTTACCTTAGTAGATTTCTTCTACTGTCAACCTCTAGGAAATTTACCAAGTGCTAACATAGTGGCAACTCCACTGGGGACAAACATATAAAATTTATAACTGCATGTTTTCTTTCCCTAAAACAAAGTTTGTTCCTGGAATATTTCAAATTTGAGAAAAAGTGATGTTTAGAGGTTGATTAAAATTTGTACATATTATTTTCGGGCTCATAAAACTAAAAAGTATATATATATAAAAAATCAAAAAGAAATATGGCTCCCAAGAAAGTTTATACTCGATCTCATCTAGACCCAGAACCTGCGATAGTGACAGATAACCCAGAATAGTTACTCAAGAAAAAGACCCTAGCTGAAGGCTCAGTGAGTCATACTCCCTTGCATAAGTCCCTTTCATTTTCAGGGGAGCTTGTTACCTTTCAAAACCCTAACCTTGACACCTTTTCACAACAAAGCTTGGTTAGAACATGGTCCGTAGTTTTTTTAATGAAATCATTTTCGACCCAACCGTTTTACAACCCCGAACCCCTGAAGTTCTATCTCCCACTGCTAAACTGCAAACCACTCCCTCAGTGCTATCCAGTCCCTCCTCGTCCTCGTCTTCAGTCACTACCTCACCAATCATCCATTCTATTATCCCACCTCCTCCACACATCATGGAAGCTCGATATGCTCCCTTGGTGTTGGTTGCACCTCTACATGCCATGCCCTAGGACTATCAAACGAGACTTCCACAGTTCGATGCAATAGGACCTTTGAGTGCACAACAGAACGTAGATAAAATGAATGATTATTATGATCTGCATGAACTTGATGAAGTTGATGTTAAAATGAGATTGTTTGCCCAAAGTTTGACAGGTGACGTTAAAAAATGGTACAAAGGGTTGCGTTCCGCCTTAGTCCTTGACCTTACCGCATTCCAAAGGAGTTTTCTAGACAGATAGGAGGTAAAGAAAAACCCTCTGCAAATTTTGTCAAAATACGAAAATATCATAAGAAATCAAGGTGAGACAGTGCAAGATTATTGCACTCGTTTCAATAACATGTACAATGCAATCCTATCTGAAATCAAACCTCCACAGGGTTTGGCCTTGATTAAATTCCCTGATGGTTTTGACGCTGACATGTCATACCAACTAAGGAAAAGAAATTCAACCACCCTGGAAGACATACAGAAAAGTGCTATAAGTGTGGAGGCCAATTTGTTGGCAAAAAGAGCACATCAGAGGTCAGAGAGGAGAGTCACAATTAAAGAAGAGCCTTCCACATCAACCTCAGATTCCAAATTGGATTCTTTGGCCAGAGCAATGGAAAGAACGATGGAAAGACTTACTGTGTCGGACATAAATCCTCCAAGAGAAAACCCACCAGCTCCTCAAGTTCAGAAGCCTAACTTTAGGAGAAACCCTCCTCAAATCAGACAGATAAATCCTAGGGATCAAAGAGAGAAGAGGGGTCCATATCAACAGATCAGACCCCCCCTACAAGAAAATCATGCTAATGAAGGGGAGGAAGTAATCGAGGAACTAGAGGATACTCACATAAATCTCATGGGCATTCACAATAACGAAGCTATTTTCCTTACCCAAGAAGAGAAAGAAATTTTTCTTCTCAATCAAACAAAAGTAAGTGAAGAAGCTGAAGATGCAGAACAACAGGCTTTCGAAAATTCCATTTTTGAGGTACACCGACAGTATAATCTATGGAGTAAAAATATAGATGGGAATTGCCCAAAAAAGACGATTGAAACGAAGAATATAATCGAAACCAAGAAGGCCTTTGAGCCATCTGCTGAGAAGATTCCTGAGAAGAGTACTGCCGAAGTTCCTGTGAAGAAAAACCTTACTATTCTTAAAAGATCGTCATAGCCCGAGGTTTCACCTGTTAATCCACCAAATACTTTTGGCCAGAAGAGCGTGGTGGACAAACCAGAATTGATGATCCAAGGCAGAGCTCCTACACCCTTTAGCCTTGAGGGGGAATTAGCCAAAGTAAAAATTCCAATCCCACTTTCAGAGTTGATGAACAAAGACATTTATCTTTCATAGGTGATTAAAGCACGGACCATTGAACCTGACATAGGCACGAAGGCCTTAACCATTGGATCAACAAATCATTCAGACACTGTGAACCTTACTGATGATCAACCCGAACTTATGCTTGGACCTGAAGTAGACGATTGAGATGATACTGGTAATGTCGCTCCTTTTTACATCAGTCTAAACATACATGATCTGATCTTCCATAACACTATGTTGGATTCAGGTGCTTCCCAAAATCTGATGCCTAAAGCAGTAATGGAGAAACTAGGACTGGAGGTCACCAGACCTTACAAGGATTTACACTCATTCGACTCCAATAAAGTTAGATGTATTGGTTTGATCAAGGACCTATGCATCACCTTGGTTCAGATTCCTGCGAAGAGCATGGTAATGGATGTGGTAGTTGCATACATCCCTCCGAAGTATGGAATGTTGCTATCCCAATATTGGGGGGCTAAGTTGAGAGGAACCCTGCAGCTAGATATGTCTTATGCCACTATCCCAATTTTTGGGCAACAAAGAAGGCTATACAGAGACGTTGATGAAATACATGGTCAGTAGCCAAGAAAAACTGCACAACTATCCCCTTTACTCTGCGCATTCTGACTTGGATTCTTTTATCTTGTACAATGATGGTGACACGGGAGAACAAGATGCTCAGTTGGAAGAAGATACATGTAGTCAAGAAGAAGGCCAAGAAACCATTGAGGTAGCAAGGATGAAAAACGTGACAACTGAAGAATTACTGGTAGATTTTTGGAGCATGGATTTTGATGGAGCAGTGAGCAAAGAAGGAGATGGAGCAGGAGTCTGGCTGTATAATCACAAAAACAGGTATTCAGAAAACCATTCTTACAAATTAAATTTCCAATGCACTAACAATATTGTCGAGTATGAAGCCTTGATGCTCGGTCTGAAGCTTTTGAAAAGAGTTGGTGCTAAACAGATTATGGTAAGAGGCGACTCTAAGTTGATAATTAAGCAAATCAAAGGTGAGTACAGTGCGAAACACCCATGTCTTAGAGCTTATAGGAATGTTGTTCTTGATGCCCTTAAGTGTTTCACTGAATTTGACTTGCAGGTAATGTCGAGGGGACAAAACATTTTGGCGGACGGATTGGCTATGTTAGCAGCCACATGTAAGATTCCTTTCTGCTCAACTCGCCCATACACTGTTGAGGTGAAATGCAGACCAAACATTCCCAACAATATCAAGTACTGGCAAGTGTTTGGTAATGATGACCAAATTGAAGACTTTTTGCAGTGTAAAAATGATTTTGAATGTACAAATATAGATTTAGAGAACGAAGATGAAAATGTAAATAGATCAGATTTTGAAATTGATAGTGTAAATAGTGTAGATTCAGTAGAATTAGGCGATGATGAGATGGAGGTCGATGTTTTACATTTGAAAAGTAATGTTTTTCCTAGGGGTCTAGTTCCTTTAGAGGACTTGTTTGATTTTAACGACGTAGCCAAAAAAACGAAAATTGAAGCCAATGGACAGGAGGTAGAAGACTATAATATAGGGACTGAAGAGAAACCCAGGATAGTCAAGCTGTCTAAATCATTACCCCCATAGAAGAAACTAAAATACATTGAGTTGTTCAAAAAATATTTGGATGTCTTTGCCTGGGGTTATGAGGATTTGAAAGCTTATGATACCAGCATCATACACCATAGGATTCCAATAAAGGAAGACCAAAAACCATTCATATAGAAACTTAGGAGGATAAATCCCAAGTTGCTCCCTCTAATAGAAAAGGAAATCAAAAAAATGTACGATGCCAAAATCATAGTCCCGTTGCGTTTTTCCAAATGGGTCTCTAATTTTGTCCCTACACGTAAGAAATCTGGGGAAATCAGACTTTGCATAGATTTCCAAAATTTGAATAAGGTATCCCTGAAGGATAATTACCCCTTGCCAAAAATTGACCACATCCTTCAAAGGGTAGTCGGATCCAGTCGAATATCTTTGTTGGACGGTTTCTCGGGTTACAATCAGGTCCTAGTTCACCCGGATGACCAAGACAAAACCGCTTTCACCACACCATGGGGCACTTTCATGTATGTGAAAATGACTTTTGGTTTGATGAATGTTGGAGCCACTTTCTAGAGAGTGATGGATATCGCCTTTGTGGAAGAATCGGGTAAGTTTATTGTCGTCTATTTGGATGATGTAACTGTGTTTTCCCAATCCGATGACGAACACCTACGACACCTCAAATGAGTCTTCAAGAAATGTAGAAGGTTTGGGATTTCTTTAAATCCTAAGAAAATCCTTTTCAGGCTAGAGGAAGGCAAAATGATAGGACACATCATCTCCAAGGATGGAATCAAAATAGACCCCAGCAGAATCGAGGCCATACAAAAATTAGAACACCCAAGAAACCTCAAATAATTACAGTCTTTTATCGGGAGAATAAACTTTCTACGAAGATTCATTCCCAATCTGGCCGAGCTCCTTAGAAACATTACAAATATGCTAAAAAAGGATGTGAAAATAAAATGGGACTCTGAGTCTAGACAGTCTTTCGAATAAGTCAAGCGAGCACTCACAGAGGCCCCTATCTTAATCAGTCCTGATTTTACCAAAGATTTCTATCTTTTTTCTTTCGCTTTCGAACATACTATAGCAGTGGTATTACTACAAAAGAACAGTGAAGGGTATGAACAACCCATAGCTTTCTTTAGTAAAGAGTTAAGAGACGCTGCTCTGAATTACAAGATAATGGAGAAACAAGATTTTGCCTTGGTGAAAGCTATAAAATATTTTAGGGTCTACATTCTCCATTCTCATACCATTGCATATGTTCTGAATGCGGTAGTAAAATACATTTTGACCCAGGAAAACCCAGATGGGAGAAGGGGAAAATGGATTGCTGTCATTTTAGAATACGATATAGAGATTAAGCCTACAAAACTAATCAAGGGTCAAGGCCTAGCAAAATTAATGGCTGAATCAAATTTCCATGCTCTTGACATTAATTGTTTAGCTGCAGCAGATGAACAGGGCGAGATGGAAACTCCAAGTGTGAGAGAGGTATTTCTCAACTCTCCATGGTACGTAGACCTTATATTCGTTTTGAAAAATTTACAAGCTCCCCCTGGTTTGACTAAGACTAAAGCTAGATTTTTAAAGTTGAAATCCTTAAAATTCTATATTCTAGAAGGCAATTTGTATTGGAAAGATCCTGGAGTCATTATGTTAAATTATTTATTGAAAGATGAAGCTGACAACGTGTTACAAGAATTTCATGCAGGAGAATGTGGTGGCCATCTGAACTGGAAGGTCATAGCCAACAAAATACTCAGAGCTGGATTCTATTGGCCCACCCTATTCGCTGATGTACATCATAAAGTGACTGCATGTCATCAATGTCAGTTGTTTGAAGGCAAAAGGAAACTCTTCCCTCTACCTATGAAACCGATCTCAGTTGAACCCCCTTTCTAGCAATGGGGATTAGACTTCATTGGAGAAATACACCTCCCTTCTTCAGGACAGCACAGGTGGATTCTCACTGCCACGAATTATTTTACCAAATGGATCGAAGAAGTACCAAGAAGGAAAGCCACTGACTCTGTTATTATCAAATTCCTTGAAAATAATATCGTGTCTCTCTTTGGATGTCCTAGAAAGACTATAACCGATAATGCAGCTGCTTTTCGGTTGAAGAAGCTCATAGATGTCTGCAACCAGTATCACATTGGTTTGGGGCATTCCACAGCTTACTACCCTTAGGGGAATGGGCTGGTGAAATATTTAAACAAAACCTTGGTAAATATCATCAAGAAAACATTGAAGGAAAATAAGAAATCGTGGCACAACAAGTTGGTGTTCGCATTATGGGATGACAGACTGACCACCAAAAGGTCAATCGGTATGTCACCATATCAGTTTTTCTATGGAACAGAGGAATTTTTCTCCACTTCTTTAGGAGTCCCTATCATGAGGTTGCTTCAATAGGTACAAGCTGAGCCAAATGACTCACAGAGAAGGATCAACCAGATGATCCATTTGCACCGGTCTAGGGAAGACCTGTTCAACAAGACTCAGGTAATCCAAGAAAACATCAAGAAGATCTTTGACAAACGAACCAAGGAAGATGATTTTGAGCTAGGAGATTTGGTGCTGAGATGGGATGCCAAAAATGAAGACAAGGGAAAGCACGAAAAGTTTGACAGTCTGTGGAGAGGACCATACATGATCCAAGCTTTCAGGGGAAACAATGCTTTCTTCCTAAACAATGTTGATGGGACATATCTGCCAGGTGGACCTGTAAATGGCATAATGCTAAAGAATTATGTGCCACCTCAGTAGAGACTCGAGTTTCACTCACCATTGTACATACCATTTTTATTTTTTGCCTGCATTTTCTGAGTGAATAACATTAGTCAGTTGTTTGAAGCCCGAAGAGAAGGCCCTAAGCCACTAACCACTGTTCTTCCAATTTTTGAGAATAAAACCAACGAAGGCCACTAGGTAGAAATTTTTAGAATGACAGGAACCAGGATTCTTGGCACTTCACAGGGAAAGTACCATCCCCAGGTGGAGTCGTTGTTATCATCCTATAATTTATAGGATCAACTGGTGACTACGATATTATCTGTCTCTAGTGTTTTTGTTGACAAATGATTTTTCATTCTGCAAATAATTTGAAAAAGAAAAAGAAAAGAAAAAAGAAAAAGAAAGAAAGGAAAAAGAAAAGAAAAAAGAAAGAAAATAAAAGAAAAAGAAAGAAAGAAAAAAAAGAGGGCATAAAATAATTTCAATAAAAGCCCCATGCAATAATAGTAACTTGGTCCATACCTTTCAAGCATGGCCAAGTTCTTTTTAAATTGACGTTGATAGGGTAGTGAATGAGTTTGGCTAAACAGTTTAATCTTAGCCAAAGTGTCTAGGTAGATAGGTGAATAAATCTGGCCAGACTGTCTAATCCTGGTCAGATAGCCCCAGGGTAGAGTAAATTCTTAACCCAATAGTCTAATTTGGGTTAACTGTCATAGGAAACTAGGTTAGAATATAGGTTAGTTGCATTGTTTCTTCATTTCAATAAAAACCAATTTGATGATTAATGTTGCACCATGATTGGGATACCTAAATGTTGTTCGACTAACCCCTTGGTGGTGTAGTCATGAAAAGTTTGGAGAAAACCCATGAAAAAAGAATTTATCCAAATTTTTCTAGGCGCATGTTTTGTCCGCGACCTCACTTAGGCTCATATCATATATTAATGGTCCAGATGATCATGCCCAAATCTACAGTGGATAGATCATTCCGGACCCCCCCGACCATTCTACCTTTAACTCAGGGTGGGGGGGGG
>ML793906.1:285510-302984 GCA_009831015.1 Picea engelmannii
GGATGGCCTAGGATCAAGCACGCAAATCTACGATCAATGTTGGATTCCAGACACCCCCATCCATTTTGCCTTTAATGGAGGGCGGGGGGGGGGTCTGGAATGTGTTATAAACAATGCGCATAGATCTGCGGCTCAGAGGCAGGTGCACAGATCAACGGCCCAAGATGTATTTTAGACCCCCCCGACTGATATGCCTTTAACTGAGGGGGGGGGTCCGAAATGGTATTATTCCTCTGGCAGGTCCCTTGTTGTACGTGGCAGTGATCTAATGGCCCCGAGTCCCATCATCTCCTGCTATCTGATAGACCTCCGTCACCTCTGGACGTCACCTTCCACCTTTCCCGAAATGGTCATGTCCTATAACTATTGTTATTCCTTCCCCCCATTCGCTCATGGAAATCCCCTTACTATGACTTTTACCTCCAATCGATAGCTGCCACATCACCCGTCTATATCCCTCAGCCACTGTCACCCACCATCTCACCCTCAGAAAGATCCATTGGACATTTATTACTGGATAACCTATCCGTTATGCAGTTGACCTGTCTCCCACGCCCAACCGACCCCCGATTACTTAAAACTATCGTTACTCCCCTTAATTTCGTTATTCAACCATCGCACTAGAGAAATTCACTGCTTGCTCCTTCGTTACAGTCCATTTTCCTCATCCACAGTCAGTCACCCCCACTAACGTTGTGTTTTATTGTAGGTATTGTTGCAGAAATGGCGCCAAAGTCCAAACAAGCAGAAGGAGAGGAGAATCCATTTCTCCCGCCTCCTGTCGACCTGGACAGGATCCCACTGGTCGACAAAGACCGATTAAGCGCAGATACAAAATGCAATTTTTATTTCTCATATCTTCAGTCGTGGCTCAGGGAAGTTTTCCTAGACCAGAGTGATGAAATTGGACTCTGGGAGTCCAATTTACCCCTCTACCTCTTCCCTCAGATCCACCATTTTCCCAAGTTCACTCTCAAGTGTCAAGCCCACTATATTCCCAAACAAAGAGCCATCATCTCCTCGTCTGGAGAGCCTCTCTTACTCATCATGCCCAAATCCATAGACCAGATGATGCAAATCTCCCGAGCTGACTCTGCACCTCCCTTCAACCTGGAAATTCTCACAGAATTATACCAGAAAATGAACTTCCCACAAAGAGCTCAAATATTCGAGCTTTTCCTTCCCTCATCCACTCAATTTCCCTCCATAAATCCTCCTTTTCCATCTTCCATGTTCTCGACTAAGGGAAACCAGGTCATCTCATCCCTTTGTGTTTTGTTAGGATACTATTCTGATAAGTGGGTAGATGACACCATTCTGGGTTTTCTATCCATTTTCTCTACCAATGAAAATCCCACCACCTAGTTTGACTTCATCACATTCTTGGCAGACAATATTCATGAAAATTTCATGAATTTCACCATGGAAGGCATGTTTAGATAATCATCGATAATAGCACACTTGTTCGTCTTCTTCCAGGCGGATAAATTTGGCTTTTCCATGTAGAATATGGATGGAGATGGTAGACCTCAGGCAGTCACGGCATGGACCTCCTTGCTCAAGCACAACTCCACTGATTTCAGTTTCAAGGAGTTCATCAACCAATTCTACCACCTTGTGGTAAGTATGCTAGGCGACAGGCCTGAACCTCAGATAAACGATGGACTTCATAGGATCCTACATCTGTCGAACAACACAAAGACCAGGGATTGGTACTTGTATCAAGATTACACCGAGATCAGAGTATACAGGTGTGAGTTGGCACCGTATAATCTACCCAAGTATTTGCCTATCATAATTTTTTCCCTGGAATATATAAGGAAGATAATAAATTCCGACGACATCCATTCTGTGTCATTGAAGAAAAAGCAACAGCTTAGAATCAAGGGGCATATTGGCTCCTTCATATGCAACAATCGGGGTGCTGGGGAAGAAGCAGGCAGGATGCTAAGGGAAATGAATTTCTCCATGAGCTTCCCATGGAATTATGATCCATGTGGGATCATCTCAAATATGAGGGTGAAGAACAAGAACATTCCATATGTTCATGAAGCTAGGCCTCAAGTGGAAATATTTTCAAATCAGACAGTGTGGGAGCCTAACACATTAGTTGATGTAGAATAGCAGGATCCCCCCACCAATGTGTCACCAAAAACCATGCCACAGGTCTCAAAAGAGAAAAGGCTGAGGAAAGATTTATCTCTGCCTGTCACTGAGGTATCTTTCGAGGAATTCCAGCTGCATACCAAGAGGCCTAAGACTGTTGCAGCTCCTGGCCCGACCAGGGAAAAAGAAGCAACGTCGACTATAATGACCAAAGTTGGTATTCCACCCTTCAGTTTGAGCCTCCATAAGGTCATTACCCCAACATTGCCGAAGCAATTCATGGAATCTCCATTGAACACTCATCCAGGCAAGATAGGACCCAAGTTGATCATTTTTGAAAAATATGAGCTGATCGAGAAAAAGAACCAGACCCTGACCAGCAGTACTTGTGCCCAGTTCTGGAAGCAGACGTCTGCTGCGCAACATAGTTTTCTATCTTCATTCGAAACTGATAAGGGAAGAATGCATATGGAATTCCTCCAGGCACAAGTACTAGACCCCAAGGTGATCACTGACTATAAAAGGGCCACCTTCAAATTCCAAACGAAGGACGTGCATCCGGCCGATCAAATGGATCTGTACAAACAGACAGGGGAAATGGTTTTCTATACATTGGTGCATGCTTCCACTTCTGCATCCAAATTGCAGGTGTCCCTGAACAATGTTCAAACACAACTTAAGTTGGAGAAGATTTTGTCCTTTGCAAAGGACAATAGGATCAAGACTTTGAAGGAGTTGGTCCTCAAGATCGGTTATGATCCTTCAAATGTGAAAGCAGCTGAGGAAATGATCTAGAAGAAGAATGATGGCATAGCCTCCTTGAAGAAACAACTGAAGCTCCTGCCCATAGAGGATTCACAGGCGAATGAGATAGCAAAGAAAGAAGGAGAGAAAAATGAAATGCTCAAGCTGCTCATGTAGCAGAATGCACAGCTCAAACAAATGGAAGTTGAGATGGAGAAACTATTAAAAGAGAAAGAGAAACTGAAGCCAATGTAATTCATTCCATTGAGTGCTATTCCAATTTTAGGATTGAGCATAGCATTAGTGACAGAATTCCCATCCGCAACTCCATTGACATCCCAAGAGAAGACAGTCGACTGAGCTAAGTCCATGGAAAAAATGAACCTGCAGGAAACAGAGATCAGTAGGCTTAAAAAGGATATTGAGAACCTTCAGGAACTCAAATATTCCTTTCAAACCATCCTCTCCAAGGAAAAGCAGGTGACAGAGCAGCTCAAGCAGGAGCTACAACAACTCCGGAAGAAAACAGTGGCAGGAAAGGCTTTGGCTGAGGTTAAAGAGAGTGTATGGACAGACATCACTAAGTCCATGAACAAGATATGGCCCATGATCCAGATCATGTTTGAGTAGAATGAATTGGTCCAAGGGAGAAAACATGCCATTGAGAAGATCAGATTAGAATTGGGATACATGCCAACACAGGTGAAGGAGATCATCAAGTTCCTCAATTCTAAGACCAGGGAAGAGCTGGAAGAGCTGAAGATTGAAGACAAAACAAAGACAATCCTTGAGGTCAAAAGATTTTTGACCAAGAGAGGATTAATTCTTCAGCTGGAAGAAAAGGTTCAGGCCATGGACCTAGGGGTACAAAGATTCTTCAGTAATATTGAGGCTCTATAGAAGAAAGGTCTTCCTGGTCTGAAGGTATTCAATGATAAATTGATGACACTCCCATACTACAAGAAGAGATTGGCCAATGTGGCTAAGGACGGTTCAAAGTTTGCAGGAATTCAAGGGAGCATCACTGGCAAGGCATTCCTAGATGCCCTTCAGTGGGACATAAGTATCTAACACGAGATTCGATACATCTTCCTCACCAACCCTACATTCTCCAAGTACACAGAAATGGACGAAGTGTATCGAAGGCTGCTCAAAGTCAACATGCGCAATCATATTAGATGGGAGGAACTCTGTGATATGATCAATTAGAATATGAGTTGTCCCAGCCCAGTCATTTTTCCAATTAGAAGAATTTTTGCAGAGGCTTCATCAACGGCCCACCCAGAAATCAGCATGTAGTTGCACCACATCATGAAGCAGTTCCTAGATTTAGGAGATTTGTTAAGTTAGTTAGGCTAAAAATAGATTTAGCACGTCCTGATCATTAATGATAGGATCGTTTGTAATTTGAGTTATAAATACTTCATATTTCTATGTATTGGGGGTTTTTGATCTTCACACCCTGACGCTATCAGACTGTAATATTTTTGAAGAGATCTTCCATTAATAAAAGGAGGCACTTTTACAGGATTCTTGCATGTATTCACTGATGATGTTTTTATCTCTAAGTTGAATGTTATTCTTGCTTTGTTATCATACTGTGTTCTGAATCTAATCTTTAAGAGTAACGAATGTTGTAGGATTTATCTTGTATACCCTGTTTCTGACTCAAAATATTTAAGTGTTTTATCTTCTGGTGTTTTCAATAAATAAATTCTTAACTGCTTCTTTGTTGAAATTATCTTTCTCATCTTTTATGTTGTTCATCATTTAAGTTACTAAAGAATCCAGTGATTATATTATCTCGCCCTGTGAAAGTTTTTTCCTTTTCGTTTCTGGTTTGGATTTCATATTTTATTAAAACACACACCCCATAGCCCAATGGATGTGTAGACTGTCTCAACCAATTCGGAAAAAAAAACACTTGGACAACAAAACTGAACTATCTCTTTACCTAGCCTAATATTTAAAGTTGGAAACATAGCTAAATCATATAGAGATATCCCTCTCTGAATTTGGAAGGGATAGCTCCCAGCTTCAAAAGTGGTTGGATAAAGTTACCTTAGTATATTTCTTCTGCTGTAAACCTCTAGGAAATTTACCAAGTGCTAACAAACTCTACACTTCTACTTTTAGGCTTCTCATGGTCTCTATTAATGTTTCTTGTTCCCATCTTCTCTTGTGCCCATTTTATTCTGTCTATGCATTACCAACACTAATATTTTGACCGTTGGATTCTTTATCATGATTGAATGCTCCTTCTCCTTCCTCTATTTCTTGAATATGCATTATTATCTTGATCTGATATGGTTATACTTCCTAATTCTGCAAAATGTGCAAGAAACCATTTTGTTAGAATTAGGCATATTATAAAAATTCTTCCAAGTAATGCTACAGGTCATTTTTTCTAAATTCATGAAGAAATATATCATCATTATCCAAATTATAACAATTCAATGGTATTCCTGTCTGAATCATCTTTTTAATGACTACTCCCATGCGCCAATCCATTCTCTGAGATGAAAGTTATGGCTTCTTGAAAAACAAAAGTCACTTTCACCCTTTTTGTGAAAATAGGATCTTGTAGCGGCAATTGAATGGTTTTGTGCCAATCTTGTCGAATTATTCCACAAGCCCTTTATGTTGGTACAAAATTTGAATTATGCATAGGTTCTTACTTGAATCCACTTTCCTTGTGACTATAGGCTTGAAACCATGGGCTTATCCACTCTAAGTGATGTTCCTTTAGCACTTTTCTCTTTATTATCCCACTGATGCAGGAGCATCAAATTAAATATTGAATTCTAACCATAGGAGGTTCAAAACATTTACTAAATGGGGGGTTGGTTCCCTTAATTTTGCATTTTCATTGTAAGAGAGGATTGAATATCGATCGTCATATCCAAACCTGAGGAGAAATCAGAACGTAAGATCGTGCTCCAACATGCACAAAAAAATTATCGAAGTCAATCTATGATCATTGATCATATTTAGATCAACGATCCTTATTCTTCATTGACTAGGTGGATAAATCGAAACCAACACCATTGATTGTGATGAATATAATATCCAATGGGAGAGATCCATATCAAAAATTGAAGTTGTTTGATCGTTAATTTTCTAGAGGTTACATGCTTTAGGTCTGGACTGCAGTTAATTTGGTGACATGTCATCCCAATATTAATGCACGCGATGGAAAATATGCTAACATGTCACCATCCTGTTTTGCGTAGATCGTTGATATCAATGGTTTATTAAAACATAATCGTCAGATCATCTTTTTCATTGGGCGATTGTTTGGGCCTTTGATTGTGACAGTGAAAGAAAGATCTAGGGCTAGGATTGAGCATGGAATTAGACCAGGCTCACAACTTGCACTCATATAAGGAAAGAACTAAGCCTTATCCCAATGATATATTTTTTATACCATGGACCCCACACTTGGTGTTATTAACACCAAAAGGGAGATGCAACTTCTTGGAACAGGGGGAAACATTGAAGGATTGGTCCAGCCAGGCTATCACCCACACAGTACCTCGTTTGAAAATGTTTGTAGATTGTTTACTTCTAGGCCCTTCATGCCTCTAATCAAACCCTTTACCTTATCATGAGACCGATGTTGGAACCAGGTCCTCTGGACTTCAACATTAGTGCATTCTTCCGAAGTAATACTTCCCAAAGTACACTTCGTCGAAGTAGTTATATTATGTCCTCTAGTAGATCAGATGGTTGAGATTTAATCTCCCATTGACTTAATGATCCTGGATCATTAGGAGGCTTCAAACAAATCAATGATCATGAAGTAATCAGGTGTTGATATGAATGGTCCTTACTTATTTTGGGACTTTGGCACTCTAGGACTCCCAGATATTACAACTCTAAATTTGTTCAACTCCCCCAAAATTATACTTGCCAAAGTACTGGTGCCATCCTTCCACATCTTGATATAACGGTTGAGAAAAGTACCAAAGGGATCTTAGATCAATGGTCTGTGTGATTTCATTACTCCAGGACTCTAGGATATTACAACTCTCAAGTTGTTCAACTCCCCTGGAGTTATACCTACTGAAGTTCTTACACAATCCTTCCACTACTTGATGTAATTATTATGAAAAGTCCTGAAGTTCCTCCTTGATCCGATGGCATATGTTAATTCATGGTTTCTACATTCAGGTATTCCACCCATTTCTAACTCATTTATCCCAAGAATGGTCAACTCTTAATGGATGAGGTTTTAATGGTTCGATCTGACGACTCTGGTTATACCTGAAATTTCTCAACTAGATCTGACAGCTCTCATTTGTCCACCTTTTCCTGAATATTTATTGACCTGGGATCAATTCCATTCATAGGTTTGATTCCTCAGAGAATCATTTATATTTACACTTGGATTCCAACTGAACCGTGATCATTGATTTGGCACATATAAACGATTGGCAGTTTTCATATCCCCCGATGATAACAAAGTTTCCTCATTGTCTTAAAGGTGCTTCTACAATTTATCTATTGGTAAATTGATCCCAATATTACTTCTTTAAGGTTATCCTTTTCCTGATATTTTCTTCGACCTTTCTTAAGGTCTTAACGCTATGCGCTCTCATTCCATGAAACCTAATACACTATCTCTCCTAAGAGTTAGGATCTCAGAGACATATTATTTCTTAATGATAATACCATATAGGTATTCTTGAAATCAATGTGAACACCATAATGCCATGTCCAAAATTTCCAGCCCATATTAGTTTGGTGTTTCAACCAGAGGCTCTGATACCAATATGTAACATACCCTACCACCCTTGTGTCAGGCATGCTACCTAAAAAATCAGTTCGAAACTGATTTTGAATTTTGATACCATTTAATTATTAAATAATCATGACAGAAACATGATAAAAGAACATTCAATAATAAAGATTCATGATACGGTATAAATAATGTTAAACATTGCATGCATAGAAATAACTTGCAAGTATGCATGTTATAACATATGAATCACAGAGACAATAATTAATATGCAGTGGAAATAAATATACAATAGAGAAACACATGGTAGAGAGAACTTATCTTTAACAAAATGGTTCACCAACTTGCTGCAAACCAAGTATGTTCCAACCAACCATATACACTATTGTTCCAAGTCTCAATAGTAGGTAACCCCCGAGCAAGGTCTATGAATCCACAAGGATGGTTCCAGAATATCACTAAGCTTCCCAAACCATTCATCACTCAAGCTCTCATAGGTTCCTCAGCACACAACAATCCAAATTACATCAACTCTCTTCTCTCCATCTTGCACTACCCAAGAGAATGGACCCCTTTCTCTTCCAGGAAGTCTCTCAAGTTGTCCAACTCCTTCTAGGGATCCAGTGCATCAAGTAAAGAATTTCCATGATGAGACTCTCAACACTCACAACTGTGAATAAAATTTGGTACATTCCCAATGCATCTCAGGGATGTAGGAATTAACTCATGGTTGAAACACCAGTCACTTCTACCTACAAAAAACAATGGATTTCTCCTCAATAATTCTCCCCCATGGTCCCATTCCAACAACAATAATGAATGAGAGAAAAAGTGAACAGAATGGAGAGTGTGAAAAATGAAATAATGAATGACTAGAGTGAGTGAAGAAGAAGCCTCAAACAACCCACAAGATGGGTGAATAAATTTACTTGCAAATCAAGAACCACATGGCCTTCCCCAAGAATCACATGTAACCACTTCTCTCCATTAAAACAATTATGGGTAAATAAAATATGATCAAATGACTTAGCCCCTTAAGCCCCATATCTCATGGAATCATATCCCCCTATAACTCTTGTCATTGTATGTCTTGTATCCAACGATGTATTTTATTATTAAGAATGATCATACAATTACATTTCCTAGCCACATTGGCCTCTTTAATTGTTTGGGCACTCCGACCTTTCATCAAATAAACAAAATACATTGTTTTATATTGGGACTCAAAAATGAGGTATTACTTCTCTTCTCTTTGTAGACTCATACTGTAGATATACTTTTCCTATAGTTTCTAATTCTTTAGATCTATTATTTTTAATGTTCATACAACTGTTAATCCTTCATATTCGTTCCTATTCTTGTTCCTATAGATACTAAAGCTTCATAATTGTTCATTTTATTGTTCCTATAGTGTGATTCCTACAACATTTTTATCACCAAAAAATTTATCATACAAATACAGACAACCGATGAAGAAACATTCAACAAAAATACAACATACAACCAATAATTATAGGAGGGTCACAATCAGGTTGGCCAGATAATCACAAAATAATGAAAAAAGGTAATGAATTTATGTGCACATTCAACAAATCCATCACACACACATCCCCATGGACTAACACGATGTACAAAGAGAACAATGTGTACTCTGCACAACTGATAATCAAGGAACCCGTGTGGATGCAGAAATAGCGCATTGATTTTTTTAGTTGAGCCTCAACCACTTCTAGGATGAAGTGGATCTTAACCATACCCCAAAATATCCCTAAAATGTTTCCTTGGGATCACTGAAAGGATGGGAGGTACCTTCAAATACCTCCCCATTCACATTGGAAACTAGTTGTGAAATATCTATCCATCCTCCTATAAATAGAGGATCATTGTATGAAAAAGAAGAAGAAGTTTATTGTAGTGTTATGTTGTTCAAATCTTCTTGAAGAAACCATTTCCTCTCTCAAGAACAATTTGAGAAAGTATAGGAAAGGAAAACCTTTCCACCTCTTGGGAATATTTTTCCATACATTTCTTCACCATTGTCAAGTTAGAATAGGAGAGTATAAATGATATCTTGAGGGATTCAAAGGTCGTCCCTTAGGAGGAATAGGGCATTCAAAAATCCCATATTCTCCTCTTGGTGTTCTCAAATTAAGAAGACTAGTGTTTATTGGATACCAAATATTTATGTTCAATTACTTGCATCTCTTGTTGATAGTTGTTTAATTCATGTTTCTTTGTTTATCATTTTCTTTTTCTTTGATATATGTTTCATTTTTTTCATGCCTACTAACCTGCTAACCATTGTTTTGTGTTGTTTAGCTACGATAACTAGGAAATCAAGGGTCCTTTTTTCTCTCACCCAAGTGACAAAAGGAATGCAACATTTTGGAAACCATATGGGGGAATGAGGATCAAATTCCTTCCCCTTTGGACTCTTGTACCTTCTATTCTCACTCTCTGATGTTTGCAGGGTTCAAAACCAGCTCAAACTACCCTTCAGCCATTGCAATTCGGCCCTCTGTTGGAGGATTTCATTTTAAATTTTTGGTCCACCATTTTCATTTTAAATTTTTGTCCCGTTATTTTAAATAACCACGTGGTATGCACATAACCGCACATCTTTGCATGGTATACACACTTTGCGCATATGTTTATTCATAAACAATTGAAGAAGCTCTTTTTCACTACATTGCAAGGGATTTTGAGGTTGAGTTTTTTCTAGTAGCTTAGATTTATTTTATGCAGCTTGTAAAAGACATAACAAGAAGGATTGAGATTCATTCTTGCATATATAACTTCGTCACACATAGACTTCTAGGGGATTAAAATAACCATAGTATCTTTTGATTTCCTTGGTTTCCACATGGATGGCTTAAACTTTAGCATTTTAATTTCATTAAAAACTTTTCTTTTGCAAAAACATAACATTTTTGGACTAGGAGACTATTTATACACTCTTGGAGTATGCTCTTTCCTTGCAGCCTTGTGTGATCTTGGAAATAAATAAATAAAAAAAGATTGTTTGAAGAAAATTCCATCTCCCTTTAAAATCAAATATTTTTAGGAGAGGCCAATACCTATTAGCTTGTTTTTGAAACATAATATCCAAGAATTGTAAGGGCCCACACATGCCCACATGTGCACAATCTTAGAATAGTTTCAAATTATTAGACTAAACCACCTAGGAATTTTAAAGCATTGTAAGGGATCACACATGCCCACATGTTCACAATATAGGAATAGTTTCAAAATTTTCTTAAATTATATAACATTCTAGGGAGATTAAATCTCAAGAGTAAGGATTTGCATGTCCACCATTCTAGTTACCTAGGGCTTTGTCAAATTTTGCAAGCATTGTTTGTGAAATCTAGTGAGTTAGAAGTAAGCAACAATTGTAAAGGAACAAGCGGTGTCCACATGCCAATATTTTCTCACTTAACTTATTAAAAATTCATCACTCACCATCATTTCTTTCACACATCACATATTCAAAAGGTTTCTCATTATATACTTGAAGATAAGTAGTATGCTCTTATCACACTCATATGCAATTTGGGAAGATCAAAAGAGATTCATTTCTTTAGTAAATATCTTTTTTTGCACACCATAAAAGAAACCATAATCACCCCACTCTCACATCATAAAAGAAACCATCATCAATCCAATTTGAACCTCCACAGGAGGAGCACAAAAGAATTTTGTAGTATAAGTTACGATTTTGGGGATAGGAATCCAAATAACTCCCCATCATCATTTTCTCATTGAAACTTAGAAAGTTGTGAAATAGGATACCAAAATCATACCAATCAAGAATTCCTACACCATAAGGCAGGGATACACCCATGAAGGGTCAAAGGCGGAGGTCTAGTTGTTATGTGTGTGCCTCCTTGGGTCACCAAAACCTTGGAAAGAATCCAACATGTGACCAATTTCTTAGGCCAAAAATCTAAATGTCATGCTTGATTGAGCTGACTTAGTGGAAAAATCCTATGTTTTATCTACCCAAGGTGGTAGTTGTGGGATACAATCACACCTCAATTATATTTTGAATGGTTTTGGAGAAATATCACCAGTACTTTTGGGATATACCCCCTTCACCGCTCATTATAACTGATTGTTCATCCCTTCACTAGTATCTCCTCAAGTGGGTTCTGACCCTAATGTCAAGTGCCTTTTTGGAGGCCTAGTTCTATTTGAGAGGAAGGAAGTTATGTCAGATAATACACGTGGATTCTTTTTATATTCCCTCATGCAGAGTCATAAAAACAACCAAACTACCAGTTACATTGTTGTTATATGTATGATTGTCACCATTTGATTGCATGCAATTTATGAATACATTGTTTTAGTAATTTGTAAAGAACTTGTTCTATCATTTATTCTCATCACCACTATCACACATCCACACATAGTCTAGAATCATAGGGGAACCATAACATCCCCTCCTTTCTAGACATTTGAAAAACCTCCCCCCAATTTTGGGATGTGTTCCCCACTTGGTTGATACATCAACATAACCTTCACATACATCGGTTAGTGATAAATTTCTATGATCTAAATTGCTTGGAGCTACCTTGATTTGAACCACTATCCCGAGCACTTCACCTACTATTCCGCCACCACAAATAGGAGGAACTCAAATTTCATTGCAAGGTACAAGATCTTAACCATCCTCACAAGGAACATTCTACCAACCATCACATACTATGGTTGGTACACCCCCATCCATGCCATACTTGGAATCTCTAAAAATCCCATATTTGACCAAACTAATGAATGATCCCAATTGGCCAAATATTCCCACTAATCTACCTTCTGATATTCCCAAATTTGAAGGAAACCACGTAGAAGAGCTCGTCAATCACATTATGTATTTTCACTTGTGGTTCTCTTCCAATAACATTATGGAATATTTTGTTTTCTTATGATTGTTCCAAAGATATCTCACTAGCCCCTCTACTAAGTGGTATGTGGATGAGAAAGATGGGTCCCATTCAACCTTTGAGTCATTGGCGAAATCCTTATTATCCTTCTTCCAACTCCCAGTGTGCCACGACATCGGCATGGAAATCCTATTAGAATTCAAGAAAACATTGGCCATCCATATAGCCGATCACATTCATGAATGGCGAAGATGAAGAAGTAATTTCAAAGAACATACCACCCCATAACACTGACTCTATTAGTTTCTCAAATTACTAGTCCCTCTCCTCACTTAGGCTGTGTCCACTACTTTACCTCAAAACGAAGACAAGGCCATCACCAAGCCCCAACATTTTGAATTAATTTACTCTCAATTGGGGTACCTTTATACCGTATTACCTAATGCTCCTCTCTCTACCATTTGGTCAAGACAAACTAAGAACATTGCACGTTGTCGATGGCTTGATTGGGTCCATGGCCTATTCTCACCCACATGCTCAATCGATACCCACATTTGGGGACAATCCATACAAATAACCATACAGAGGAAACCTATACTACCCTCCCCCACCACATCAACCACCATTCATGGCACTTCCACCTCCAATAATGGGACCACCAGTACCTACGCCCCCCATACACCCAGTAGTCGTATAATAGAAAATACCTTTACCAACCACTACTTATACTTATAACCCTATGGGAGGCACCTCCACTTCATACAACTAGTACATACATCCCCAAGGTAACCCTTACTATCCATTCACTAGTCCTCCTCAACCTACTTTCCTAACACCTAGCCAACATCATAAAGGGGTAAATTTTATCCAACCTTCTCCTATTCAACAAGTTCAAGCATTTGAATAGTTGAATACCACCAATCCCCCTAATCAACCCAACAAAAAACGAAGAGTAGTAAGTAATAGAAAACAAGTACAATGGGGCAATCCCCAACACCCGAATCCCCCAGTAGGGGGCAACCAAAACCAGGCTAACCCAAATCCCCAAGGGGGAAATAATAATGGAAAACCATGCTAAGGAAGGAATAATAACCTTCGAACCAATTTCCCATGTGCATTATGTGGTGAGTATGTCCACTACGCCCATCATTGTCCCCAAATAGATGATTAAAAATGAATGAAGGAATATATGAATCCCCCACACCCTTTTTCTCCCCAAGGGCCACATCAGATACCTCCCAACTATATGTCAACACCACCATCGGTGGTTTTTAAAAACTCAATCCCTCACCAAGGTTTTATAAACATGCAACTAGATACTTCCCCCCTCCCACTACAAACGGGATAGTTCCCTCAACCAAGCCAACAAAAAAATAATAATTCATCAGATGGCAACATCCTCCTCATCATGGAAGAGGAAATCATCTTACAAACTAACAGCCGCCAATATGACATGAACTCATAATCCCCCCACCACCACCTCTAAATCCCCCCATTTACTAGTCAAGAAACCTTTAATGATTCCTTTTCCCAACACTCAAGCCACCACCTGAATTCCTCGCACACCACTACGTAGGAGCATGCATAAACCACATGCTCGGGATGCCCACAACTACAGCCTTGTTGAAAACTTTCCACAATCTCTAGATAACATGACAATACTTTATTTTCTCTAGAATTTTCCTTCTCAAAGGAAGGATTATCTTTCACAATTGGGAGCAGTCGACCCAAAAAATACCCATCTAATCACTTTCAACTTAGACAAATCAGACCCACATCTTCCATCTCTAGTTTCCTTCCAAATTTTGGTTAGGATTAGAAACATTACCTTCCATGTTTGATTCATGGATGTGGAGGAATCCACTTGCATCATATCCAAACATGTATGGAAACAACTGGGATCCCCCGAATTATTCCCCTCAACCATCACCCTTAGAGATTACGATGGATGACCTTCCCAACCAGAAGGCCTTTACCAAAATTTCCCCGTAGAATTAGGGGGGAAAACCATCCTCATTGATATTGAAGTTATAGATTACCAACTAGACTACAATATCCTTTTTGGACGAAGCTACATGTATTTCATGCAATCAATAACATCTTATGTATTTCACACCATGCTCTTTCCTCACAACAGGGAGATCATCACTATTGACCAACTAACCCATTATAATCAACTCAGTCATGGAACATTGATAACAAACTTCCCCTTATCCATTTGAGCACTGACCTTTTTCCTATGGTAGATGTTGAACCATAAATATTTCACGACACATCCTTAATTGGTTCATACAAAGGATACAAACCTCCTAGCATAAGTGTAAATATAATATGCGTTGTCACCTCAGATGACATATATTATCGATGACCATCCCCTAGAGGAATCATTGAACCCCATCCCTACTTCTACACCAGAAACTCTCCCTAAGGAACCCCCCTTATATTCTTAACCGAAAGAACCATCAAACAACCTGCCCATGATGGGCCAACTGTCTATTTGGTATACAGTCCCATTGGCCATTATCTAAATACCCTTCTTTTACCCACCCCTCGGAGTAATAACATACCAAGTTGTTGCTACTCTCCCCTTACCGAATATGGTGATAGATGTTACAAGGAAAATATCTATATGGCATGGGGTAAACCACAACTGACAAAATGACTCGCAGAAATCAACTCTAATCGCAAGCATGCTATATAAATGAAATTCTTAAAAACCAAGGCCAAGAGACTCCCTCGCTTAGAAGTTCGATGAAGACCACCATTGAGCACGCAACTCAAAGATTTATACCTACAACTTGTCCTCAACAACACAGATACGCAAGAATATGGTGATAATATATAATGTTAGAATATAGATTAGCATAATCCATTCACATACATGACAAATGCGACCATGGAATAATAATTCAAATATTTTCAAGATATCAATTGGACAAGAAAAGAGTATTTCTATTAAAATAATCAGTATATGTAAATAGGTGACAAACTTTTGTAACAACACATATCAGAACCAAGAAACTAAGTCCCTCTAGCTAGGCCTCCACCAATTCAATCCTTCACCAAAGGAAAGCTCATATAAATGAGACAATGAGATTCTCCATCACAAATAAAGAATATATCGGGGGTTGAACAAGGGGTTTAGACTTTCAAGGATAAAGGGATGCAGGCTCAATATGAAATGAAATTTATCCAAAGTTTCTTTGCTCTCAAAGTTAAATTCTCTCCTTCAAGTCTTGGATATGGCTTAATTTATAGCCTTCACATGGAACTAAAGGGATGATTCAGATTGTTTCCAGTATATGGAAGGTCAAGGATCATGGATCTCATGACATGGAATGGAAACCCCACATAATTTTTAATTTTGAGCACCAAACCTGATGTACACGGGTTGTAGTGGAGAAACCTGTGTATACACTTGTTGTCTAACTGGAAGGGCATGTATATGTGGAAAAATGTGATTTTTTGTCTTTGGAAGATATAAAAGGGGACTTCAAGTCTGGATAGGGAAACATAAATTCCATCCAAGCAAGTTGCATGGGGTGAGGAAAAGTTTGTTGTAATAATAGCCATCCCTGTATGGTATCTCGAACCACCGCCTATGGTACCAGGATGATCTCTCCCACCTCAACCCACAAATTCAATCCTACAACTAGTGCTTCAACCACCCACTCACCCAACTGGTCACACAGTTGGGGGAAATACCACCACTATAGGAAAACTAGATAATCGCAAAGGGGGAAACGCCACCAACCAACTTGGCGCCAGGAGATAGAAATACCCTGCTCTCCCTTCCCCACCATGCATCCAACCCCCATGCATATTTTCACCATTGTTGGACACCCCACCCACCTTTTCCCTACATTTCCCAAATTACACAATCTCATTCAACTTCACAAACCAACACCCCTACTCCCTACCCCTACAACACCAATGGCCCCAACATAATCCTCTTCTATAAATATGAAAATATTTCATACTAACCATGCATGCACCCTAGGTGGGGAGTATGTTCATTAAAAAATCACTACCCATCCATCCCTACCTATCAAGGGAATCTAAAATATCCAAGACAAACACAAATGCCAAAACCCTCTCAAGCTACCCACACTACTAGTAACACACAAAATATTTACTATGTTTCTACCTCAGTAAATGAGCATTTGCAATGCCCCTGTACGTTATATTACCAGATGGATCATTACACATATTTATTCCCACTCGTTATTGAGCTGCAAGAATGCTATAGGGATTCCATCCCACTCATTACACCACAAGTACAACCCCCGATGGATCAGGTTGTGAAAAATCCCCCTCCTAGCAATCACAATTGAGCCCCTCCAATGCCCAACCTCATTCCTTCAACCCCACTATCCATATCTATTCCACCAAGATGCACAAAGTTATAACCAAACCCCCCAAAATCCCCTGTAACACCTATTTATGATATCCTCCCTCCCCCATATCATCCTACATCCAATTTGGATATGGATATTTTGTTCATTAAATCTAGTGAAGGATATCATTCCCTCCCCATAGGTTCATCCACTTCGGATTCGAATAATGATAGTCAATCCTCAACACACCCTCCATCCATAGACGTCTCTTCCCTTATTCCCATGAATCGCAACACCTTTTTCCAACCTATCATAGACTCCTTATACTCCTTCATTTTTCATTTTGATGAAGACATTTTGGAAGTTCTATGCGCACCAGACTACCCATGGGATGCCTTCCACCACCAATCCTTTTTTATTTCTCAAAACACCTTTTAACCACACTCAGATGCCATAGTTGGTGGAATTGAAGCTAAGTGTTTTATTCCCCCTGTCCACGTGCACTGGTTCAAAAATCCAATACTCGCACCTGATGCTTTTGAAGAAGGAAATATGGAAAATATCTCCCCCACCATTAAAATAGACATCTCCATCAAACCTAATGTAGTGGAAGAAATCACCCTTGGTGTTGCATGCTCTCCTAAATAAATCATATCATATAAG
>ML793906.1:339528-397576 GCA_009831015.1 Picea engelmannii
TATCTGGGTGAGGGAAATAAGGGTAATTAACTAATTAAAGAATTTAGTTTTTGGAGGAATGGAGGGGATGGGTGACACATGTACGAGGAGGATTATTATGAATTAAATTAATGAACAATAAATTGAAAGGGGTTTTGGGAAAGTTTTTGAGTTTGAAAATATATATAATGGAGGGAGGAGAATGGTGAAGGATCTCTTTTGTTTTGTGTAATGTTATGTTGCAGAAAACTATACTTGATTGACTTAGCTTGTGGGAGTTGGGATACCTAGCTCGGTGAGGAGTGGTAACTCGGCCTTGCGAGGCGAGTTGGGAGCCTGTTGATTCTCTGGTTAGTGTGTGTGGCCCCTTTGTAGCTCGAGGGGCTAAAGGTGAAGAAGAGTACCCCTAGCGTTGGTTGGGAGGTACTGGTGAAGTCTCATCGGTTGGCAAGAGGGAGTTGCACAGAGCGTGTGGGACATCAACTCAGAGTGGGTGTTTGGGAAACGGGATGCTTCCTTTATTGTTGCATGGTATATTTTAGATGATATATGCCTGTAGTTATGCATGTTTATTTGGGTGTGGAAAATGACTCTCTTAGTATTCTAATTGATGATTGAAATTTCCCCATAGCTTCGCTTGATGATTGGTTGATTTCACATGGCCTTCGACCCCAGTATGTCTTGACCATCCTGAGGTTTATTGATTGCGTTGATTACGGTTTATTTTTTCCCCCGTCCCTATCTCATCAGTCCGCACCTGAGCAGTCGGCCAGGAGCCAGATCTATGGTCATATCTTCAGCATTAATAGACCTATGGATCTCAATGCCCTTCTTTTATGTGCATGGATGAGGAGTGAAGAATGTTCCTATCCGTCATATACCTCTGTTGTTGTCCTTGGGTAATTTTTTTGACTTGTACCCTCTAGAAAAGACCTCTGCATATGGATTTACTTGCGTCCTTGTTGATTTATCTCTATGTTGGTTTTGTTCTCCGCACGTTAAGGGATTAACCTTGGATCCTTGCTCTCTCTTACTGTGGTCTGTGTTTTATTGTTTTATGCATTTGCGTTATTACACTAATCCTAGGGCTTATTTGGTGTATGGATTGTGAACTTACCCTTCTAGACTGCAAAATTGATTTCACATTGTTAGCATTCATAGTTCGCATTTTGTTGGCGTTATCAGTTGGTTTTATACTTGCATTTTATTTTACGACAGCGTTATCAATTTTTCTTAAGAGAGTACATTTAATTGCATAAGGGCATATCTTGGTATGCCTGCAATTTTTGTTATGTAGTAATGGATCAACAATATCGCGGGTTAGTGAAGTTACTGGTTGTTGGCAGTGATTTGTTTTAAAAAAGGACAGCACGCACATTTAGAAGACATAAAAATTGAATGTATAGTATTAATGTATACCAACAAATCCTTATTTAATAAACAAATTTTCCATGAGTTCTCTTATATTAATAAACAACATGGCTATACCTTGATTAATAGTGAATTCATGCCTCTGCGTTTGGATGAAATAACGATTGTGTTTTACCTTGAGATGGAAGGTGTTTTTACCCTGAGAAAATTGTGTTTTTATGGTAAGATGGAATGTGTTTATCTGTAGTTTGATTGTGTTTCAACCTGAGCTTCAATGAGTTCTTCCTTCATGTGACTGCATTTTACTATTATTGGCCATGAAATTGCCAATTAAATGATGTCTGCGTTTACCTGTTATTGACCATGAATTTGGCAATTAAACTGATGTCTGAGTTTACCTGTTATTGACCACAAATTTTCCAATTAAAATGATGTCTGCGTTTACCTGTTACTGACCACAAATTTACTAATTGAACTGATGTCTGAGTTTACCTGTTATTGACCATGAATTTTCCAATTAAATTGACATCTGCGTTTACCTTTTATTGACCACAAACTTGCCATTAAAATGGTGTCTTCGTTTACCTATTATTATCCACGAAATTGCCATTAAATTGATGACTGCGGTTTCCTTTTACCTTTCCTCGTGATTTTTCCTTTCATCTATGCGTCTCCATGTTTTATTTATCACGTCAAATTTTCCATTCACCTCTGCATCTCCACATCCTTTCTAACCTGGCGATTTTTCCCTTAATCCTTGTGATCCACCTCTTCCACTCACATTTATTATCTTTGCATCTTCAAGGCGATTTGGTCTCGAGGTGGAAACAATTTTGCCTCTATGTCTTCGCATCTATTTTCCAACCTTGTTCCCCCTTTGTCTATACTTTATTGCATTTGAATTATCTGGAAACGTTTTGGTGATTAGATGGATTCAACGATTTATTTATCTTGTATTGTATAGCTCGATTTTGGCTGGGTTAAGCAATTGGTGTCAAGGATAATTCTATATAAATCTATCTTGTATTTTTGGCAACCATTGATTTCATGACTGAAGTTTATGTTAGGCACAACCCTTTATGATTACAGACAACAGGAATTTAGCATTACCTTGAAGGAAATTTCTTTCATGTCTCACAACGTCCTCACCTTGCTTTCAACAATTTATGCATCAATTTTATGGCAGGGGCACTTTTAAGGAAAAGTAAATTTGGTTTATTGTCCCCTTGTTTCTTTTTACCCAACAGCCTAATGTGTGATTGACAGCTGGAAAAACCTTAATGCTACCCTAGACAGCATGTTGGATCCTTAATTGATATCATGAATCCTCTTATATATTGGTGTTGCTAATTTAGATTGTGTTAATGTTAGTTGATTGTAATTAATGTCTAAATTGTAATTCTAGACTTACGAACTAGATTGGTATTAAGGTTAATTTAGAATAGAAAATTATTAACTAGTAGTAGATTGGACTTGCTAAAATTGGATATGGGATAAATGTTAAATGATATATACTTATTGTCTAAACTTGTATTTGGACTCGCTAAATTAGAGTTGTTATCATGTTAAGTTAGGTTGGTAAATCACTGAATTTTTAGACTGGTTAATTTAGACTTGTAATTAACGCTAATTTAGATTGTAATTTGACCAATTCGGACTAGATGAAGGGGTTGGGTTGTTGTGTAGCCTTGTAACAACGTGTGTTTTCTTGTTGACGTCATCATGTGTCTTCCTGACTTGTTCTTTGGGGTGTGGGTGTGGTCTCCTTGTCCATTGTTTCATCTTAGCATGTCAGATTTATATAGTGATCGGTCCAGATAGGATGTGTTGTGCCAAGTTGTGGACGCGTCTATCACCTAGGGACAACATGATTCCTGATGAGGGGATCATGGTGCACCCTATGGGATAGCGACGATCGAGAACATGGTCGAAGTTGGTGCATTTTGAGTGAGTGTGGCAATTTATTTTAGGTGCATGGGTGGAGTGCCTTCATGTGTTTGGTTTGCATGCCTTGAGGTTCTAGTCTTGTTCGTCAAGGCCATTGTGTCAGGAAGGGATCTTGTCCTTTAAGCTTGTAAGCGTGTCTTGTTTGCGTCGGGTGGGTAGTTTATTTCTCCTTGTTGTCTACACACATTCTCCAGATGCCCTTGGGCCTGTGTGTGGTGTCATAGTAGCATGTTTCCTAGACTGCGTGCTTGCATTCATCATTAGTGGTGTGGTTAAATGGTTGTCATCGTGGCCTTCTTTCCTCTCAATTCTTAAAAACAAAAAATTAAAAAATAAAATAATAATAATAATAATACTAACAAAAAAAAAATTCTTCGCCCGTAGTCATAACGAAGCAGGTTGTTACATTTGGTATTAGAGAAGGGTTCAACCTGTGACTTGGGATCACTACAGTTTTCATTGATATGATTTTATTATAATGTTGTTAATTAAGTTGACTTTTACTCGTACAGGTAATCATGGTTAGAGGACGCCGCAGAGGCAAACGATGGGGTTCTAGGGGAGTAGGCGCGATGCCTCTAGTAGCATCCATGCCTGACGGGTCTAACCCCCAGGGAGACGAATAGGTTGTTGGGCAGGAGAAAATAGTGGTGGGTGACGTGGTTGGGTTGATGAGGTATTTTTGGTAGATTTTTTAGGCATTGATCAGCCATTTGGACATAGATGAGGTCAGGGTGCTGGCATGCCCTGAGGGTCCACCGCACGCTTTGGTCAGTACTGGTAGCATTCACCAGGAGCTCGAGGAGGTAAAAATTCCCGAGTTCTTTGGTGCCCCGTATGGGGCAGACGCCAAGGCATGGTTGCAGAATATGGTGATGTGTTTTTCACTTCACGACTATAACTCCAACATGAAGGTCTGCATGGTGGTATTTCAACTAAAGGGGAGTTCTCTTCTATGGTGGAATATGCTCCTACCACAACTAAACATGGTCGTCAAAGATGTGTCATGGGAAATGTTCGAGGAATGGTTCCAAGAGAGGTACTTATCATAGAAATTCATTAAGCGTTAGCTCAACGAGTTCAATGCCTTACAAAAGGGTGGTCATATGGTGCCCGAGTACAAGGCCCATTTTATGAAGTTGCTTTGGTATGCTCCACATCTTAATACTGAGAAACTTAACATCAGCAGGTTCGTGTTCATCCTTAATGGAAACATACATACAAAGGTTAGGATTTTGATTCCTCAAACCTTGTATGATGTCATCTAGAAGGCCCTCATAGTAGAGGAGGAGCTTATCAGCGGGGGTCAAACTAGGACTCCAACAAGACCAGTAGAGCAGGTGTCATCTGGTGCACAACAACATCAGACACCAGCCAAACATACAACAGGATATCGTGGCTTCTAGAGGGGATCCACTTTCACTACACTTCGACGATCAGTGCCTCAACAACGGATACCTTATCGGGGACCATAGCATCAACTGCAGCAGTGACAGTTTAGGCCTATTCAACAACATCAACTAGGATTCTAGGTTGGTGGGCCATCATCTTCTACTTCGGGTACCAGGAGTAATGAACCGAAGAAGGGGTGTTGTATGTGTGGGGAGACACATTACCATCACGACTGCCCAGTGGAGAGGGCTAGAGAATCTGGATCTGTCGGACCCACTATCATGGGAGATATGTGAAAGACCCATCGGATTCATGCAGTGGTGAATAACTCCCAGGCAAAGAACCAGTCGATTGTGCTCAACACGTTAGGTATCGTCACTGATTAGACCCTTAGTATTTTGATATATCTCAGTGTTATCGAGAGCTTCATTTTTGGTGCAGTGCTAAAAATGATTAAGGTAAAGGAAGTCGAGCAGGATGAGTTTAGCTTCGTAGATATGCCTTCGGTATCCAAACAGAAGGTTGGAGGAAAGGTTACGGGTTGTACGCTTAACCTGGGATATTTTGTTACGTCACGATCTCAGGATCATATGATGTTCACGATATTAGGATCTTATGATGTCGTGATCGATATCGACTAGTTGGAATTGCATGAGGCGATACTCAACTGTAAGACGAAAAAATTGAGCTTGGTCGATGATGAGGGACAAAGACACATGATTACAGGTTGGAACTAGGGAGTTTCCATGAGGTTCATCTCTTCCATGCAGCTACAAAAGAGCATGCACAAAGGATGTAAGATTTATGTGATCCTTTCCTTAAACAAGAAGGGAGTAGTGGAAGGTCTAGAACACCTTCCTGTGGTGAGAGAGTTTTTGGACGTCTTCCCATAGGAGTTGCCTAGGATGTTTCCGGAGAGGGAATTGGAGTTTACTATAGAACTAAAACCAGGGACTGAACCGATAGTGAGAATGCCTTATCATATGTCGACCCTAGATTTACAGGAGTTGAGAATGAAACTGAAGGAATTGCTAGACCTGGGAGTAATACGTCCAAGTGTGTCACCGTGGGGTGTGCTAGTTATTTTCATACAAAATAAGGATGGGCTGTGGAGGCTCTACATAGACTATCGTCAATTGAACAAGGCAACGATCAAAAATCAATATCCATTGCCAAGGATAGATGATCTATTTTATCAGATGAAGGGTGTGATAGTGTTCTCAAAGATCGATTTGCAATTAGGGTATTACCAGTTACGGATCAAGGAGGATGATGTCCCTAAGACTGCATTTAAGATGAGGTTTTGACATTATGAGTTTACTGTTTTACCATTTGGATTGACAAACTCCCCAGGGGTATTTATGAGTTTGATGAATGGGGTGTTCCATGAGTACTTGGACAAGTTCATCCAAGTATTCATTTACGGTATTTTTTTTAACTCACGGATGACAGAGGAGCATGAAAAGAAATTCCTCTTGGTACTATAGTGTCTGCGAGAGCACAAATTGTATGGGAAGTTGTCCAAATGCTCTTTTTATCAATCGAAGATTCTCTACTTAGGGAATTTCATCTTCGGCAAGGATATCACTGTGGATCCATCAAAGGTTGAGGCTATTATGGAATGGCCTATGTCGATGAATGTCCAAGAAGTGCATAGCTTCATGGGTTTAACATGATACTATCAACGGTTCTTCGAGGGATTTTCGAAGATATCAAATATGATCACGAAATTTCATAAGAAGAACAAGAAGTTTGTTTGGACCGAGAAATGCATGGAAGCATTTTGAAGGCTCAAGGAGTTGTTGAAAACAACATCGATACTAAAGGTCCCTAACATGGACGTGGACTTCTTGGTATGCATTGACGCATCCAAGGAAGTCTTAAGTGGAGTCCTGATGAAAGATGGTCAAGTGATCCCTTACATCTCAAGGAAACTGAGAAGGCATGATGAGAATTGTGCGATGCATGATTTGGAGTTGTTATCCATCGTATATGCCTTGAAGGTTTGGAGACACTACATTGTTGGACAAAAATTTGAACTAAGGACTGACCACTGTGGACTACAACACATCTTTACGTAAGGCGACCTAAACACTCGACAACGATGTTGGTTGGAATTGCTTAGCGAGTATGACTTCGAGATTACTTACATAAAAGGAACAGTGAACTGAGTGGCATATGCATTGAGTAGGAGACCACGCATCTTTTAGGTGTTTCCTCTTCAGATGAATCTACATGAAAATATTCTAACTTTATAGTGTGACGATGACTGCTAGAAATAGGTCGAGGGTTTTATCGGATAAAACACAATTATGGTACCAATATTTGATGGATTTACATTTGATGACGATGGTTTATTGAGGTTTAAAAATCAGATTTACATACCACCGAACGACGATTTGAGGAGCTTGATCCTAAGTGAGGCTCATAGAGTAGTTCACATGGCTCACCCGAGAGTCATGAATATGGGGGAATACCTTAAACCCTTATTATTCTAGAAGGGAATGAGGGCAGACATATTAAACTATGTGGCTAGATGTCTAGAATGTTAGTAGGTAAAAGATGAACATAGACATAGAACAGGACTACTACAACCACACGCTATTCCGAAATCGAAATGGGAGGTTATTTCGATGGATGTTATTGTTGGATTGCCATTGATGCCAAGGAGACACGACTCGATTTTCATAGTAGTAGACACTCTAAAGATGAGTTATCACTTTATTGTTGTGTGTATGATGTATCAGGCACCTGACATAGCTAGAGTTTTAATCAATGAGATTGTGAGGCTACATGGCATGCCTAAGAGGATTATATTTGATTGAGGATCGGTGTTTATTGGACGATTTTGGACGAGTTTCCAAGAGGCCTTGGGAACCCAACTTAACTTCAGTACTGTGTACCACCCAGAGACTAACGAGCAGACTGAATGAACGAAACATACCTTGGAGGACATGTTGTGCATGTACATGATGGACCAACAAAAGAGTTGGGAGGAATTCTTTCCACTAGTGGAATTCACTTATAACAACAGTTACTAGAGCACCATTAAAATGGCACCTTTCGAGTTTCTTTACGGGCAACCGTGTCAGACACCTTTGATTTGGGATCGGCTTGAGGATAAGGTCTTGGTGGTATTAAAAGTGATCCAATAAATAGAAGAGCAAATGAAAATAATAAGACAAAGGATTAAAGAAGCGCAGGATCAACATAAGAGTTATGTCGATGCACACCGTGTCGACTGTAGTTACGAGGTTGATCGAGTCTTATTTTGGGTTAAACCACATAAGAGTTTGATCAAGTTTGGAAAGGGATATAAAATCTCTCCTAGGTTCATTGGACCTTTTGATATTATGGAGAGAAAGTGGCCTGTAGCCTATCGACTAGCCTTTCCTGATTCCTTGAGGCATATGCACGGTGTTTTTCACGTATTTGTTTTGAGACATTATATTAATGATCCTACACATGTTATTGACATGAGTTCCTTGAAGGTATTGGACGAGGGGGTGCTCATGGCTGAGTTGATCTGCATCTTGGATCATCACATTTGATAGATACAACGTAGAACAGTAGATCAGGTCAAGGTCCAGTGGGACAACTATAGTTCGCACTCGGCGACTTGGGAGGATGCATATGATATGCACCAACAATTTCTATTTTTGTTTCATAGATAGACTTATGATACTATGATACACTTTATTTCGGCACTTATATACTGTGAAACTTAGGGACTAAGTTTAGACCAAGAGGGGTTGTATGTAACATCACGCTCTGGCACGCACTGAACACACTTATTCTTTGAGGAGACTTGCTCGCAAGTGATCCAGATTATTATACTATTAAACTTTTGATTTTGATTATGAGGCATTATGGGTTGACTACATGTTGTTTTCCTACATTGACATAGGCAGGTGATATTGACTCAGTTTTAGTGAGTGTGAAGGATTTCAGACCATTAGGATGCAAAAGAATCAATGGAACCCCTTGGAATCTGGATCGAGTCGAGGATTGAACTACTGGGGTTTGATTGTTTTATATGTGTTATTAGTGCATCTGATTAGATGATATGATAAGGATATATTTCTGACATGATTCGTTGTTGATGTAGGCTGACGATAGCTTTTCGACCAGACTCACATGTGGAGTAGAGGGGTCACGCTCTACTACTAGAGATGTTGAGGGAGAGGTGTGGACAACATCCCTACCACAGCCTACTAGCACTCTCGTCGTGGCTCGAACTGTAGGTTAACGATTACCTAGTTCGAGAGGACCCATGATAACGTGAGGGAAGACTGTGACAGTCACTCACGATGATTCTAAGGGATGCACAATAAGGTAGGGTCCTTATTCCTTAGAGGCCCTTAGTCTCCCACAATATCACCTGGTGGAGTATTGACTCCAGGGGTTTTTGATGTCTACCAAGTCATTCAAGTGGCGAGTGGCACCCTTGGAGCACGTGGTGCGTCCTAAAGGGCACGTAGTGCAAGAAAAATGGAAAGAGCTAAGTGGCACCATTGGAGCACTTTGTGCGTCCTGAAGGGAACGTTGTGCAAGAAAAATGGAAAGAGTCGAGTGGCACCCTTGGAGCTCATGGTGCGTCCTGAAGGGCACGTCTCACAAGAAAAATGGATAGAGGCAAGTGGAACCCTTGGAGCACATAGTGTGTCCTGAAGGGAACATCACGTGGTTATGTAATCATTGGATAAACCTAGATGGATTTATGACAAATAAAGTGTTAAGGAAGATTTGAAACCTTTCCCTTAAAAAAAAATAAAAAAATTTGCCCATCTTAGGAAAATAAGGTCTAGGTCTAAATTTTAATGGTGATAAAATTTTATATATATATATATATATATATATATATAATGATAATATTCATTAATATTATGACAAGAAGGGGGTAAGAAATTAAATTGATTTACAAAATCTTTTGGGATAAAATTTAAAAAGGGGAAATAATTGATTTACTTATTATGCTAATTAAAACTTAATTCATTAAAAAGGGGAAAAAGGGGTAAGTTTATGCACATGCCTTTTTGAGTTCAATTAAAAAGGGAAAAGGGGGAAATATAAAATAATTAGGAAACTAAGAAAAAGAGAAAACCTTAAAAGAAAGGGGAAACACTAGAAAAAAAAAAACAGTGAGTCCAACTTAGTAATGTATCTACCATTTAATAACTTTCTAATTTAAACTAAACAAGAAAACTAATAATTGGGAAAGTCATTAAAACCTGTAAGGGAATTTGGGGACACCTAGGAGCGATTCTAGGAGTGACGCTAGGTGGGTGAGGGAAATAAGGGTAATTAATTAATTAAAGAATTTAGTTTTTGGAGGAATGAAGGGGATGGCTGACACATGTATGAGGATGATTATTATGAATTAAATTAATGAATAGTAAATTGAAAGGGGTTTTAGGAAAGTTTTTTACTTCAGAAATCTATATAATGGAAGAAGAATGAAGGCTCTCTTATGTTTTGCATAACGTTACGCTGCAAAAATCTATACTTCACTGACTTAGCTTGTGGGAGTTGGGATACCCATCTCGGTGAGGAGTGGTAGCTCATCCTTGCGAGGTGAGCTAGGAAATACCTGATTCTTTGGTTAGTGTGTGTGGCCCCTTTGTGACTTGGGGGGCTAAGGGGGAAGAAGAGTACCCCTAGTGTTGGCAGGGAGGTACTGGTGAAGTCTCATCGGTCGAAAAGCGAGATTTGAACAGAGCATGCGGGACATCAACTCAGAGTGGGGGTTTGGGCAATGGTACGCTTCCTTTATTACTGCATGGTAGATTTTTAGATGATATATGCATGTAGTTCAACATGTTTATTTGGGTGTGGAAAATGATTGTCTTATTATTCTAATTGATTATTGGAATTTCCCCATAGCTTCACTTGATGATTGGTTGATTTCCCATGGACTTCAAACCCTGCATGTCTTGACCATCCTCAGGTTTATTGATTTCATTGATTGTGGTTTATTTTTTCCTTTGTCCCTATCTCATCAGTTCACGCCTGAGAACTCGTCTAGGAGCCTGATCTACAGTCGTCGCTTTAGTGTTAATAGACCTATGGATCTCAACGCCCTTCTTTTTTGTGCATGGATGAGGAGTGAAGGATGTTATTGTCAGTTGTCTACCTCTGTTTTTGTCCTTGGCTGATTGTTTTGACTTGTTCCATCTAGAAAATACCTCTGCGTATGGATTTCCTTGCGTACTTGTTGGTTTATATCTACGTTGGTTTTGTTCTCCGCGCCTTAAGGGATTAACCTTGGATCCTTGCACTCTCTTACTATGGTATGTGTTTTATACATGGATTATTCTCTACTTCTATACATGGATTCTTCTCTACTTCTCTTTGTTTCTCCTCTATGCTCATGTGCTCAATCATACATTCCCTTTTGATTTATTCAATAATACAAATACGAGGGTGTCTACATTTGTTTTCCCTCCAGCTCCTAAAACTCTCTACTCTAGAATTTAAATCTACCTACTTTCATTAACTATGCATAAATGCCTCTACACCTTATAGATGAGAGCGAATCGCTCAAGATATGTTTACAATATGGAAGTATGCCTTCTTAACTATTTCATTAGTGTCTGTGCATCCAAACTTTCAAAAACATTTCAAACATTTTCAACATGTGCCAAAAATGTGATGGCGCTCATCCCTGTTGTCTTCCGCCTCCACTCTTGCTTGTTGCTGATGATGCTCTTGCATCATACTCCCTCTCTTGAAAATTTTCATGGACTCCTGTTCATGATCTCTTGTACGGTCTGTCCATGCTTCTAAATTTGTGCTTCATTCTCCTAACTAGCATCTTTAACTGGATGTCCCTTCCATTTGACCAAGTATTCAAAATACTCTTTTCTCCTGGTCTTCTTACTGACTCTCTTGTCAAGTATACTTTCCATCTGTGGATTTTCAACTACAGGCATTTGATTAGTCCGCTAAACCTCTATCTATCCACTGTCTTCTTCAGCTTTGTAAGGGTACAAATCTGAGATGTTGAATATTAGTGAAATTCCGACCCCATCGGGTAATTCAATCTCGTATGCATTTGCCCCAAATTTCCTTATGATCTTACATGGTCCAATATTTTTCATTTTCAGTTTGTTATATGTTCCCCTTGGGAACCTTTCTTTTCTTAGGTGTGCAAGAATTAGATCACCAACTTCAAATTGAAGTTCTCTCCTGTCTTGATCTGCTCTACGCTTGTACTCTTGGCTCGAGTTCTGCAATCGCTCCTTCACTTGGCTGTGAAGTTATTTCATTGCCTCTGCAAACTATTCTTCACTAGCACTTCTAGTTCCATTCTATTCTGAATATTTCAATTCATAAACTCCCCTTGGTTGTATTCCATAAACAATCTGAAATGGACTCTGCCCTGTGCTTCTATTGTGTGAATCATTGTAAGAAAATTCTGCCTGTGGCAGAATGTGATCCCACTGACTGTGGTGTTTAGTCACTAGGCTTCTCATTAAATCTCCCAAGCTTCTGTTCACAACTTTTGTCTGTCCATCCATCTGAGGATGATAAGCTAAGATAAAACACAAACTTCTCCCTAGCTTCTTCCATAAAGTCCTCCAAAAATGTCTGACGAACTTGGTGTCTCGATCTAAAACTATACTCCTTGGTAAGTCATGAAGTTTGACAACTTCTTTGAAAAACAAGTTCGCAATGTGAGTTGCATCACTGGTTTTCTGACATGGTATAAAATGTGCCATTTTCAAAACTTTGTCTACCACCACAAATATTGAATCGAATCCTCTATGTGTCCTTGGAAACCCTAATATAAAATCCATCCTCACTGCATCCCATGGCCTCTCTGGTGTGGGTAATGGTTGATATAACCCTGTGTTTTGTTTTCTTCCTTTTGTGTGCTAACAAATTCTTCATCTGTCCACGAATCTCTTGACATCTGTCCTCAGTCCTGGCCAAAAATATGAGCCATTTAATTTTGAGAACGTTTTATCATGACCGAAATGTCCGGCCAATCCTCCACTGTGATTTTCTTTCAACAGATTCTCCCTCATGGACAATTTTGGAATACATAATTGATTGTCTCTGAATAATAATCCATCATGAATCATATATTCAGTCCATTGGCTTTTGTCCTTGAGAATTGGATTCTCAGATGCCTCATACACCTCTTTGAAATCAGGATCATTTATGTACATGTCCTTAAGATTATCAAAACCTAAAGTTTGACTCTAAACTCCTACATCAGCAAACATTTCTTGCTCAAAGCATAACAACTTTGTTAGCAGTTCCAGAAATATGTTTAGTTACAAAAGTAAAATTCTACATGTATTCAACCCATTTTGCATGTTTTTGGTTCAACTTATCCTGTTGAGTTACAAATTGTAAGGCGTGATTATCACTGTAAAAAACGAACTCTTTAGGAACCAAATAGTGCCTCCACTTCTTGAGTTCTTGTATGACCGCATAAAACTCTTTGTCATATGTGGATTACTTAACCTTTTCCTCATTTAGTTTCTCATTGAAGTATGTGACTGGCCTATCATCTTGGCTCAATACTGCTCCAATTGTAAATCCACTAGCGTCACATTTGACCTGAAATGTCTTGTTGAAATATGGAAACACCAAGATTGGTTGTTCAATAATCTTCACTTTCAACAAATTGAAACTTTTCTCTGCTTCTTCTGTCCAGTGAAAATATTTATACCTTTTCTTCACCGTGTCCATCATCGGTGCGCTAATTCCACTGAAATTTCTGATAAATTTTCTATAGAAACTAGCCAATCCATGAAAGCTTCTAACTTCAAATATACTCTTTGGTGATGGTTAATTCTTAATCAGCTCCACTTTATATGGATCCATTTTTAACTTATTTGCAGAGATAACAAACCCCAAATAAATGAGCTATGTCTTCATGAATGATGATTTCTTCACATTTATCAACAACTTTTCTTGCTATAATCTTTTCATGACTGTAGCCAAATGCTTCAAGTGCTCTGTTTCTGTTCTACTGAAAATTAGTACATCGTTGTTATCACTGAAATTTTGTCCGCACAAGGCGACAAGAACTCAACATCGTCAAACAGTAATGAAGTCAATCATGGCACTAAATTAATTTCACAGCATTCCAAAAAGGTCAAAAACTATACAAAGTAACCAAAAATTGAAGGGCGCTTTACAGAAGTTTGGTGCGCGTGCACATGCGCGGAATAGGAACGTACCATGCGCGCATGCATGCACGATGCAGGACTGTTGGTGCAAAAACCCGCGCACCTGCTAAACGACGCATTTATTGAATTGGTTGGCCTCCCAACCACTTATGGATCAGCTCCCAAGCTGATTTGACCCTCAAATCTGAGCTGAATCCTCATGGTAGGCTGGTCAAAGACCTAATGAAGCCCTAAAGAGCCCCTTTTCACACTTCAAAGGAGTTACATAATCACCCAATGCAATGCTATAAAAAGCCATGAAGAAACATCATTTTCTCAAGGAATTTCATGTAATGTTATGCTGCCTAGATTGTTTTAAGGACTCACTCCTTGACAATAAAACATTGGCACCATTTCATTGAGCTATCCACCTCTCCATTGAGTGGATGTGCTTGGGAGTTCTTTCACTATCATTTTCATTTTTCTTATTGTAAGGAGAGCAAGTTTGTGAGGGCCCCAGAGCCTTCCTTTGGAGGAAGAAGGGACTCATAGTCCCCTTTCTTCATTGTGATTTGATTTCATCAATTGATCAGCCTAAAAACATTGGTGATATTGGTCTTCTTGTGTTTCTTATCTCTATACCCATATACTTATGATTTTAGTTTGTATTAGTTTAATTCTTTCTTATATTTTTGTTGTTCTTTCTCTAACTCTTTCCTCTACAGTTGTCATGCTCAGCGAGACCCAACTGGGCATGTAAGCACCCCTTATTTGCTCACCAAGGTGACGAAGAGGGTGCAAACAGATTGGTGACCATACTGGGGAGAAGGTATCAATTCCTCCCTCATTTGGGTTTATTTTGCTTTCCTTTTAGTTTGTTTAACTTGCAGGTGCACAAACCGGCCTCTGCCGACCTTCTAACCAGACAATTCACAAGAGAATTGAGAGATATCCATCTGAATTTTATTTCTCAATCATTTGTCACAGGTGCGCAGGTATTCCACCCCACAAATGCTCATCGTGTGCGCATGCTCTTTCGTAACAGCCTTTCTCTACGCGCATGCACTTTCTGTCGCAACTCTGTTCGCGCGCCCGCGCTCTGTGCGCCTCTGTCTGCACTAGGGGTCGCGCATGTGATTACAATTTTTCATTGTAAGTTCTTTGGATGTGGGAGAGGCCATATGCCTTCTTAAATATGTTGTCAAAAATTTTGTAAAGACACATTACACTTAGTCCCCTCATAATATAAAGGGGTTAGTCGAGCACACATAGGCACTTAGGAGGATAAAAATCAATTTCCCTTATTTTGCTTTTTGCCACATGGATGGATTTCTTTGACTTATAACATAAGTGGACAATCATATCTAATCACATCTAACTCACATTTGGGACTAGAAGTTGAAGTAGAAATCCTTGAGTATGCTCTTCTCTCGCACCTCCAAGCGATCTTGAGAATCAGAAAAAGATTGTGAAAACAATCTCATCTCCCTTAACAAAATTTCAAAACCTTTAGGAGAGGACAACGACACTTTTTGGGACCCCTCTTAGTTTCATTTTTCAAACACATCTTAAACTTGTAACGGGCCCATACATACCCACATTCTATAAAGGTAGAATAGTTGTTGGAATTTAGCTTTCTTAGATCAAAACACTAGGAGAGTTTAAAGGTGGTAACAGGCCCATACATGCCCACATGTTCAATCTAGGATAGTTTCATGATTTTTCTAGATTACATCATCATAGCGAGATAAAGGATAGTAACGGACCCAAATGTCCACATGATAGCTTCCTAGGGCTTTTGAATTCCGCAAGGTTGTACCAATGACATCTAGCTAATTAGGTAATCAAACTCTTATAAGGACCAAGCGAAGTCCACATGCAGCAAGGTGACATCTAATTAACTAAAACTTGGCACACTTTCACTCACACACAAAAGTCACTCATCACTCACATAGCCTCTTTTCGAAACGTGGAGGTCTAAGTAAGTTTCCTCCAAAGGGATTCCGAAAAATACCCCATCTTTTATTCATAGGACTATCCACTCCCACTTTTAATCAAACGAGGTTGGTTCTCACCCCCGGCCTCACAAAAACAACATCATCTAAAATCTTTCTAAAAACTCACTAAGTTTTCCTCCACAGGAGGTGACAAAAGAAATTTTTTAGTCTAGGTAGGATTTTGGGGATAGGCATCCAAATAACTCCTCGTTGTCTAGTTCTCACATTGATAAAACATAGAGGTTGTCAAATAGGAAACTTCAAATCCTCCAAGTCAAGTGTTCCAATCACCATATGGCAGGGAGATACCCGTGAAGGGTTGAAGGCCAAGGTCCGGTTGTTCTGTGCATCCCCCCTTGAGGCACCCACTTCTTGGACGGGATCCAGCCCATGACCCATTTCTTAGGCCGAAAATCTAAATGCCGCACTTTGACCGAGGTACCTAGTGACCAACTTTAGGACATCTACCCAGGTGGTGATTGTGGGATGCAATTGCACCTTGATTGGATTTTGTGTGGCTATTGGGAAATATCGCCAACTCTTTCGGGATATGCCCCCTCTAACCCTCATTATAACCAATTATTTCATCCTTCACTAGTGTCTCTTCCGGTGACTTCAGACCCCACTGTTCAGTACTATTGGAAGGTCCAGTGCCTTTTGAGAGGAAGGATGTTACGTCTTCTAGGACACGAGTATTTTCTTTCTTTTTGTTTTCCCCACGTGGACAAAACCCTCTTACCCACATATATGCTTCTTTCTCATTTATGTATGATGCGCATCTGATTACAGTTTGACTTTGATATATATATTGTGTAAACAGTCACAGCAAAGACTCTTGTTTCTATATTTCTCTCACCACTTTGTGCACACATTCACAAAACTAGTCTGGCATCATAGGGGAACCACAGAACCCCCGTCGTTCACGACGCTTGCTCAACCTCCCGCCTATCTTAGGGGGAGTATCTGGTCGTACCTTCTCATCGGTACCTCCTTCACACACTCCTGTGAGTGCTACTATCTTAGGATCATCTTTGCTTGGTTCTACATTACTTGGATCTACTTCCCAAGGTAATCCATTCACTTGCTCTCCTTTGCATGGAAGTGGGGGACCCACTTCCTCTCAAGGAGGGAGAACCAACCCACCTAGTCCCCATCAAGGGTCAGGTTCACAACACACTATGGCCGGAGCTAACCCTCCCCCCCCACTACAGATGCCATATTTGGCCTCTCTCAACATACCGGATCTCACCAAGCTCACCAATGATCCTATATTGCATGACGCCACATGGCCTGCAATGCCAACTAAACTACCATCATACATACCAAAGATTGAAGGGAAGGTAGTGGATGACCCTTCCAACCATGTCATGACCTTTCATCTATGGTGCTCTTCTAATAGCATTATGGATGACTCCATCAGACTGCGATTATTTCAACGCACACTCACTGGCCCATCGGCTAAATGGTATGTTGAAGAAAAATCGGGGTCCCATGCGACCTTTGAGTCATTGGCTAAAGCATTCTTGACATTTTTCAATTACCCATCCCCCATGAAAATGGTCTAGAACTAATTTCTAACTTCAAACAAACCTCAGCCACACACATTGCTGACCAAATTCATGAGTGGCGTAGGCGACGTAGTTTGTGTAAAGCAGAAACCACCAAGCAGCAATGTCTTGACTGGTTTCTTAGATCACTTAGAAACCACCAAGAAGCTTCCACCTTCCCTCAATCTGAAGAAGAAGCCATCAGTAAGGCCCAACAATATGACCTCATCTATGCACAGTCAGGTTACATATACACGGTACTTCCTGATCTTCCAAAACCGGTGCCATTTGGCCAAGACAAACCTGGGATGTCTCACTCAGCAGACGGACTAATCGGTGCCACCACACACCATGGTCCACAACCCCAACCACCATCGATGTATGGAACACCTCAATACCCGCCAGCATATGGGGGCACTCCTTATTACCCCCCACCTCCTTATCAACAGCCATATCCTGTTGCTATACCTCCACCTATCAGTGGACCACCACAGGCACCTCCCATACATCCACCTATTCCTACAAATAGTGGTACTCCTTCCACATCAGCTTATAGTACTAGTGAAAGCACTATGCCTTCCTATGTACCTTATGGACCGGTACCACCCCAAAATCCATACTTCTTGTTTCCTGGTCCTCCACAACCCATGGCTCCCCCACACCCACATGCGGGGGTAAATTTTGTTCAACCTTATGCTTCTCAACAATACCAAAATTTTGAATAGTTGAACACAACCAACCCAACTCACCCTTCGAACAATGCCAAGAAGAAAGGACAAAACAGGAACAATAACAACCCTGTTCAAGGCGGGAATCAACCCCCACAGCACCAACCCACTGGGGGCAACCAGAACCAAGGGAACCAAAACCCCCAAGGGGGCAATAATAACAAACGCCAAGGGCGGAATAATGTTAAAACCATCTTCCCTTGTGCCCTTTTTGGTGATTTCGATCATTACACTCACCATTTCCCCCAAATCGCTGATTTTAAATGGTTGAAAGACTCTGGGAGCCTTCCCCCTTCTCCTGCACAACCTGCCCCTCAGCAGGCACCACAACAATACGCGCAACAACCCCCTCCTGCCGTGCTGCAAAATCCTATCCCACATCAAGGTGTGATAAACACCCAACAGGACACGCAACATCCCCCACCTCAGGTAGGTCAATACCACAACCCCAACAATCCAGCAGAGCGTACAATTCTCCTCACCAGTGAAGAAGAAATTCTTCTACAGACGCGTAATCGTCAGTATCATACTCCAGTTGAGTCTACTCCTATCTCTCCAGAGACAAACCCTACACCGACGGGACCCCCGTTGGTGATCCCTCGCCCTTCCGCCGAACCATCATTACACATCCCTCGCATCCCCTTGCGCAGGAATGTCCACAACCCACAGGCTAGGGCCGCTCATAACTATAGCTTGTTCGACGACTTAGCACAATCCTCGGCTGCCATGTCAGTCTTGGAAGTCCTCTAGACTTGTCCCACACAGCGGAAATCACTACTTTCCACCTTAGGGGCAGTCGACCCAGCCAATAATCGACTAATCACCTTTGATATTGACAACAACGAACCTCGTCTTCCCACCCTTGTCTCTATTCAAATATCAGTAAAGATACGGAATATCACCGTTCATTGGTGTATCATCGATGAAGGTGCATCTACATGCATCATGTCTAAAATAGTCTGGCAAAAACGTGGTTCCCAAGAACTCATACCCTTCACCATCACATTACGAGCTTATGAAGGATGACCATCATCTCCTGAAGGGCTCTTCCAAAATGTTCCCGTTGAACTCGGGGGCAAAACTATCCTCATTGACATCGAAGTTATCAACGCTCCGCTCGATTACAATATCTTGTTTGGATGTAGCTACATGTATGCTATGAAGGCAGTGGTATCCTCCATCTTTTGGACAATCATGTTCCCCCACAATGAGAATATTGTGACCATCGACCAAGTGTCACATTATGAGCCTAACCCATCTGCCAATCTCGATAACATTCTTCCCCTCATTCACACAAACCAAGACACATATCCACTCATCGAGATGGGCCCTGGGATTTTTAAAGATCCATCCTTGTTAGGGACGTACCATGGAGCACCACCACTCCTTCATCCTGCTAATCAAGTATGTGTCATCTCATCTAACGGAACTCACATGGAGGATGCTCTTCCTCCTCAAGAGGCTTCCATCATTCCTGACGTCTCAATAGTCGCAGAACCACTCTAGATGGAGCCTCCTGCGCACTCGCTGACCTCAATAGTCCATGACTCCACATCCCCTCAAGGGAATAATCCCGTCTAGGAGACAGCTCCCCAACCCCTCACTCAAATTCCCTTCTTTTACCCTCTACCAGGTATAGAAGATTTTCAGGTAGCCGCAATGCTCACACTACCCAATATGGTATTAGAAATCCCAGTTTGGTATTTACACCCACCATAGATGGTCCCCTGACCATCCCTTCCCCCACAAGAAGGAATCCCCATGACGATTCTTGTCCTTACCCCCACTACCCCCATACTCACTACCCCCCCTACTATAGCTGGGGGCAGGAGGAAGAAGAAAGAGCCCACCGCTCCACTTCCTCCATNCCCCCTTGCGCACTATGTGAGAAAGAGGGCCACCAAACCAACAATTGCCCATCCCTACCTGAATTACAGAATTTAATTCCCCCCAATCAAACCCCCACAACACCCGTCACTACTGCTAGTTCCCCCCCTACCACTCAACCTTCCAGTAGTAAAGGGTTGAGGACCAAATATGCGTGTGCTATATGTTCCGAATATGGCCATTACACCCATCATTGCCCAGCACTGCCACGTTTTCAGCAGACATTAGCGGCTGTACGCCAGAACTTCTAGAACAACCCATGCCCTGCCATGTCCTCTTCAAATATCACTGACATTCATTATGTCACCACTTCCGTCAATGAACATATGAGATGACCTTACTCTCTCTGCGATTCATTGGCTCATTTTACATACCAGTGTCCTATGATCCTTGCATACAGGCAATGTCAATTGGCCCTACGTCACCGACCCGCGGAGGTGATAATTAACATGACTTCGTCACTCGAGGATCTTCATGTCATTTCTCCCAAACCTGAAGCACTCCCAATGCCTCCATGGTTCTTAAATGATGTCTCTGAGGATTTACCCCGCAACCCCCCCAACTCTCCTGCTCATTCCCCTGTGGACACTATCCACCCAACCACCATAGGTACCCATCAGTACTTCAATATATGGTTTATGTCGAGTGAACTATCACCATCTCCTGGAATTGCTCCCCCTGCTTCTCCATTAGAGGGCAACCACACTGTCACCGATATCACTCCTCACGATCCCTTATATTCCCATCGTTTCCAATGCGACGAGGAAATACTCGAAGAGCTACAACGCCCAGACTTGCCTGGGACGCACTACATCATCGTGCACTCTTCCTTCCACAGGAAGCTCTCATGCCTCCTAACCAAAACCCCATTTACGCGGTCAAAACCAAATATTTTATCCCATCAGGGCCTATCGATTGGTTCAACAATCCCATTCCTTCCCCTGACGCTTTTGAAGAAGGTAATATGGCCAACATTTCCCCCACCATCAAAATCGACATTTCCATTAAAAATGGCATCATCGAAGAAATCATCATTGGAGCCACTTGCACTCCTCAGGAAATCGCCACATATAAAGCCCTCTTCCAGGAATATAGGGATATTTTTGCCTGGTCATACACAAAAATGCCTAGCCTTGACCCATCTATTGTCGAGCATCGCATCGACACCTAGCCTGTCATCACACCAGTTTGCCAGAAACAACGACCGCTACACCCATCCAAGGCTGCGGCTATCAAAGCCAAAATTGACAAATTATGTACGGTCGGGTTTATTTACCCCATCGCTTACACTTCATGGGTTTCCAACCCTGTACCCGTCGACAAAAAATAGGGCACTATCCACGTTTGCACCGACTTTCGTGATCTCAACAACGCATGTCCCAAAGACAACTTTCCAACACCTTTCATCGATCAAATTATCGATGACTGCGCCAGCCACGAGGCTCTCTCCTTTATGGACGGATTCTCTGGCTATAACCAAATTCAAATTCACCCAGCCGATCAGTATAAAACCACATTCATTACCCCATGGGGTACTTTTTCATATTGCATCATGCCTTTTGGCTTAAAAAATGTCGGCACAACTTTCTAGTGGGCGGTGACATATATCTTTCACGATCTGGCTAAAATCATCCTGGCCTACTTGGACGACCTCACAGCTCGATCCAAAAAACGCACCCAACATCTCGATGATTTACGAATCATATTTCAACGGTGTCGCCAGTACAACATCCACTTGAACCCTCTCAAGTGTGTGTTCTGCATCACCGCAGGACGCCTCCTCGGTTTTATTGTTTCCCAAAGTGGTATTACCGTGGACCCCCTCAAAGTCAAATCTATCACCGAAATTCCACCTCCTTGGAATTTACGACAACTTCAAAGTCTACAGGGCAAAGCTAACTTTCTTAGACACTTTGTTCCTGATTATGCCATATGTGCACATGGTTTCCTTCGCTTACTACGTCATGACATCCCTTTTCATTGGGACGATTATGCCCAACAGTTGTTTGATGATCTTAAAACAGTGCTTTCAAATGCACCTTTGATTAGTGCACCTAACTATAATCGTGACTACATCCTCTACGTATCAGCATCAGCTGTATCAGTATCCGGCGTCCTCGTCTAGCTCAGAGATGAAAATCATGAACATGTCATTTACTACGTTAGTAAGAACCTCTTGGGACCACCCTTGAAGTATAAACACGAAGAGAAACTTGCTCTTGTAGTTGTCCTCGCAGTCCAGAAACTGTGCTATTACATTCTGCTTCGCACCACCAAGGTCGTCGCAGATTCCAACCCTATGAAATATTTGCTCAGCCGTCGACAAGTTAACGAAAAATTCAGTCGATGGATAGTTATCCTCCAAGAGTACGACCTCAAGTTCTCAACACCTAAGAGTAAGAAGGCCCTCGTTCTTGCTGAACTGGTCACGGCCCTCCCCTCTGACACTACCAATGCCCCTGTCAACACCGACTTTCCCGACGAACATCTCTTTTACATCGCTTCAGATGATCCTTGGTATGGTGACCTTCTTGTCTACCTATGAACTCAAAAGTTCGGTAATCACCTTTCATGATATGATCGATGATGTATTCGCCATTAGGCCCCCCGTTATCTCCTCATCGGAGACATCCTATACCAGCGGGGCGTCGACACCATTCTTCATCGTTGCTTGACTATTGACGAGGCCGACAGAGTCTTAAACGACTACCACAATGATGCATGTGGGCGACATATTTCGGGTATATCCACGGCTCAAATTATTATCCCAGCCGGTTACTTCTAGCCTACCTTGTTTCATGATTGCATTCATGCCGTGAAACGATGTGAGCAATGTCAGCTCTATGCCAACAAAGCCCGAGCTCCCCCCTCTCTTCTTCACCCTGTCATTACTGCTGGCCCTTTTTGTAAATGGGGCATTAAATTTATGACTTGTAATCCCCCCTCCAGCAATGGTCACAAATACATTGTTGTCGCCGTGGATTACTTCACCAAATGGGCTGAATCTATGCCCACTTTCAACAAGACCGCTGACACTGTAGTGCGTTTTTTCTTTAACCACGTCATATCCCGATTTGGAGTACCCCTCCAACTGGTTTCCAACCACGAGAAACACTTTGAGAATGAGATCTTTGTCAAACTCTCCTCTCGGTTAGGCTTCTCTCATGAGTTTGCCTCACCATATTACCCTCAGTCAAACGGACATGTCATGGCAGTGAACAAAGTCCTCAAGACCATGTTACAATGCATGGTTAATAAACATAAAACCAATTGGCATCATATGTCATTTTCCGCACTATGGGCTTATCGAATGGCAGTAAAGACCGCTACTGGTTTCACACCATTCCATTTAGTCCATGGGATCGAGGCAACTCTTCCCATTGAGTGCGAAATTCCCACCTTACGCACCGCAATTGAGCTATTACCTGACACTACTCCAATGGAGAAGCGCTTGTTGAACTTGGAGTCACTAGATGAAGATCGTCTATCTTCATTACAAAACAACGAGGTAGCTAAAAAATGATCCAAGGCTACCTTTGATCACCATGTCAACCTTCGGTCATTTCTCCACGACAAATTCGAGTCACGGAAAATTTGAGTCACTCTGGCATGGCCCTTACATTATTCAACATTGCCTCACCAAAGGTGCATACATCTTGGCCTCCCCTGAAGGCCTCTCGCTCAAGGAACCCGTCAATGGGTTATATCTCAAGAAATTTTATGCTTAAAAGTAGTCATTCTACGTTAAGTTATTTCTTTTTTAGTGTTTTTAATCTTTTTTCTCCTCCCCTCTCATCTAAACTATACTTTGTGCTATTGACAGATGTTTCCTCCACCAAACTACCACATTGGTTACACTGAAGGTGCCAGTCGTTGCACACAAAATCTCACTTCGGCTGCTTGGGCTCTCTAAACCCACTCACATGAAATGCTACATTCAAGCGGCATATGTTTGGGGCCAGCAACCAACAACCAAGTTGAATACACTGTGGTCATTGGCCTCCTAGCCGACGCCCAGCGTCATCATATTCGTCACCTTAGCGTCTTCCTCGACTCTCAACTAGTCGTTCTCCAGCTCAACAATGTATATTGTGTACGTGATCCATGCCTCTTTCGCAAATACCTGCAGGTTGGACTGTTATCTCGACATTTTGATTCCATTACATTTACACATATTCCAAGAGAATTGAATCAAACAATATATGAAATAGCTAACATGGTGTTAGATTGGCGTATATCACATCAAGCTACACATACATAAACATCTCATAAATCCTATCACAGCATATAGATAGAATAAACATCATCATCATCATCAACAAAAAATACATGTAGACAACAAAAGGATATCAAAATATGTATCCTCATACATATATAAGGCCCATCAGGCCATCCGAATGTTTACATACAAAACAAATGTGCCCACAGGCCAGCACAACACCTCGGTACAAAAATCGGCTGACCCGCCTATATACAATCAAAACGATATACATCATACATCAGTCATGGTGCCTCTATCGCACCACCACCTTCTACTCCCTCAGGACGACGTGGTCGCCCACCACCACCTACCCCAGGCGGTGGTGGACCACCCACAGGACCCTCCTGCCCTAGTGACAGGCACCCACTAGTCATCGCAGCCAGCACTGTTGCTCACCGCACTATGGCCCACCATGGTGGCAGCACCCCCACACACTGTTCCAGGAAGCTCTCATCCTAGATATGTGTCCACATGCCCTCAGGAACGTCCTACAACACCGTCTCCAGACAACGGCGTATGTCATCAAAATCAACTCCGGTCGTCGCCGAAGGAGAGTGTGATGGCCCCGCACCAGGTTCATCGAACCAGTGCCTGCTCGCTGCCCTCTCAGGCTCTGTTGGTCTCCCCGCGGCCTCATCCCACCGACGTCTCTCTCCATGCAGCAATATCTTCGGCTCTCGAGGAGCCGATGCTCTCTGCATCTCCACCTCACACCCACGAGGTGCCACATCTGCACATGCACAAAACAACAAACAAACAGATAGTATCAGCATCTATATCACATACATATGGACTAATATCTCAAAAGACAACATAACTCAAAAAACATACACAATACTCAACGTACCTCGATGATCAAAAACCTCCCCAGGAGGCACCACCATGTACGGGTCACCCCAGAAGTCAACCCCAGCATAGGGGTACCAAAGTACTACCTGCGGCATCTGTCGCCATATCCGTGCCACCTCTGTTGAAAAATAGTGGACACCCTCGCCACAACCGTGGCGAACCAAAAATGTAGACCACCGCCTCAATCGCGGCTCTCCTGCCCCTGACATCTCCAGTAGAACCCTCGGGCGCAACATCGACACCCTCTCCAAAAACCAGGCCACTAAGATGGACCCGAAAGCAAACTCTCCTCCATCAGTGGACCAACAGTGGTCCAGCTGCGCCACCATCCTACCATGTAGCATCAGTCCCCAAGCAAACTGCTCACCATCCAACACTCTCTCCAACACCAACAGCTGGCCACCACTAATCCGTTGGGTCGCCAGTGACCTGTATACTCGTACAATCATCGTCGCTATACAGCGATGAGCTAGGGAGTCGATAGCATTGATGCTCACCACGGTCCCAGACATGAAGTCCCAACCTGAGCAGTATCTCTGGCCAATCTCGGACAGCGGAGTGGTCCTCATCAGCACAGGCTCTGCCGGTAGGGGCGTTCCCCGAAAGGGGAGCCCAGTCAGAAAATATACATCCTCCACCGCAGTGAAGGGGATCTGCTCTCCTCGCACGAGGAAGTAGTGCAACTTCGGACTCCATATATGGAGCAGGAACTGTAGTAAGTACTCCTGGGCCCGTATCAATGGGCACTCAAAGAACTTTAGCAACCCACAGGTTGCCAAAGTCGCCCTCACCCCAGGCCCCTCAATGGCCACAGCATCTTGCAGCTGCACCTAGTCTCACTCTCGCCACCACACTGGCATCGTCACTACTAGCCACCTGCAACCAACATAGATTCCTATATCAGATCAGATAACCATCAACAACATCAAAAAGACTCGTTTTTTACCCTTCAACCTTGCCTCCTAGGCGTGGTTTTTGTTCCCACAGGCGCGCACCCATGCGCGCCTGTTCATCACACAGACGCGCATATATGTGCGCTTGTACACTAAACAGGTGCACATCAATGCACACATGTTCACTTCATAGGCGCGCCCTCACGTGCGCCTGTTTAGTTTAAAGACGCGCATCAGTGCGTGCCTGTCAAACCTACAGGCATGCACTGATGCGCGCCTGTTCAAATCAAAGGCGCGCCCCTCGGGCGCGCCTTAAATTCCCCCTACCACGCACCCATGCGCGTGTGTTCAGTTTACAGGTGCGCACGTATGTGCGCCTTTCACCAAATCGCCCATGCATGTGGGCCCCACACCCTCTAAAAACCCCCTAAATACCCCTATACGTCCCTCCGTACAAACCCTGCCCAAAAATTGAAAACCTATTTCTATGCAGGATGATCAGACCACCAACCTGATACTCGCAGACCCTCGATCGGATGCCTCATCCTCCTGGAATATCCAAATCTCCTCTGAAATCTTCTCGTCTAGTCACTGTTGCAGCAGGTACAAATGAGGTGGCAATGTGGGCCCTACAACTATATATAGACCTTTTGCCAAACTTCCACTCACCATTCCGGGAGCCCAAGGTGTCCATTTTTCAAACCGTCTTCAGCCACGGGATCAACATCTCGCCACCTACGTCATAGTTGTCCCTGGGTCACTTTTCATCATGAGCCCCCGGGGCGCCTTTTTTTTTTTCATATCATGGCCAAGTACGCATGCACATTGTCACATTTGTCAAATACATGCTCATATCTTTGATTCTCTTCAGATATAGTTCACTTTGGGTACTTGGTTGTTTTGTGTGCAGGTACTGGCTCATTATTCATCAACATCATCCCTTCAGGTATATACTTAGCACTGGCATGTAGTCTCTCCTGCTATATTGCATTTACATTTCCAGTCACACCCTCTAATATTGGCCTTTAGGACCCTCATTCCCAGCTCTGCAGTACCCATACCTCCATTTGCATCTTCGGTACTGTTACCCGGTAGCATTCTTACCCACATGAGTTGTCTCATTCATAGCACCTTTTGGCACTTTTTGACACTCATGTTGTTCTTCATTACCCTTTAGGGATGGGAGTCCTGATAGTCTTTCAAACATGTCGTCAATCAACCACATTCTCCTTCTCCTCATTTTGCTAGCTTTCCCACATGGACTCCTAGATTATCTCTTTACGGTTCTATTTTTTACCTGCACCTCCACAGTATCATGAACCCTTCATTTCATCTACAATCAGTTTGCCCATCTGCGCACCTATCCTCATTTCACCTACCTCATATAGAAACTCACCAATGGGGCCCCCACCCTTCATCAGTTTTCCAAAGACACTTCTGCCCTCCCTGGGGCACACATTTCATACTGGGGCACCCGTTTCTGTATTTGTACATTTCTCCCCAAAATTATTCATTATTTATTGTACAAACGCCTTTATTTACAGTCCTTACATTTTCTTTTGTCATCACCATTGGCTACTTGTTTCCTTTTGGCCACACGCAACCCATGTCACCCTTGGTTGGAGCATTACTTCTCATCTACCCTTGCCGACATCGTCCATATCTTCAGAGTACTCCACAGATCATTTACCTCTACCCTCTGAATTTGTTCACCTTGTCCCGCCTCTAGCACAACTTATCATCGGTCTTTTCATCCCCCTGACACTCGACCTTGTTACACTGTTGCGGCCACTTTTCATCTCATACATCCTCCAACCAAGGGCAGTCTTGAGTCTTCCCACTTCTTGACTTCGTCCATGTACCTCTTCCACTTCCTCACCTCAGTAGATTCCACGAAGCCCTTTGCTTCTGGGATTTGCGTCCCCCTTTTTGTCGACATCAACACCATTTTCCAGAAGGGCGACAGTATCTTGATGCTCATTCTCCATTCAATGAGAGATCTCGGACAACACAGGGTGAAACACCATTGCTCCCTGCTGTCGTTGGCCCCCATAACATTCAACGCCAACACTTTCTCATGTTATGGTGGGTCTTACTTTGCGACTATTGCAGTTATTTCTACCATTTTCCGAAGACCTATGAAATGGGTAGGGCCATCAATGCCTGCATCATCGCTGATACTTATTACCGCAATCATTGCCTATTGTTCAAAGTATGTTCCTTTGCAACATTGTCTTCTGCCTTTATCATCACTGCCCCCGTGGGTGCTGCAGTTGTCTATACCAACACTTTAGTCATCTTTTTTCAGAGGTACATAACACGAGCATGGGGCATGCCCGCCTCGTTTGTACACTGTTTTCTATTTTTTTGCACAACTCTCAGAAGGTCGGGTCCTACCGATTCCTTTTTTCTCCAACGGATCACTCTAAACAGTCCCACTATTGCTCTCTCTTACAACAACATTCTCAGTAGAAGAAACATTGATGGATTTCGGCTATACGTATGCTCCTAAATTCATCCATCAGGGGGCATCTGTTATCACTGAAATTTCATCCGGACATGGCGACAAGAACCCAGCATCATCAAACAGTAATGAAGTCATTCATGGCACTGAATTAATTTCACAGCATTCCAAAAAGGTCAAAAACTATAAAAAGTAACCAAAAATTGAAGGGCCCTTTACAGAAGTTTGGTGCACGCGCACATGCATGGAACAAGAATGTACCATGTGTGCATGCACGCACGATGCGCGGTTGTTGGCGCAAAAACCCACGCACCTGCTAAACAGTGCATTTATTGAATTGGTCGGCCTCCCAACCACTTATGGATCAGCTCCCAAGCTGATTTGACCCTCAAATATGAGCTGAATCCGCATGGTAGGTTGGTCAAATACCTAATGAAGCCCTAAAGAGCCCCTTTTCACACTTCAAAGGAGTTACATAATCACCCAATGCAATGCTATAAAAATCCATGAAGAAACATCATTTTCTCAAGGAATTTCATGTAATGTTATGCTGCCTAGATTGTTTTAAGGACTCACTCCTTGACAATAAAACATTGGCACCATTTCATTGAGCTATCCACCTCTCCATTGAGTGGATTTGCTTGGGAGTTCTTTCACTATCATTTTCATTTTTCTTATTGTAAGGAGAGCAAGTTTGTGAGGGCCCAAGAGCCTTCCTTTGGCGGAAGAAGGGACTCATAGTCCCCTTTCTTCATTGTGCTTTGATTTCATTAATTGATCAGCCTAAAAACATTGGTGATATTGGTATTCTTGTGTTTCTTATCTCTATACCCATATACTTATGATTTTAGTTTGTATTAGTTTAATTCTTGCTTATAGTTTTGTTGTTCTTTCTCTAACTCTTTCCTCTACATCTTTCATGCTCAGCAAGACCCAACTGGGCATGTAAGCAACCATTATTTTCTCACCAAGGTGACGAAGAGGGTGCAAACAATCGTCAAGATATACAATGATGAACTTTCCTATAAACTCCTTCAAGACTTCATTCATCAACCTCGTGAAAGTACTAGGTGCATTTTTTAAGCCAAATGGCATAACAAGCCAATCATACAACCCTTCATTTGTCTTGAATGTTGTCTTCCATTCATCACCTTCTCTCATTCAGATTTGATGATATCAACTTTTCAAACCAATCTTTGAAAAAAAAAATTCTCCACTCAAGCAATCCATCAAATCATCCAACCTTGGCAATGGAAATCTATATTTGATGGCAATCTTGTTAATTTCCTATGAGTCTGTACACATCCTCCAGCCTCCATCTTTCTTTCGACTGGGCACTGTTGGAACAACGCATGGACTCAAGCTTTCTCTAACTAATCCTTTGTCCATTAAATCCTGGACCTGTCTCTTGACCTCTTCATTATCCTGCGGCATCAATCTGTACGCTACTTTGTTTGGTAAACTAACTCCAGGTATAAGATCGATGTGATGACTTATACTCCTTACAGGTGGCAACGAACGAGGTAGTTCGTCCACTACTATATCAGCAAATTCTTCCAGTAGTTGTTGGATTTCCTCTAGTAAATCATCCACTCTTGTGTTGATTAAAACAATTCTAGTCTTCCTAACCACAATGAATTGTATATCTTCTTTCTTCTTAACCTCCTTAAGAAGTTCCTTCCTACTCATGAGAAGTACAATGTTGCTTACCTCTGTTGTCACTTCTTTATCCTTAATTGGCAACAACATGTGAGTTCTTCCATTCTTCTCTAGGATGTATGTGTTCTTTCTCCCATGATGAATCACATTCTTGTCATATTTCCATGGTCTACCCAACAATAGGCGACAAACATCCATGGGAATGCCATCACATAGTATTTCATCCTTATATCCTCCTATTTTAATTTCAACTAAACATTGTTTAGTGACATTTACCTGATGCCCTTTTTGTAGCCATGAAACTTTGTATGGGCTTGGATATTCAATAGTCTCCAACTCTAGCTTTTCTACCATCTTTGTAGAAACGATATTGTTTGTACTAACACTATTCATAATGACCTTGCATACCCTATCTTTGGTCTTGCAAGAAGTCCGGAAAAGTATGTTCCTTTGGACTGGATTTTCTACCTCCTTCTCTGGTGTTAAGAGAACTTTCCTCATCATCAGTGATCTTCCACCTTCAAAATCTTCTACCTCAACATTCCATCCATGTGCTTTGGCAATGTGAGTCTCACCTCCTTCTTTCTTCTTATCTGGACATTCATAAGACTTATTCCCATTCTTCCTGCAGGTGAAGCATTTTATTTCGCCACCTCTGCCTCTTCCTCTTCCTCTTGTTCGAGGAAAAGTATTTATGTCTACATACTATCCTCTCTGTGATCTTCCACCTCTCTCAGTTTGAGTTTGAGGTTTCTTCCACTCTTCCTTAGGTTTAAGATTTTTGTCTTGGGCAATTGTTTTTCCTCTAGCTTGAATTCTGCCTCGCCCTCTTTGACTTTTCTTTCAGCTCAGCTTCTCTTCATCCTTCAGAGCCATCTGATAAGCATCTTCCACCGTTCGGATGGTCATCATGCTCATCTCATATTGGATGTCATATCTCAAACCATTCATATATCTGGAAACCTTTTCATCATCACTTTCGCGATGACCTACCCTGATGTTTAGTTTGTATAACTCTTCACTGTACTCTTTCACTGACATCAGCTTTTGTCTCAAATTATGCATCCTCCGAAACAGGGTGATTTGATAATACTTGGGTATGAATTTTGTTGCATGCCCTTTAAGTCTTGTGACAACATGTTTGATCTTCTTGTCTTCCTCAACATCCTCATAGTCAAAGTATTTATCCAGAGCTCTAATCCAGTCTAGAAGCTCTTCAACATCCAAGTTTCCTTCATATACTGGAATGTTCATTTTTTCTCTAGCACCTATCCTTGCAACAACCCTGAATAAGCATTCTTCTGCTTCATCTTCGGCTGCAACTTCTTCATTTCCAATTTCATTTTCACTTTCAGATTCGCTAATATCCCCAGCATCAATTGTGTGCCTCTATGTTGTCTCCATGGCATCAAGTCTGGCACGTAGTTCACACATCTCTCTTTCCCTTTCCGAATCAGGTAATTGTCTGTCTCTTCTTCCTGGAATTTCCCTTTCCTCTGGTGCGTCAGGTATTTTCCCATCTCTTCTTCTCAACGACGTGGATATAAAATTCCTCTTTTCCCTACTACAGAAAGCAAAGAATTTTTTCTATGCTCTGATACCACAACTGACTCAGACCCCCAAACCTGCAGGTTGGGATCCGCAGAAGATCTTTTCTTTTCGACCCCTGAGAGCTTGATTGGCTCTTTTATTTCCCTTTCAGGAAATCAACACCCACAATAAACCTTGAGGAAACTCCTCATGTATTTCGGGATACCGAATTTCACAATTTCACAAATCCTGTGGTTGAGCACCTTATTTCTTTAACATCTGAAACCCAAAATACTAATACTTTCCATTCCTGATGTCAATTTCGGATTTTTGACTTTCATGAATTTGGTAGTTGTGATGACGTGCAACTCTGCTCTCGACCCCTAGAGTCCTGAACTTCCAACTTCCTATTTATCGAAATGAAAATGTTTTGGTCCTCCCTTCCTCTTCAAGGTTTCAGGATTTTAACCACTGAAAAGCACTTCCACTATGTCCTAGGGGCTCTTGAACCTCTGAACCCTGAAATGCCAAAACTATACCTCCTGAAATCCTTTTGGACTTTTGCGTACCAGAAGTTCGATATGCTAAGGATCAAATGCTATGTCACTTCTGTCTTCTGGTCTCTGAAGTCCCAAAATGTCGAAATGGTATTTCTCCTCCTTTTCTTTCACGACCCTTGATAGAAAGTCTCATGTCCTTCCATGTGTCACCTTCTTCTTGTTTGGGTTTCTGGGTATCGGAAGTTTGGAACTCTCGAACCACCTTATGTCCTCGTAATCCCCAATTTTCTGAATTTCGATGTTCCAAAAAACTTATACTCTTTCCACACACGAATAATTCTATTCGCATTTCGGGGGTTTGATCAGCCAAGGATTTGGCTTACACTTCGGACTTTCGAACCCTAAAATGTCGAAATGATCTGACATCCCAATAAGTCAAGATTAGCAGCCCCTTATCCGCCTTGCATCTCCTATAGATCCTACGGTTCTCACTATTTCAGGAATCCCCCTCAGAGAATTATGACCTTTCAATATCTCCCCAAAGAACCTTCTGGCTCAATCAGATCTACGATCCTTTTCCTGAATTTGGCCTCTACACGGTGACCAAAACTCCTCTTCTGCTCTTCAACACTTTGAAAGCGCTGACCCTCTTGAGATTCCTTTCATAAAATCAAGTCTCCTAAAAGACTTATGCATGCACTCCTTGCGACACTTCTTTAAATATTCCTAAATATTTGAATCTCTTGACTCTGTGCAACTCTACAACAACAGTCCTTCAATATCTCAACCTTAGTCTATGTGTTCTAAGGTCTTGACCAGCTTGAACACACCTTGCATGAATTATGTTCTTGTCTTGCACTTCAGTTGAAATGAGAACAACGGTATCCCTACTGAGCTTTCAGAGATGAACTCTGAACTTGTCAATGCACTCCTTGCGGATGCTTCACTGCACTCCTTGCAGGAACTCTGACTCAATAAGAGAAACAATTGAAACTCATTTCCTTAATCTCTCAGACTTCAAACACTTAACATGAAATCATACATACATAGCATAAAAGAAAATGCACAACAGAAAGAGTAAAACAACCATAAGCATAACATTCAACATTTATACACAGAAAACATTAGAACCCGATGAGTCTGAATCAAAGCTTCATGTATTAATTTTAGAACTTCTGTACATGGATTATTCTCTACCACTCTGTGTTTCTCCTTTATGCTCATGTGCTCAATCATACATTCCCTGTTGATTTATTCAATAATACAAAGACGAGGGTGTCTATAGTCATTTTCCCTCCAGCTCCTAAAACTGACTAATCTAGAATTTAAATCTACCTACTTTCATTAACTATGCATAAATGCCTCTACACCTTACAGATGAGAGTGAATTGCTCAAGATCTATTTACAATATGGAAGTATGCCTTCTTAACTATTTCATTAGTTTCTGCACATCCAAACTTTCAAAAACATTTCAAACATTTTCAACATGTGCCAAAAATGTGATGGCGCTCATCCCTGCTATCTTCTGCCTCCATGCTTGCTTGCTGTTGACGATGCTCTTCCATCACCTCTGCGTTTGGATGAAATAATGATTGCATTTTACCTTGAGATGGAAGTTGTTTTTACCCTGAGCGGAATGAATTTTTATGGTTAGATGAAATGCGTTTATCTCGAGTTTGATTTTGTTTCAACCTGAGCTTCAGTGATTTCTTCCTTCATGTGCATTTTCCTGTTATTGACCATGAAATTGCCAATTAAATGATGTCTGCGTTTACCTGTTATTGACCACAAATTTTCCAATTAAACTGATGTCTAAGATTACCTGTTATTGACCATGAATTTGCCAATTAAACTGATGTCTGATTTTACCTGTTATTGAGCACGAAGTTGCCAATTAAACTGATTTTTGAGTTTACATGTTATTGACCATGAATTTTCCAATTAAATTGACGTCTGTGTTTTCCTGTTATTGACCACGAACTTGCCATTAAAATGGTGTCTTCATTTACCTGTTATTGTCCACGAAATTTCCATTAAATTGATGAATGTGGTTTCCTATTACCTTTCCCCATGATTCTTCCTTTCATCTATGAGTCTCCATGTTTTATTTACCCTGGCGAATCTACCATTCACCTATGCATCTCCACATCCTTTTTAACCTGGTGTTTTTTCCTTTAATCCTTACGATCCACCTCTTCCACTCACATTTATTATGTCTGTGTCCTCAAGGCGATTTGGTCTCGAGGAGGCAACAATGTTTCCTCCGTGTCTTCACATCTGTTTGCCAGCCTTGTTCCCCCTTTGTTTGTACTTGATTGTGGTTGAATGCTCTGGAAACGTTTTGGTTGCTTCGTTGGATTCAACGATTTATTTATCTTGTATTATATAGATCGATTTTGGTTGGGTTAAGTGACTGGTGTCAGGGATAATTCTATATAAATCTATCTTGTATTTTTGGCATCCATTTATTTCATGACTGAAGTTTATGTTAGGAAAAACCCTCTATGATTATAGACAACATCAATTTAGCATTACCTTGAAGGCGATTTCTTTCATTTCTCACATTGTCCTCACCTTGTTGTCAGCAATTTATGCATTAATTTTATGGCAGGGGCATTTTTAAGGAAAAGTAAATTTGTTTTACTGTCAACTGTTTTGTTTTTACCCAGCAGCCTAATGTGTGATTGACAACTGCTAAAACCTTAATGTTTCTCTAGACAACGTGTTGGAAGTTATTTAGTTGTTAGCATTTTAATCATAAGCATTGTAATTGATATCGTGAATGTTGTTATATATTGGTGTTGCTAATTTAGATTGTGTTAATGTTAGTTGATTGTAATTAATTTATAAATTGTAATTCTAGACTTACGAACTAGATTGGTATTAAGGTTAATTTGGAATAGCAAATTATTAACTAGTAGTATATTGGACTTGCTAAAATTGGATATGGGATAAATGTTAAATGATATATAGTTATTGTGATGCTGACGTATGCTCCCTCCACAACCCGTAGGTCAGAAGGTCAACGTCAACACAGGAGATTTCCTTTAACGTTGACCCGAAGAGATTCAGAATGGCTCTTCTATTTTCCTTTCGGGAAAACTAAACCCACAATCAACTTCAGAAATTCCCCTTTTGCTTCGGGAAATCAAACTTCTCCCTTTCACAAATCCATTGGTCACACGCTTGTCTTTCAGATCTCCGAAACCCAAAAAATTGTCAACGCTGACCCGTCCTCTTCTCTTTCAGGCTTTTCCTTATTGCGATTTCGGTGGTCACGGTGTCAAGAAGCTTGTTCTCGCGATTCCCAAAATGCGATATTCTGAATTTCTGACACACTCACAAGGTTGACCTATCAACGCCCCTTTACTCCATCGGGACTTCGGACTTCGCAATATCACGAATCCTAATGCATTGTATTCGGAACTTCACTCCCCGAAACTAAAAAATGATCAACGAAGGTTGGCTCCATGTCAATAGTGCGCCACCTGTCCACTCACTGACTCCTCTGTGGCCCACACAATCCTTTTATCTTTTCAGGACTTCGCGGTTCGTGATTTCGCGATTCCCGTTGCAAAGTTTACGGGATTTCAATCTATGAAAACTCGATATAGATATCCACGTGTAAATCCAATGGCCCTTGTGGCTTGGATCTATGTCCCTAATCCTCCTGAGATTAGAACCTTTCTGGAATACTCGTTGTATCTCCCCTGCTCATCAGTAAAATCTAACGGCCCATGGGACTTCGCGAATTTGCTTCAGAGAATTCTGACTGTCCGTCCTTCCTCTGAGAACTTGTCCTCCTGTGGTCTGACGTCACTATGCCTTCCTTCAACTCCTTCGAAGGGTCAAATCCTTCTGAGCTTTCCATGGCTCTGTGTCTTTCAAACAAACCTTTGCACGCACCCCTTGCGACAAACTTTCGAACACTTCCAAGTGTTGAAATCTTTCAACTCTGCGCACACCTACAGCAACAGTCCCTAAATACTTCACTCAGGTCCACAACCCTGAGACTTCGCTCAGTGTGCGCACTCCTTGCATGGCTCCTATACCCAAATTCACTTCTATGGAAATGCGAGCAAAATCTATCTCTCCTGAGTTTTCAGAGACAAACCTCTGAACACCTTGTCAACGCACTCCTTGCGGACAATTAAACTGCACTCCTTGGCGGAACTCTTGCTCAAATAGAGAAACAATTGAAACTCATTCCTCTCCTATTTCCTCTCATATTTTGAACATTCAACAAGAAATCATTCATGCATATCATAAAATCAATTGCATGACAGAAAGAGTAAAACATTCATGAGCATAACATTCAAAGATGCATACACAGAGAATATATGAACACCACGAGTCTGAATCACAACTCTCTTGTATTAATTCAGAACTTTTGTACATGGAGTCTACTACACAGCTCTCTTCTTCTCTTCTATGCTCATAATCATGCTTAAGTTACAATACACAATGAGGGTGTCTATATACCGTTTCCCTCTTGCACTCTAAAATTATCTAATCTACACATTCAATTCTACCTACTTGCATTAACTACCATAAATGCCTCCTACCTACTAACGACGAGAGAAGATCGCTCAAGGTCCATTTACATTTTACAAGTGCGCTTCTTCTTAATGGATTCATTTAATATCATGCAATAACTTCAAGGTGATTTCAAAATTTGAGCTGGGCGCTTGTCCAGTTGTCCATTGTCTCCACGTTGGCTCGCTTGAGTTGCTCCTGCATCATACTCCCTCGCTTGAAAATTTTCATGGGCTCCTTTCCATGAGCACACACACGGTGTCTCCATGCCTCTATGTCTTTGCTTCATTCTCCCAGCTGGCATCTTCAACTGGATGGTTCTTCCATTTGAACAGATACTCAAAGTATTGCTTTCGCTTGGTCTCCTTGCTTAATCTTTTATCCAGTATGCACTCCATCTATGGTTTATTTGCAACTGGCATCTGCTTTTTCCACTGGATTATTGGTTGTTCATTTCTTGTTCCTGCTTCCTCATCTTTATATGGGTACAAATATGAGATATTGAATATTGGAGAAATTCCGATCCCATCGGGTAATTCAATCTCGTAATCATATTCCCCAAATTTCTTCAAGACCTTACATGGTCCGATTTTCTTCATCTTCAGTTTGTTATATGTTCCTCTCAGGAACCTTTCTTTCCTCAAATGTGCCAGAATCAAGTCACCAACCTCAAATTGAAGTTGTCTCTTATGCTGATCGACTCTGCACTTATATTCCTTACTTGAATTTTGCAATCGCTCCTTCACCTGGATGTGAAGTTCCTTCATCGCCTCTGCGAATTCTTCTGCACTAGCGCTCCTAGTTGAAATCTATTCTGAATATCTCAATTCATAAATTCCCCTCAGCTGCATGCCATAGACAATATGAAATGGACTCTTCCCTATGCTTCTGTTAACCGAGTCGTTATAAGCAAATTCTTCTTGTGGTAATATGTTGTCCCACTGGCTGTGGTGTTCTGTCACCAGGCTTCTCAGCAAGTCTCCCAGACTTCTATTCACCACTTCTATATGTCCATCCGTCTGAGGATGATAAGATGAACTAAACAACAAGTTAGTTCCCAGCTTCCTCCATAAGGTCCTCCAGAAGTGTCCTATGAACTTAGTTTCTCGATCTGAAACTATACTTCTTGGTAAGCCATGAAGTCGAATGACTTCTTTGAAAAACATATTCGTAATGTGAGTTGCGTCACTATTTTTCTGACATGGAATGAAGTGTGCCATTTTGGAAAATCTTTCCACCAACACAAAGATTGAGTCAAATCCTCTTTGTGTTCTTGGCAACCCCAATATGAAATCCATGTTGATTGCATCCCACGACCTTTCTGGTATGGGCAATGGTTGATAGAACCCCGCATTCTGTCTTCTTCCCTTTGAATGTTGGCAAATTTCGCATTTGTCCATGAATCTCTTGACGTCTGCTCGCATTCCTGGCCAAAAATATGACTCATTCAATTTTGCTAATGTCTTTCTATGACCAAAGTGCCCTGCTAATCCTCCACTATGCTTCTCCTTTAGCAAGTTCTCCCTCATGGAGAATTTCGGAATACACAGCTGATTACCCTTAAACAATAATCCTTCCTCGATCATGTATTCTACCCACTGGCTTCTATCCTTGAGAATTGGATTCTCAGCTACTTCATACGCCTCCGTAAAATCCTGATCATCGGCGTACATGTTCCTGAGATCATCAAAACCCAACGTTTTGACTTTGAACTACTGCAACAGAAAACAATTCCTGCTCAAAACATCAGCCACTTTGTTAGCAGTACCCGAAATATGTTTAATCACAAAAGTAAAATTTTACATGTACTCAACCCATTTAACATGTCTCTGATTCAACTTTTCTTGTTGAGTCACAAACTACAATGCATGATTGTCACTATACAAGACAAACTCTTTCGGGATCAAGTAATGCCTGAATAATAGCATAAAATTCCTTATCATAAGTGGAGTATTTCAATTTTTCTTCATTCAACTTCTCACTACAGTATGCTATCGGTCTGTCTTCCTGACTAAAGACTTCCTCGATTTCAAATCCACTTGCATCGCATTTCACTTGAAATGTCTTTTGGAAATCTAGCAACACTAGAACCGGTTGTTCCGTGATCTTCCTCTTCAACAGGTTGAAACTCTTTTCATCCTCTTTTGTCCAGTGAAAAGATTTGTGTCTTTTCTTCAGTGTGTCCATCATCACTGCACTAATTCCACTGAAATTCCTGATGAATTTTCGGTAGAAACTAGCCAATCTGTGAAAACTTCTCACCTCAAAAATATTCTTCGGTGATGGACAATTCTTAATTACGTCCACCTTATCCGGGTCCATCCTCAACGCATCTGCAGAAATAACAAATCCCAGGTAAATGAGCTCTATCTTCATGAATGAGGATTTCTTCATGTTTATCAACAACTTCTCTTGCTGTAACTTCTGCATCACTGTAGCCAAATGCTTTAGATGCTCTGCCACTATTTCACTGAAAACCAGTATGTCATCTAAATACACAATGACAAATTTTCCGATGAAATCCCTTAGGACTTCGTTCATCAACCTCATGAAGGTACTCGATGCATTTGTTAAGACAAATGACATAACAAGCCATTCATACAACCCTTCCTTGGTTTTGAATGTTGTCTTCCACTCATCACCTACTCTCATGTGGATCTGGTGATAACTGCTTTTCAAATAAATCTTTGAAAAATACTTTGCTCCACTCAAGCAATCCATCAAATCATCCATCCTTGGCAATGGAAATCTATACCTGATGGTTATCTTATTGATCTCCCTTGAGTCCATACACATCCTATAGCCTCCGTCTTTCTTCGGACTAAGTTCTGTTGGAACAACACATGGACTCAAGATTTCCCTGACCAAAACTTTGTCCAACAACTCCTGGACTTGTCTTTTGACCTCTTCATTCTCTTGCAGCGTCAATATGTACGTGACTTTATTTGGAAAATTGTCTCCTAGTATGAGATCAATATGATGACTCACACTTCTGATCGGTGGCAACGAACGAGGTAGTTCATCCACTACTATGTCAGCAAACTCTTCCAGTAGTTCCTGAACTTCTTCTAGTAAATCATCCACCCTTGTGCTGGTCAAAACAATCTGCGGTTTCCTAACCACAATGAATTGTGGTTCTTCCTTCTTCTTAACCTCTATAAAAAGTTCCTTCCCACTCATGAGAAGTACAATGTTTCTTACTTCCGGCTTCACCTCCTTATCCTTGATTGGAAGCAACATGTGAGTCCTCCCATTCTTCTCTAGGGTGTATGTGTTCATTCTCCCATCATGAATCACATTCTTGTCATATTACAACAATCTACCCAGCAATATATGACAAACAACGATAGGAATGACATCACATAATATCTTATCATTATATCCTCATATCTTAAATTCAACTAAACATTGTTTAGTGACAATTACCTGATGTCCTTTTTGTAGCCACAAAACTTTGTATGGGCTTGGATGATCAATCATCTCCAGCTCTAGCTTTTCTACCATATCTGTAGAAACGAGATTATCCATGCTACCACTATCCACAATGACCTTGCATACCCTATCCTTGGTCTTGCAAGCTGTCCAGAAACGTTTGGTCCTTTGGACTTAACTCTCCACCTCCTTTTCTTGTGTCAAAAGGACTTTTCACATCATCAAGGATCTTCCGCCTTCAGCACCTTCTGCCTCAACATCTCGCCTCTGTTCTTTGGCGATGTGAGATTCTCCACTTTCTTTCTTTTTCTCTGGACACTCGTAAGACTTGTGCCCATTCTTTCCACATGTGAAGCATGTTATTACTCCACCTCTTCCTCTTCCTCTACCTCTAGTATGAGGAAAAGTATTTTTATCAGCGTAATCTCATCTCTGCTCAGTATGTTGTCCTCTTTGTTCAACATATTTCCCTCGCTGTGAGGTTCCACCTTTCTCAATTCGATTCTGAGATTTCTTCCAGTCCTCCTTGGGCTTCTAATATTTATCCTAGGCAACAGATTTGCCTCTGGGTTGACTTCTGCCTCGGCCTCTCTGACCCTGCTTTCGTTTCAGCTTCTCTTCCGCTTTCAGAGCCATATGATAAGCATATTCCATCATTCGGATGGTTACCATGTTCATCTCATCCAAAATGTCATATCACAGTCCATTCAGGTATATGATAACCTTTTCATCATCGCTTTCCTGATGACCTGCCCTGATGTTCAGCTTGTAGAATTCTTCAGTGTATTCTTTCACTGTCATCAGTTTCTGTCTCAGGTTCTCCATCCTCCTGAATAGAGTAATTTGATAATCCCTGGGGATGAATTTCACCTTCATCTTTGTGATCATTCTATCCCAGCTTTTGATCTTCTACTTGCCTTTGTAGCGTCTGTCAGCTTGTAGTTCATCCCACCACAATGCTACATGTCCCTTCAATATTGTGATAGCATGCTTGAACTTCTTGTCTTCTTCGATATCTTCATAGTCAAAGTATGTGTCCAGAGCTCTAATCCAGTCTAGAATCTCTTCTGCATCTAGATTCCCCTCATAAGATGGAATGTCCATTTTCTCTCTTGCACCCATTCTTGCAATAGCTCTGATCAAACATTCATTTTCTGCATCTTTGGATGCAACTTCTTCCTCGTGTTCAGCCTCAATTTCACTTTCGGAATCACTCTGATGCAGGAGCATCGACAACTCATCAAGCGAGCCAGCGCAGAAGCGGAAGACATCTGGATAGCGCCAACACAAATTTTGAAAACACCTTGATATTTGTTGCGCCAAACATTAATGTGTGAAATTAATGAAGCGCACTTTGTATATTGTAATGGACCTTGAGCAGATAGCTCTCATCCTTAGGTAGATGTGGCATTTAATTTAGTTAATGTTGGTAGATAGGATTTTTAATTATAGATTTGATAGCATAGATTCCAAGAGGGAAACGGGATATAGACACCCTCCTTGTTCATTGTATTATTATTATGGATCATCAAGAGCATTCAGAAAAAGAAGAGCAAGCAGATAATTGTATGAAGAACACCCATGTACAAACATTGAATTAATAGAAAGAGCTTGATTCAATTCCATGCTTTCTGTCATTCTCTATGTATTTATGATGTTATGCTCATGAATGTTTGCTTTCTGTTATACACTTGATTTTATATGCTATGTATGTGATTTCATGGTTGAACAAAAGTCTGAAAGGGAATTTGAATGAGTTTCAATTGTTTCTCTAATTGAGCCAAGAGATTCCTGCAAGGAGTGCAGTTGAATTGTTCGCAAGGAGTGCATCGACAGAAGGGTTCAATTAGAGTTATCCATTGTTATCATTCATATCAGAAGTGCAGAGATACAGTGTCGTGCAAGGAGTGCGCAGGCCAAATGAAGTCTCGGAGTTGTGATTCTGAGCAAAGGTATTGAAAGACTGTTACTGCAGGAGTGCGCAGGGTCGAAAGCTTCAACACTTAGACTTGTTGAAGATTTGCCGCAAGGAGTGCATACAAAGAATTATTTCGAAGGACCTAGGAGTCGTGAGGAAGCTCAGGAGGAATAGGCCTTTAAAGTTGTTGAAGGACAGCAGAGAGAAGTTGTGCGAGCAGGTTGAAAGGAAGCATCACAGGTTGGAAAGAAGGTGAACGAGTCTCAAAGGGAGACACCCCGTCGTTTCGGGGACTACATAAGAAAAGATAGACGGTCGGTATTCTCCGTGGAGAATCCATGAGGTTCTATGAGTCATCAGATCTCACTGAGGTTCAGGAAAGTTACCGTGTGAGCGTGGAGAGGCTAAAATCTCAGGAAGAGTAGGGTCGTTGAACGGGATCACGAGGACCATTGGTTCTACTCATGGATCGACACATCGGGAGTTCGTTAGTAGAGACTCCAACTCCTCGAAGCGGAAGTCGTGATATAGCGATATACGAAGTTTCGACGATTGCGTGGATAGTGTGAGCCACAAGAGTTGGTGACGTGATAGGTGACGCAAGATATCGGCATTTCAGCGTCTCGGGCATCGGGAGTCGTATAGGAGTTAATTGACCTCACGAGTAGCGAAGTCATGAGGGAGAAAGACTGCGAGTTTTGGCATTTCGATGCATCATGTATCGGAAGTTGGGAACCCAAGTGTTTGAGGTCGCGAATAGGAAAGGTGCGATAGAGTCGAAGTTCCTATAGCAGAGAAAGAAAAGTCAGCGATTGATTGACGATCAGTTCTCGGGAATTTGAGATCCCCACGATCATCAGAGAACTTGCGAAACAACGAGTCCCAATCCTCTGATAACTCAAGGAAGGGGATCGTGTGAAGTGAACTGTGGGTGCAGATTTCCCGAAAGGGAAATAGAAGAGCTTTTGATTTCTTTGGGCTGAGAAGAATAAGGTCTTGTGGAGCAGACGTGCCCCAGGTGGCACGTTAGCGTCAAGTGGTATCAGAGCAGGAATATCTTTTTCTTTCTGTAGCAAGAGAAGAAGATTCACCATGCCGCCGAGGAGAGAAAGACAGTCACCTAATCCCGAAGATAGGGAGGTGCGAAGAAGAGGCAGGCCGGCAGGAAATCCAGAAATGGAGAGGCAGATGAGAGATCCCTAAGCAAGGCTTGAAGAGATGGAGATAGCTCAGAGACGCGGAGTTGGTGCAGGGGATCTTAGTGATTCCGATGTTGAAGAGGAAGCTAGACATGAAGAAGAGGTCACAGCGGAGGATGCATCAACCGAGCGGTTGATCAAATCCATTTCCAGAATGGGTTCGAACACGAAGATGGACATTCCAGTTTACGAAGGAAATCTGGATGCAAAGGAGCTACTATACTGGATAAGAGCTCTTGACACCTACTTCGATTATGAGGATATCGAAGAGGATAAGAAAATCAAGTATGCTATCACGCACTTGAAAGGACATGCAGCATTATGGTGGGATGAGCTTCAAGAAGACAAACGCTGCAAAGGCAAGCAGAAGATCAAGAGTTGGGATCGAATGATTGCGAATATGAAGGCAAAGTTCATCCCAAGGGACTATCAAATTACTTTGTTCATGAGAATGCAAAACCTGAGACATAAGCTGATGACAGTGAAAGAATACAATGAAGAATTCTATCGAGTGAACATCAGAACAGGTCATCGGGAGAGCGATGATGAAAAGGTTTCTAGATATCTAAATGTTCTAAGATACGACATTCAGGATGAATTAAGCATGGTTACCATCAGGACAGTAGAGGATGCTTACCAGATGGCTCTGAAAGCAGAAGAAAAGATGAGCTGTAAGCAAGGTCAGCAAGGGCGAGGCAGAAGTCATCCTAGAGGCAAGGCAGTTGCCCAGGAGAAATTCCAGAAGCCCAAGGAGAAATGGAAGAAACCTTAGGGTAGAGTAGAAAGAGGTGGTACCTCATAGAAAGGACCATACATTGAACAGAGAGGGCAACATAATGAGAAGAAAGGAGATTATGCTGACGCAAATACTTTTCCTCATACCAGAGGTAGGGGAAGAGGCCGAGGAGGAGTAATCATATGTTTCACATATGGAAAGAATGGGCACAGTTCATTTGAGTGTCCAGAGAAAAAGAAGGACATCGGAGAAGCTCACATCACTGAAGCGCAGAGGCGGGATGCTGAGACCAAAGATGCAGAAGGCAGAAGATCGCTTGGGATGCATAAAGTCCTTTTGACACCTGAGAAGGAGGTAGAAAATCCAGTTCAAAGGACCAGACTGTTCATAACAGCTTGCAAGACCAAGGACAGGGTATGAAAGGTTATCGTAGACAGTGGTAGCACGGATAATCTTGTTTCAACTGAGATGGTAGAGAAGTTGGAGCTGGAGACGACTGACCATCCTAGTCCATATAGAGTTTCATGGCTACACAAAGGACACTAGGTGAGTGTTACTAAATAGTGCTTGGTTGAATTCAAAATAGGAGGATACAATGATAAGATTCTGTGTGATGTTATTCCCATGGATGTATGACATTTATTGCTGGGAAGACCATGGAAATATGACAGAAATGTGATTCATGATGGAAGAATGAACACATATACCCTGGAGAAAAATGGGAGAACCCATATGTTGCTTCCGATAAAGGATAAGGAGGTGAAGCCGGAAGTAAACAACAAAATACTTCTCATGAGTGAGAAGGAGCTTCTTACAGAGGTTAAGAAGAAAGAAGATCCACAATTCTTTGTTGTCAGAAAGCCGAGGATTGTTCTGACCAGCACAAGAGTGAATGATTTACCAGATGAGATTCAGGAACCACTGGAAGAGTTCACTGAAATCATAGTGGACAAATTACCTCATTCGTTACCACCGATGAGGAGTGTGAGTCATCATATAGACCTCATACCAGGAGCCAGTTTGCCAAATAAAGCTGCGTACAGGTTGACATCGCAAGAAAATGAAGAAGTTAAAAGGCAGGTCCAGGAGTTATTGGACAAAGGATTGGTCAGGGAAAGTTTGAGTCCATGTGTTGTTCCGAAAATGCTCAATCCAAATAAAGGCAGAGGCTAGAGGATGTGTACCGACTCAAGAGTGATCAACAAGATAACCGAAAAATATTTTCGAGGTGAGGAGTTTCCATGGTTTGGCTAGTTTCTATCAGAAATTCATCAGGAACTTCAGTGGGATTAGCGCAGCAATGATGGACATAGTGAAGAAGCGGCATAAGAATTTTCACTGGACAACTGAGGCTGAAAAGAGCTTCAATCTATTGAAGCGAAAGATCACAGAGCAACCAGTGTTGGTGTTGCCAGATTTTCAGAAGACATTTTAGGTGAAATGCAATCCCAATGGGTATGCCATAGGAGCGGTCTTGAGCCAGGAAGATAGGCCGATCGCATATTACAGTGAAAAACTGGATGAGGTGAAGCTGAAATACTCCACATATGATAAAGAATTTTATGCTATCATCCAGGCATTGAAAAAATGAAGGCACTATTTGATTCCAAAGGAATTTGTTCTGTATAGTGATAATCATGCATTGCAGTTTGTGATTCAACAAGAGAAGTTGAATCAGAAACATGCTAAATGGGTAGAGTATATGCATAATTTCACATTTGTGATTAAACACATTTCGGGTATTGCTAACAAAGTCGTTGATGCTTTGAGCAGAAAATGTTTGTTGTTGCAGAAGTTTCAAGTCAAAACTTTGGGTTTTGAAAATCTCAGGGACATGTATGCAGGAGATGTAGATTTTTCAGAAGCGTATGAAGCAGCTGAGAATCCAGTTCTCAGAGATCAGAGTCCATGGATAGATTATATGATCTAGGAAGGATTGTTGTTCAGAGGCAATCAACTGTGTATTCCGAATTGCTCCATGAGGGAGAATCTGTTGAAAGAGAATAACAGTGGAGGCTTGGCAGGACATTTTGGCCAAGACAAAACATTTGCGAAGCTGAGCGAATCATATTTTTGGCCGGGGATACGCTCAGAGGTCAAGCGGTTTGTTGACAGATGTCGGATTTGTCAGCATTCAAAAGGGAAAAAGCAGAATGCAGGTTTTTATCAGCCATTGCCCATACCAGAGAAACCACGGGAGGCGATAAGCATGGACTTTGTATTGGGTTTGCCAAGGACACAAAGAGGTGTAGATTCAATCTTTGTGGTGGTGGACGGGTTTTCAAAAATGGCACACTTCATTCCATGCCATAAGACCAGCGATGCAACACACATCGCGAATCTATTTTTCAAAGAGGTCATTCGACTTCATGGATTGTCGAAAAGCATAGTTTTGGACAGGGATACTAAATTCATAGGGAATTTCTGGAGGACACTCTAGAAGAAGATAGGGACTAACTTGATGTTTATTTCTGCTTATCATCCTCAGACAGACGGACAAATGGAAGTGGTCAACCAAAGTCTGGGAGATTTGTTGAGAAGATTGGTGACAGAACACCATAGCAGTTAGGATAGCATATTGCCATAGGCAGAGTTCGCATACAATGATTCACTGAATCGAAGCACAGGAAAACGTCCATTTCAGGTTGTATATGGGATGCAGCCGAGGGGAGTATCTGAAGTGAGGGAGTCAAAGCAAACTGGGACTAGCAGCGCTAGTGCAGAAGAATTTGCAGAGGCAATGAAAGAACTTCACGACAGGGTGAAGCAACGACTGATGGATTCAAATTAGGAGTATAAGCGTAGAGCAGATCAGCATCAGAGACAACTTCAGTTCAAATTTGGTGATCTAGTTCTGGCACATCTGAGGAAGGAACATACAACAAGCTAAAAATGAAGAAAATCGGACCCTGCAAGGTCTTGAGAAAATTCGGAGAGAATGCATATGAAATTGAATTACCGGATGGCATCAGGATATCTCCGACATTCAATGTCTCAGACTTATATCCATATAAGGCTGAGGAAGCAGGATATGGAAGTGATGAACAACCAGAAGTCCAGTGGCAGAAGCAGATGCCGATTTCAGAGAAGCCGCAGATGGAATGCATACTAGACAAGCGAGTAGGTAAAAAGACCAAGAGGAAAGAATACTTTGAGTATCTGGTCAAATGGAAGAATCACCCAGTAGAAGATGCCAGCTGGGAAACTGAACCAGTGATACAGAAGCATGGACAGACCATGCAGGAGCTCATGCTAAGGATCCCATGAAAATTTTCAAGCCAGGGAGTATGATGCAGGAGCATCACCAACTCATCAAGCGAGCCAGTGCAGAAGCAGAAGACAGCTGGACAGCGCCAACACAAATTTTGAAAACACCTTGATATTTGTTGCACCAAACATTAATGTGTGAAATTAATGAAGTGCACTTTGTATATTGTAATGGACCTTGAGCGGATAGCTCTCGTCCTTAGGTAGATGTGGCATTTAATTTAGTTAATGTTGGTAGATAGGATTTTTAATTATAGATTTGATAGCGTAGATTCCAAGAGGGAAACGGGATATAGACACCCTCCTTGTTCATTGTATTATTATTCTAGATCATCGAGAGCATTCAGAAGAAGAAGAAAAAGCAGAGAATTATATGAAGAACACCCATGTACAGACATTGAATTAATAGAAAGAGCTTGATTCAATTCCATGGTTTGTGTCATTCTCTATGTATTTATGATGTTATGCTCATGAATGTTTGTTTTATGTTATACACTTGCTTTTATATGTTGTGTATGTGATTTCATGGTTGAACAGAAGTCTGAAAGGGAATTTGAATGAGTTCCAATTGTTTCTCTAATTGAGCCAAGAGATTCCAGCAAGGAGTGCATCAACAGAAGGGTTCAATTAGAGTTAGCCATTGTTCTCATTCATATCAGAAGTGCAGAGATACAATGTCGTGCAAGGAGTGCGCAGGCCAAACAAAGTCTCATAGTTGCGATTATGAGAAAAGGGATTGAAAGACTACTGCTGCAGGAGTGCGCAAGGTCGAAAGCTTCAACACTTAGACTTGTTGAAGATTTGCCGCAAGGAGTGCGTGCAAAGAATTCTTTTGAAGGACCTAGGAGTCGTGAGGAAGCTCAGGAGGAACAGGCCTTTAAATTTGTTGAAGGACAGTGGAGAGAAGTTGTGAGAGCAGGTTGAAAGGAAGCATCGCAGGTTGGTGAGAAGGTGAATGAGTCTCGAAGGGAGACACCCCATCGTTTCGGGGACTGCATAAGAAAACATAGAAGGTCGGTATTCTCCGTGGAGAATCCGCGAGGTTCTGTGAGTCGTCAGATCTCACCGAGGTGAAAGAAAGTTACCGTGTGAGCGTGGAGAGGCTAAAATATCAACAAGAGCAGGGTCATTGATCGGGATCACGAGGACCATTGGTTCTACTTGTGGATCGGCACATCGGGAGTTTGTGAGTTGAGACTCCAACTCTTCGAAGCAGAAGTCGCGATATAGCGATATGCGAAGTTTCGATGATTGCGTGGATAGTGTGAGACACAAGAGTTGGTGACGTGATAGGTGACACAAGATATCGGCATTTCAGTGTCTTGGGCATCGGGAGCCGACATAGGAGTTAATTGACCTCGCGAGTAGAGAAGTCGTGAGGGAGCAAGACCACGAGTTTCGTCATTTCGGTGCATCAGGTATCGGAAGTTGGGAACCCAAGTGTTTGAGGTCGCGAATAGCGAAGGTGCGATAGAGCCAAAATTCCTATAGCAGAGAAAGAAAAGTCAGCGATTGACTGACCATCAGTTCTCGGGGATTTGAGAGCCCCACGATCATAAGAGAACTTGGGAAACAGCGAGTCCTGATCCTCTCATAACTCAAGGAAGGGGATCGCGTGAAGTGAACTGTGGGTGCAGATTTCCCGAAAGGGAAATATAAGAGCTTTTGAGTTCTTTGGGCCGAGAAGAAGAAGGTCCTGTGGAAAGGACGTGCCCCGGGTGGCGCGCTAGTGTCACACTAAGATCCCTAGCACTTACTGTACGTCTCTGTGTTGTCTCCATGTCTTCGAGTCTGGCTCGCAGATCACGCATTTCTCTCTCCATGGCTGGATCAATCATTTGTCTCCCTCTTCTTCTCGGCATTTCCCTCTCCTCTTGTGGATTGGGTGTTTGACTATCCCTTCTCCTTGGCGGCATGGTGAATTCTCTTTTTCTCTGCTACAGAAAGCAAAGAATCCTTTCTATGCTATGATACCAAGTTGATGTTGATGCACGCTCCCTCCACAAACTGTAGGTCGAAAGGTCGACATCAACACAAAATATTTCCCTTAACGCTGGCCCGAAGAGCTTCGAAATGGCTCTTCTATTTCCCTTTCGGGAAACCTGCACCCACAATCAACTTCAGAAATACCCCTTTTGTTTTGGGAAATCGAACTTCGCCCTTTTGCAAATCCGTTGGTCACACGCTTGTCCTTCATATCTCCGAAACCCGAAAAACCATCAACGCTGACCCATCCTTTTCTCTTTTGAGCTTTTCCTTATCGCGATTTCGGTAGTCGCAGTGTCAAGAAGCTTGTTCCCGTGATTCCTGAAACCCGATCTTCCGAATTTCCGACACACTCACAAGGTTGACCTTTCAATGCCCCTTTACTCCATCGGGACTTCGAACTTCACAATATCGTGAATCCTAATGCATTGTATTTGGAACTTCACTCCCAAAAACTCTGAAATGATCAACGGAGGTTGGCTCCATGTCAATAGTGTGCCACCTGTCCACTCACTGACTCCTCCATGGCCCACACAATCCTTTTAGCTTTTCGGGACTTCACAGTTCGTGATTTCGTGATTCCCGTTGCAAAGTTTACGGGATTTCAATCTACGAAAACCCGATATAGGTATCCACGTGTAAATCCAATGACCCTTGTGGCTTGGATCTATGAACCTACACCTCCTGAGCTTAGAACCTTTCTGGAATACTCGTCGTATCTCCCCTGCTGCTCAGTGAAATCTAACAGCCCACGGGACTTCATGAATTCACTTCAGAGAATTCTGACTATCCGTCCTTCCTCTGAGAACTCGTCCTCCTATGATCTGACGTCGCTATTCCTTCCTTCGGCTCCTTCGAAGGGTCAAATCCTTATGACCTTTCCATGGATCTGCGTATTTTATACAAACCCTTGCATGCACCCCTTGTGGTAGACTTTCGAACACTTCCAAGTGTTGAAATCTTTCGACTTTGCGCACACCTGTAGTAGAAGTCCCTAAATACTTCACTCAGGTCCACAACCCTGAGACTTCGCTCAGCCTGCGCACTCCTTACACGGCTCCTATACCCAACTGCACTTCTGTGGAAATGTGAACAAAACCTATCTCTCCTGAGTTTTTAGAGACAAACCTCTGAACACCTTGTCGACGCACTCCTTGTGGACAATTCAACTGCACTCCTTGGCGGAACTCTTGCTCAGATAGAAAAAAAATTGAAACTCATTCCTCTCCTCTTTCCTCTCAGATTTCGAGCATTCAACAAGAAATCATTCATACATAGCATAAAATAAATTGCATGACAGAAAGAGTAAAACATTCATGAGCATAACATTCAAAGATGCAAACACAGAGAATATATGAACACCATGAGTCTGAATCACATGTTTCTTGTATTAATTCAGAACTTCTGTACATGGAGTCTGGTACACAGCTCTTTTCTTCTCTTCTATGCTCATAATCATGCTTAAGTTACAATACACAATGAGGGTGTCTATATCCTGTTTCCCTCTTGCGCTCTAAAATTGTCTAATCTACACATTCAATTCTACCTACTTGCATTAACTACCATAAATGCCTCCTACCTACCAAGGATGAGAGCGGATCACTCAAGGTCCGTTTACATTTTACAAGTGCGCTTCTTCTTAATGGCTTCATTTAAGATCGCGCAATAACTTCAAGGTGATTTCAAAATTCGAGTTGGATGCTTGTCCAGTTGTCCATTGTCTCTGCGCTGGCTCGCTTGAGTTGCTCCTGCATCATATTGTCTAAACTTGTATTTGGACTCGCTAAATTAAAGTTGTTATCATGTTAAGTTAGGTTGGTAAATCACTGAATTTTTAGACTGGTTAATTTAGACCTGTAATTAACAATAATTTAGATTGTAATTTTACCAATTCACACTAGATTAAGGGGTTGGGTTGTTGCGCGGTCCTGTAACAACTTGTGATTTCTTGTTGACACCATCTTGTGTCTTGCCGACCTATTGTTTGGGGTGTGGGTGTGGTATCCTTTTCCATTGTTTCGTCTTAGCGCATCAGATTTATATAGAGTCCTCGGTTCTGTTAGGATGTGTTGTGCCAAGTTGTGAATGTGTCTATCACCTAGTTATGGCATGATTCCTGATGAGGGGATCATGGCGTGCCCTATGGGATAGTGACAATTGAGAACTTGGCTGGAGTTGGTGTGTTTTGAGTGAGTGTGGAAGAGCATGGAAAGTTTCTTTAGGCGCATCGGTGGAGTTCCTTCATGCATTTCGTTTGCGTACATTGAGGTTCTAGTATTGTTCGTCAAGGTCGTTGTGTCAGGAAGGGATGTTTTCCTTTAATCATGTAGGTGTTTCTTGTTTGCATTAGGCGGGTAGTTTCTTTCTCCTTGTTTTCTACGCACGTTCACCCAAATTCCCTTGGGCCTGTGCATGGTGTCATAGTATCCTGTTTCCTGGACTACGTGCTTGCATTCGTCATTAGTGGTGTGGTTAAATGGTTTTCGTCGTCGCCTTCTTGCCTCTTAATTATTAAAAAAAAATTAAGAAAATAAAAAATAAAAATGCTTCGCCCGTTATCATAACGAAGGGGGTTGTTACAGACAATAGCACCAATACTTAAGGTCCCTGAAATGAACATAGAATTCTTGGTATGCACTAATGCATCCAAGGAAGGCTTAGGTGGAGTCTTCATGCAAGATGGTCAAGTGATCGCTTAGATCTCGAGGAAACTGAGAAGTCATGAGGAGAACTATGTGACACAGAATTTGGAGTTTTTAGCCATTTTATATGCCTTGGAGGTTTGGAGACACTACCTTGTTGGAATAAAATTTGAACTAAAGATGAACCACTGTGGACTACAACACATCTTTTCACAAAGAGATCTAAATGCGCAACAACTCCGTTGGTAGGAATTTCTTAGCGAGTACGATTTTGAGATTACTTACATAAAGGAAACAATTAACCGAGTCATGGATGCATTGAGTCGGAGACCATGCATCTTTTCGATGTTTCCTCTTCAGACGAATCTACATGATAATATTCTATCTTTACAGTGCGACGATGACTGGTACAAGGAGTTCAAGGATTTTATGAGACAAAACACAATTATGGTACCAAGATTTGAAGGATTTACTTTGGACGATGATGGACTACTGAGATTTAAAAATCAAATTTATGTACCACCGAACAACAAGTTGAGGAGTTTGATCCTAAGTGAGGATCATAGAGCAGTGTACATGGCTCACCCAAGAGTCACAAAGATGAGGGCGGACCTTAAACCCTTATTCTTATGGAAGAGAATGAAGGAAGACATAGTCAACTATGTGGCTAGATGTCTAGAATGTCATCAAGTAAAGGTTGAACATAGACATCCAGCAGGATTACTATAGCCACACACTATTCTAGAATCGAAATGGGAGGTTATTTTGATGGATTTAATTTTTGTATTTCCACTGACGACAAGGAGAGATGACTCGATTTTCATGGTAGTTGACACTCTCACGAAGAGAGCACATTTTATTCCTGTGTGTACGACATATCAGGCACCTAACATAGCTAGAGTTTTCATGAGTGAGATTGTGAGGCTGCATGGTGTGCCTAAGAGGATTATATCCGATCGAGGATCGGTGTTTACTTGATGATTTTGGAATAGTTTCCAGGAGGCCTTGGGGACCCAACTTAACTTTAGTATTGTGTATCACCTGGAGACTGATGGGTAGACTGAACAAATGAACCGTAACTTGGAAGACATGTTGCACATGTACCTGATGGACCAACAAAAGCATTGGGAAGAATTATTGCCATTGATAGAATTCTCTTATAACAACAGTTACCAAACAACCATTAATATAGCGCTTTTCAAGTTCCTTTATGGGTGACTGTGTCAGATGCCTTTGAGATGGGATCATATTGAGGATAGGGTCCTGGTGGGATCAGAAACAATCCAAGAAATGGAAGAGGAAATGAAAACAATAAGACAAAAGATCAAAGAAGCACAGGATTGGAAAAAGAGTTATGTCGACATGCACCATGTCGACCGTAGTTACGAAGTTGGCGATCGAGTCTTCTTGCAGGTAAAACCACATAAGAGTTCGATCAAGTTTGGAAATGGAGCTAAACTCTCCCCTAGGTTCCTAGGAAATTTTGATATTGTGGAGAGGAAGGGGCCCGTGGCCTATCAACTAGCCTTTCATAATTCTTTGAGGTGCATGCACGATGTTTTTCATGTTTCTGTTTTGAGACATTATATTAGTGATCCTACGCATGTTATTGACATGAGTTCCTTGCAGGTATCAGATGAGGGGTTGATCACAGCTAAATCGATCCACATCCTGGATCATCGCACTCAACAACTATGGTTTCAAACAGTAGATCAAGTCAAGTTCCAGTGGGACAACTATAGTCCACACTCAATGACCTAGGAGAATGCTTATGATATGCACCAACGGTTTCCGTTTTTGTTTGAAAGATAGACTTTTGACACTATGATACACATTTTTTTGTCACTTATATACTGTGAAACGTTTGGATGAATTTTAGACCAAGAGGGGGTGTATGTAACATCGCACTTTTGCGCACACTAAGAGAACTTATTCTTTGAGGACACTTGCTTGCAAGTGATCTGGATTATTATACTATTGGGCGTTTTATTTTGATTATGAGGCATTATGGCTATGATGACATGTTATTTTATTCTATTGACATAGACAGGTGCTATTGACCTAGTTCTCCTCAGTGTGTAGATTGGGACCTCAAGGATGCTAAGGCATCGATGAAACCCTTGGACTCCGGATCGAGTCAGGCAGTGGACTATCAGGGTTTGATTGTTGTATATTTATGACATATGTGCATCTGATTGGATTTTATGATTATGGATTTTATTCTTACATGATTCGTTGATGATGAAGGCTAATGATAGCTTTCCGACCAGACTCACATGTGGAGTAGAGGGGTCATGCATGACTACCATAGATGTTGAGGGAGAGGTGTGGACAACATCCCTACCACAACCTACTAGCACTCTTGTTGTGGCTTGAACTATAGGTTAACGACTACCTAGTTCGAGAATACCCATGATGTCGTGAGGGAAGATTGTGACAGTTGATCACGATGATTCTAAGGGGCACAAAATAAGGCAGGGTCCATATTCCTTAGAGGCCCTTAGTCTCCCACAAGATCACCTGACGAAGTATTGACTCCAGGGGTTTTTTATGTCTACCAAGTCGGTCAAGAGGTGAGTGGCACCTTTGGAGCACGTAGTGCGTCCTAAAGGGCGCGTCATGCAAGGGAAACAAAATTAGGCGAGTGGCACCCTTGGAGCACGTAGTGCGTCTTGAAGGGCACGTCACATAAGGGAAACAAAATGAGGTGAGTGGCACCCTTGGAGCATGTAGAGCATCCTAAAGGGCATGTCGCGTAAGGGAAACATAATGAGGCAAGTGGCACCCTTGGATCACGTAGTGCCTCCTGAAGGGCACATCACGCAAGGGAAACATAATGAGGGGAGTGGCAACCTTGGAGGACAAAGTGCGTCCTAAAGGGCACATCACATTGTTAAACAATAAATGAATAAATCTAGATTTCCTTAGAATGAATGATGTGATCAGAAATTTTTAAAAACAATTTTTCCCTAATTAAAATGTCGCCTAGCCTCCAACATAAAAATCTAGGTCTAAAGTAATACTTGTGGTAAAAAAATAAAAATAATAATAATCATCTTTAAATATGTGAAAAAAAGGGGGTAATAAAATCGATTAAATTATTAAAATCAAATTACTTTGGGGGATTGAAATTTAAAAAAAGGGGGGGAATTGATTGTTTTGTTACATATGCTAATTAAAATATTATTAATTAAAAAGAAAAGGGGAAAAGGGTAATTCCCTACACTTGCCAATTTGAGTTTTAGATAAAAAGGGAAAGAGTGAAATTTAAAAGAATCAGGAAACTAAGGGAAAAAGGGGGAAACATAAATAGAAAGGGAAACATAAGGAAAAAGTAGAATGACTAAATTAGTAAGGTATCTTGTCATTAAGAACTTTCTAAATTGAACTCAACTAGTAATTAGTAAGGGGGTAAGTCATTAAAATGTGTAAGGGAATATGAGGACACCTAGGAGAGATTCTAGGAATGCTTTTAGGTGGGTGAGGGAAATAGGAGAAATTAATGAAATTAATTTCTGGTGCAATGAAGGGGATGGGTGACACATGTACGAGGAGGATTTTTCTGAATTAAATTGTTGAACAATAGATTAAATGGGAATTTGAGAAAGAAAATGAATTAGAAACTCTATATAAAGGAGGGAGGAGGATGATGATGGATCTCTTCTATGATGCGTAACGTTACGCTACAGAATTTTAGACTTGACTTACTTATCTTGTGGGAGTTGGAATACCCAACTCAGTGAGGAGTGGTAGCTTGGCCTTGTGAGGTCATTTGGGAGTTAGTCACTCTTTGTTTAGTGTGTGTGGACCCTTTGCATCTCGGGGAGCTAAGGGGGAAGAAGAGTACCCCTAGCGTTAGTTGGGAGGTACCGGTAAAGTCTCATCGGTCGACAAGCGGGAGTTGCACGGAGCTCATGGGACAATGACTCGGAGCTATCACCTTGGGCTATGGTACACTTACTTTTAATCTGCATGGTAGATTATTATTTACCTTATGCTTTCATTTATGTACTTTTTACTATGTAAAAAAAAAGGGTGTTGACTTAGCATTTTAATTAAGGACTTAAAATTTCCCCATAGCCTTAAGCTCCTTGCTTGATTGATTCCCTTGGCAGTCAATCCTTGAATGTTTTGTCTATCCTATTGGTTTTATTGATTTGTTGTGAAGAGTTTTTCTTTTACTTTGTCCTCATCCCTAGTTCATCATCCCATGTCTGAGCAGTCGGCCAGGATCCAAATCGACAGGCATCACTTCGGTGCATAGCGACCTGTAGATTCTAATGCCCTACTTTTCTATGTGTGGATGATGAGTGAGGGATGTGTCTCCTAGTCATCTACCCCTATTGATTGTTCTTGGTTGATTTATGATCATTGCACCTTCTTGCGATTGAAACCTCGGTGTATTGATTCATCTTAGTTCTCTATGATTTTAATTTTCCACGTTTCTGTTTGTCTATGGACCACGTTTCAATACATTCCACTGCGATTTTCCTCTGCAATTATTACTTTTAATGGTGGAGTTTACCCTATGACCTTACCCTTGGTTTATACATTTTTAGATTGCTAATTTACCCTTCTTTGACAACGTTTTCCCTACCTTTTATTTACAGTGAACTAGATGTTAAACTCAACATTTTGACTGTGTTTCCACATATTTAACTCTGCATTTTATTACCCTCCTTTTCTCTACGTTTTACCTATACACTCCTTGAATTTGTACAGTTACACTTAAATCCTTTTTCTCTGCATTGATCACCTTGGAATGCGTTTCATTTTTCTGAATTTTCTCTGTGTTGGACAACGATTTATTTCATGTGCTGGGTATGACAGTAAATTCTTTGCTATTGGCAACATCATCACGATTCTGGGCAGAAATATCATACTAATGATAGACATCAAAATTCTGCTACAGTGAACTTATTATGCGAAGTATCCCTTGCTATAATTTAATGATACCGAATCAAGATGGAATTCTATCCCTTTATTTGATTTATGGTTAATGTTGTTGACATTGTAAATTTGTTATATGTTGCTAATCTTGTTAATATTGTTGCTATTGTAATATCGTTGCTATTGTAATATTGTTATATATTGATAAAAAAAATTATTTAGACTTGTTATTATTGTTTATTTGTTAATTTATACTTGTTAATATTGTTAATTACATACCAGCGACGCATTTGACTCACTTGTTTATTGAGACAACGATTATATTTATTGTTAATTTTGATCAATTTAAACATGTTAATTTAGACAACAAGGCGTTATTTTGTAAGCAACGTAGATCAATAGATCACTTATTTTAATGGATAGTGGGTATTGTTTAATCAACATTCTTGATGTGAATCTGTGCCTAACTTTGTTCATGTTATGATAACGTTTATGACCATAGTAACTTGATAATAGTTCACTCCTTCGTTGTTCGACATCTTGCTTAACCGATAATGGCCAGAGTCTGGGCTTCCCGATGTGGGCGTTCATTCATTGTAGTTGTTGTTAGTGCTTGGTTTATAACACCTTCATGCATTGGGTTGGGCCCCATAGAAGTTCTTTCTACTGGCTACCAAAACCATTGTGTCGGTACTTTGGATGTTGTCCCTTAGCCCATAGGCGTTGTCATGTTGTGTTGGGCAGGTAGTCATTTCTCTCTATTGTTTTACACATGTTTCTCTCAGTTACTCTTATTCTAGTGCGTGGATTCATAGTTGTTTGTTTCTTGTTCTGCGGGCATGGTGGTCATCGTCAGATGTGTTGTTTAGCTGTAATCATAGTTCTCGTCCTGTTTAACCAAAAAAAATGCACTTTCTTCTTCGCCTGTGGTCATAACGATGGGGTCGTTACATTTGGGTGATTATACTAATCCTACAAATTATCCATCGTATACATAAATACTTTAATGCATCACCAATACTACATAAAGGATTTGTGTTTATAATTTCCAGTGATTGAAATTCTTTTTCATATGAAGAGGATAACTTCATATCAGAAGTAGGACTCATTTTCATGTCATTATAAGGGACTATTGATGGTTTAGAAAAAAATTCACTAAATGTAGTGCCTTTCATAAAATCATCCCCCTCTCTATTAATATCTCTAGGAATAATATCATTCTACAAATAAAAAATAACACCATATATTAAGGCTTGGTTTGCCACATTTAGATTTTCATTTTTTAAATTGAATTTGGAGTATATTGAGAATT
>ML793906.1:398564-413531 GCA_009831015.1 Picea engelmannii
TATATATATATATATATATATATAATGAAAGTTCACATAGTTACATTGCCAAATACATAGGTTCAACAACCATTTTAGGCTAACAAAAAAACCTAAGAGGAAATTAAAACATTTAACTCCAAAATTCTTGACTCTAAGCCATCGCTAATATAGATCACTTCATACCTGCTGCTGTAATAGATATTGAAAATTTCCGATGTTACTTAGGTACTTTAGCCCAAATTTAACAACAGTATCCAACAAAGTTTATAACATTCAATGTCAGAATAGGTGTCGAGATAGTCGCTCTGTCAATTCGAGGTTTAGTTGCCCAAGATTCTCCTCTCCAGAATAGCAGGGATGTGACTATCCACAATGTCTGCAATACCTCCATGCAACAACAAACCTTCACTCTCTGATACAACTTGGAAATATGAAGAACCGATTGCAAGAAGGTGACCTCACACTTGAAAGTGAGTTGATAGTTGCTTCTATTGAGTAGTTAATTGTTCCAAAGAGAAGAAAGATTGTTCATTAGCTTCCCAAGATTGAAAATTTTGTAGAGAAGTTTGTTGTTTTGTTCGTGGAAATCTACACAGAGAAAACCCCATACTCCTGGTGCAGGGGATTGCATCGTATTCTAATAACTTTTTCAATACAATTCAAAATACAAGTTTATTTCTTATATTGTTCCGTTTAAAATGAATGATTGCCTATTCTATTGTAGAAACAGTGTTGCGTAATAATACAGGAGCAAACAAATGCAATGCAGCAAGATGCAAATGCTTCAAACAACTGGTGGTTTGTTGCAGTAGCAGCAACTGAGATCTATTGAGAAACAAATGGATCTTTGTTCTCTTCTATGTCATCTATCATTCCATCGGATTCTTCTCGCTAGTTTCCAGGTCAAGGTATTGCAATACCATCCTTAGAGTCACTGGAATCTTGGCAATTTAACAACGCTTTCTACAACTTCTGTCAACAACTTCCAGTCACACAGGGCGTTACACTGCTCGTGGGGGTATTTCCCAACTACTCCACACATTGATCCGATCAGTGGTCACGTTGAAATAGTGAGACCTATGTACAACTAAAATTGTAGTTGGTATCTCCTTTCCACGCGCTAGAGTGAGGCCCACGACAGTTGCGACAAATCAAAGAGTAGAGTATGATCTGTGATTGAAATTTTGTGTATGATTCAGATCACTCTGTGCATATCCATGGTGAATGTGGATCATGAAGACTTCCATGATGTCAATTTCATATCCCACTTCTGGATTAAACTAAATTGATACAATGACAACAATTAAACTGTGAGTGCTCTAAAGGATTGTCCTGATTTGATTCAAAACTTTCAGATGGAATATAACTGGAGGATCTACTCCCGGTCGTCCACATCCCTCCCTCAACAAATTTGTACCTGCCTTGATTTTCGATTTCTTTGTTCTGTCATATTTGTATGGAAAACTCTAATGGGATCATCCAACAACAAGAGCTCTCTACATGGTGGATCAAATACTCCTATGTGCATAGGTCCTTCTCAAACACATAAAAAATGATCATCAAAATAATGATACGACTGTTCAAAGCTATCACATGGATGGCTATGATTTTTTCGTTGTCGGGATGGACTATGGGGATCAGACTAAAAAAAAAAAGGAACTTATAAACAAATGGGATGGAGTGGCTCGTCCACAGCACTGGTTTTCCCCAATGCCTGAACAACAATTCTAGTATCTCTTGATAATGTTGGCATGTGGAATCTCCGTACCGAAAACCTAGATGCCTGGTATCTAGATCAGTAAACATATGTAATGGTTGTGAATCTAGAGATCAATAAAAAATTGAGTTGCCTCTACCCAGCAATGCTCTTTATTGTGGTTCGCTCTCGTGTATATAGAAGCCATAGTCCCATTCAAACAATGAAAAAGCGTCGGGTTCATCCATCAATGCTGCTATAGTTACATTGTTAGGTGGCATTCTAATTTTTTGGGGAATAATTTTCGACTAAACTATTCTGCCCCATAGAAATCCCTGTCCACTTGTCAAATGATTAATAACGGTTCAAAGAAGTTGGCAGAGCATCTGGCAGTCACAGAGTTCCAGAAGGTAAACCGTTTCATATTTCTCGAAACAAAAAGAAAATTCTTTTAGATTATTTCTTGTAACCACTGAGCTATGTAACATATTTAGAGGGCGATTAGTTAAATAATCGTTGGAGGAGGCTGACAGAAGGTGGGGGGGGGAGCTGGGGAAAAAACCTCTTTTGAAGAGGGGTTCCTTTTGTAAGAAGTATTTTTTTGTAAACCCGGAATGGATTAATACAAATGATGTTTTCACTTAACGTTGTGAGAGTCATCACGATCGATCCTTTCAGTATGTTCTCCCTGTTGTCATTATCATATTGTTTATCTCTTCCTCTTTCAACTGTGTTAAAATTTGTTTGGAATTCATTTTATATGCTCTTTACACACAGTTGATATATATGTGTTGTGTTTCTATGGTGAATGGTAAGAATTCTCTCAAGATAAGTGCTCTGGATCTAGTTATCAGCCTTCATTTGTTTTTCGTTAAATTTGTAGTGAAAATTCATCCTTGATAGATGCTTTCACTGTGATGGCCTTTTCTTTTATTTTTCTGCTACTGCATCACGATTATCAAATTGCTGAAAGATAGACTTACTTTGCCTCATTTTCCGCAAGTTATACGATCATTGCTATTCTCTTATTTCTTTGGTTTTCACTTGACTCCATTCCCAATGGACTGTTTCCCTGGTCCAACCCCCAAACATTAAAAATCCAAAACTATCATTTACCCATAAATCTGCCCACCATTTTACGCTTACTGAAGATCATATTGTGACATTATTCGAGAGATACCTCTCGGGTTGGGAGGGGAAGCTTTCAATCCAAAGTGGTTCAAGGTTGCCTCGGGATTGATTTGCATGCAACCCATTTTCAGTTCCGAGTGTCAACACCTGCAAAAGAAAACATTTGTAGAATTTAAAATTTAAAAAATTAAAATAAAATGTATCTATAAATTTAAAATAAAATGTACAGATACCATTTTAGATAAATAAATCAAATTGAGATTAAATGAAAATTGACATACATGTAACAAAAGAGTTAAGTTTCATCTTCCAACATGCTCCTTTTCCACCAAATATGTAATGATCCCCCCGACCAACCTAAGCCTAGGGTACGCCACTCCAGAGAAACTACTCATGCTTTGACGCCAATCAGTAACATTCTCAGCCATCAAGTTGGGTCATGCTACTCTAGGGAACACTTTCGTTCCCATACTACGGAACATACAGTAGCATACCCAATAGTCAACTAAGCAATGCCACCTAAATTTACTCTTTAGACTACATGAAACTAAAACTTATACAAACAGCACGCTCGTGGAAGCTTTACATCTAAACATAAACAAACAATTACTTTCTATTACATACAAATTTTATATTAAAATATCAGTAATTACCGATATGCATCATTTACAGGAAATTACCCATAAGAACACAAGCAATCATAGTCACATATATGATAAAATTGTAACATAGGCATGTAAATAAAAAAACAACATATCCATATATCATACAATTGGTACTTATCTTAGAAAGACTGTCACGACCTACTTACAGACCGTCCACGAACCTCCCATCCATAGACTACACTCTTCATCACTCTCAATAGTGAATCACCCCTGAGATGTGACTGAACTCCACCCAGGGTAAAGGAATTCCTATCCAGGCTAAGGCTCATGGACAATAGGAAATACTCCATCTCAGGTGCTCACTCAACTAACAAACTACAACCTCTCATTGCCCACATGCCTGTCCCACCCAACGAAGTGTGCCCCTTTTCTACTCAACAATCCCTCGGCTACCCCACCTCCCTTTCAGGTCTTCAGCAGCAGGCCCGACTGGAAGTCTCAGAGCATTGTTGCTACATCTTAGCACCTACATAAATCAATCCCCAACAATTCTCTCAGCTACAGAATTTCTCACGGGCCTGACAACTCGCTTCTTCAATCCCACTCCAAGCTAACCAGGTACACCAACCAAAAAGGATGGGGAAACAAGCTTTGGAAAGGTGAAATGGTTGTCTCAAGGATAATGAAATGTATGAGTGAAATGGTCATGGAGTCATTGACTGGATAAATGAGTGTGTTTTGGAATCATTGTGAACTCTTTGTCAAAAGTGATGGTCAGCCTGATGGTCCCCCCTTCCCCTGTTTGTAAGGTATCTATCAGAAAAATCCCCCCTGAGCTAAGTTTCCCCATGATATGAATGCATGTCCCCAACTTGACACTTGTCATATCAGAAGTTACTTTTGTCCACTTGTCCCCAACTTTAGAACTTAGGATAAACTAATTATCCATACTTTATGTTTTAGGAAATATTAATATAATATTCCCTTGAATTTTGGCCCCCTGGTGAAGTTCAGTCCCCCATTTCTTTTATCGTGATCGGTCTGGGCATAGTGATGTATTTTATATTAATCATGAGTCATGTACAAAGTAGGCGCTTTAGCCTTTAACATATAGGCACGCTGGCCTAATTCTAAGACATAAGCATTATGGCTTATAATACTAGCTCACCATCCTATAATGCATATTATATACACAAAGGTTAATTGACCTTAATATTGTGTGCACTTACTTACTGTGCATTGTATCCTATGCCTTTAAGGTTGTGCACACCTTAGTTACTACGCGTGATATTCATAAATGTGCACATTACATTCCTTTATTGCACATTATATGCGCTCACCATGCCATGCAAGGTGTATTACAAAAATGATGTCTAAACAACTCACTAGCTTAAATATACTTGGATTATATTTACATTTGGGTTTGCCTGAGGGATATTACAATCCCCTGCCCTTATTTATGCACTGTCCTCAGTGCATCATGTACCCATATACAAAAAAATTCTCAAAATTCTTCAAAAAGATGTGGTTATTCTGCCCACATTGCATCCTCATGCTCCCAAGTAGCGTCTTCAGGTTCGTACCAAGTCCATTGGACCTTTACAAGACCTATGGCTCGATTTCAGATTTGTTTGATTTTTTGATCTAGGATGCACACCAGATGCACTTGGAAAGCACCTTCTTTCTCCACCTGAATAACATTCCAATCAATAACATGATTAGCATCGGGTATATATTTCTTTAGCAATGATACATGGAAGACATTATGAACAAACATAGATGCATGCAATGCAATCATACAAGCAACTAGACCAATCCTCTCTAGGATTTCAAATGGTCCACAAAATCTAGCTGCTAACTTCGTGCAGCTTCCCAGCTTCAGGGAGCTCCTCTTACCTTTCACTTTCAGAAAAACATGATCACCCACTTTGAATTCTCTATGGATTTTTTTTTTATTAGCATAACTTTTATGTCTGTCTTGGGCAACTTTCAAATTCTACTTAATTTTTAACATTTGGTCCTCCATCGCCTTGAGCAATTATGGCCCAACTACTATTCTATCAACTAGATTATCCCATATTACTGGAGTATTGCACTTTCTGCCGTAAAGTGCTTCAAATGGGCTCATTTTCAATGATGCCTGATACCCATTGTTATAAGCGAATTCTACTAAATGTAGGTAGTCTTCCCATTTTCATGGTTTATCCATCACATACATTCTCAACATATCTTCTATCACCCTGTTCACTCTTTCTGTCTGTCCATCAGACTCGGGATGATAAGTTGTAATAAAGTTCAAATTCGTTACGAATCCTTTGAACAATCCTTTCCATAAATTCGAGGTGAATTTCAAGTCTCTGTCAAACACAATCGTTTTACGAATTTCATGTAATCGTGCCACTTCCTTCATGAAAATATCAGCGACATCTGCCTTGTGAGTAGTTTTTAGTGGAATAAAATCGGCATATTTTGTAAGCTTGTCCACCACTACCATAATCGAATCATGTAGCTTGCTTGTTCTGGGCAATCCCATAATAAAATCCATTGTCACCACTTCCCACTTCCATTCAGTAATGGGCAAAGGTTGCAACAATCCTATTGGGTGCCTATGCTCTATTTTAACTTTCTGGCATTCCATACACCTAGCGATGTATTCTGCAATTTCTCTCTTCATACCTAGCCAAAACTATTGGCTCTTGACCACTTCTACGATTTTCTAATATCCAGTGTGCCCTGCATAAGGAGCATTATGCATCTCATGAAAAAATTATATGTTTCAAGTCCTAGACATCTAGTACAATTTTTTTTTTCTTGTGAAGTAGTATTCCATATACTCCCAACTTATAAATATCTATCTTCTAAAGTATCTTACCCTATTGTAGCATTGCTACCAATTCTCTGTACTGCATATTTGTATTTGCAGCCTCTATAATTTTGATTTTAACATCATTTTGATACATGCTAATCGTTGTAGCACGTAGTTCATGGACCCTCCTACTGAGTTCATTAACCACTTTATTTTCTTTCCCTTTGATACACTTTATATCAAAGTTATATTCTCTTAGAAATTCTAACCATCTTCTTTGTCTAGCATTTAGATTTGGTTGATCAAATAAATATTTCAAACCATTATGGTCTATTCTTAACTCAAACCTTTTTTCCATGAGGTAGTGTCTCCATTTCCTCAGGGCATGCACTATGGCTGCCAACTCCAAATCATGACTGGCATAGTTTCTTTCATGCTCCTTCAACTTCCTTGATTCATAACATATCACAAATCCATTTTGATTGAGGACTCCACCCAGTCCTTCATTACATGCATTTGTGCATACAATGAAATCTTCATTTGGGTCTACAATCCTTAGTATTCGAGCACTTATCAATAATTGTTTCAAATGTTGGAAACTCCTTTCACAGTCCGACATCCACTGAAACTTCATACCCTTTCTTTGCAAGGAAGTTATTAGGTGTGCTATCTTTGAGAATCCTCCAATGAATCTCCTGTAGTAACCTACAAGGCCCATGAAATATCTAACCTCTGTCACATTCTTTGGTTCTGACCATTCTCTAATGGCTTCTACCTTCTCATGGTCCACTGCTATCCCATCTTTTGAGATGATATGCCCCAAATAATGAATTTGTTTCTAATAAAATGACACTTGCTCAATTTGGCATACAACTGATGTTCCCTTAATACTTGCAACACAATCCTCAAATGATGTTTATGCTCTTCCTCTAACTTAGAATATATAAGAATGTCATCCAAAAAGACAATGACAAACTTGTCCAAATACTCTCAGAAAACACCATTCATTAAGCACATGAAAACAACTGGTGCATTTGACAATCCAAATGGTACCACTGTGAACTTATAATGACCATACCTTGTCCCTAACGTGGTCTTGCTAATATCTTCTTCTTTAATTCTTACTTGATGGTATCCTGATCTGATATCTATCTTTGAAAATATCCTTGCATCCTTCAATTGATCAAAGAGGTCATCAATCCTTGGTAGAGAATATTTGTTCTTAACGGTCACTTTATTCAATTGTCTGAAGTCAATGCAAAATCTTAATGTTCCATCTTTCTTTTTCACAAAAAATGTTGGGGCAACCCAAGGTGATACACTTGGGTGTATATGCCCCTTCTTAAGAATTTCTTCAAGCTGCATTTGCAACTCCTTCAATTCTAGTATACTCATTCTATAAGGAGTCTTTGATATTGGCGCTACTCTAGGCATCAAATCTATAGAGAAATCAATGTCTCTCCTTGGGGGTAGTCCTAGTACTTCCTTCAATACATATTCAAACTCTTTCAAGAATGCATAATTATCCAAATTTGGCACCTTTTCTTCAGGTGTCTTCTCCATATGAGCTGCAAATATTTGACATCCTCTTCTATAACATTTCTTCAGCTGCAACGCTGAAATTTCTCTAATGGTTACTACCCTGGGAATTCCCTGCACTTCCCTTTGGTTCCCTTCTTCATCCAAGCAAGTGAATGATTTGTTATGACAATCCAATAGAGCATGATGTGGGTCCAACCAATCCATCCCAATTAAATAGTCATAGGAACCTAAGGGTAAGATATTCAAATCTTCCCTAGTATTTAGTCCATTCATGTCTATGAGGCAGGACTTAACCATCTCATTAACTTTTCTTCTAGCTCATGTAGCTAGTTTCACCAACCAAGATTTCCCATGATTTCTTCTTGGCAATTGCAAAATTTCCACCATATTAGGGTCTATATAACTATGGATATCTCTTGAATCAATTAAAATAGCAAGAGTTTGGTTGTTGATCATACCTTCCACTTCAATCATGTGGGACTAATACTCTACTTGCTTGTTGTCCAGGGCTGCATAAATGCTTGGAACATTTCTTCCTGTGTCCTCTATTGTCTCATCTCATTGTACATTGTGAAAAACCTTACCTTTTTTTCCTCTGTGAGGACAATCTCTGAACCTAAGGTCTCCTTTACAACCCCAACATTGCATAGGTGGTTTTCCTGGCCCTTGAATCCCTGTGTCAATCACTCTAGTTTCCTTATGCGTTTGCTTCCATTGTGGATTATTTATGAAGAATGGTGGATTAGCTCCCTTCTTCCTCTGATCCATCTTGAATTTCTTATTGTCTTCCCAAGCCTTTTGGAAAGTTGGTCTTGCTTTCAGCTGGTCATATAAGCATTAAGCTCTCCTTATGGTCTCTTCTAATGTCTTGGGATCATCATACTGTATTTTTTCACTGATGAATGATGGCAATCCACTTAAGTACCATTGGATATTGACTATCTCATACTTAATGAAAGAGACATACTTCAACAATTCCAGAAACCTTCTCTTATATTCATCTATGGTCGTACTTCCAATATTGAGTTCAAAGAACTCTTTCATTTTCTTGTCATAGTATCTCTTGGGCAAGTACTTCTTCTCAAAATACTTCTTGAATTCTCTCCAAGTAACACTTTTCTCTACAATGTGTTGTACCTTCATAAGTTGATCCCACCACATGGAGGCCTTTCCTTTGAGTTGATAGATAGCGATTCTACCTTCAGCATGAGAAGAATAATTATGCAATTGAAAATACTTCCTCATTCCTAGCAACCATGTTTCGGCATCTTCATCATTCTTGTGCTCACCATCAAATATAGGAGGTTTGATTTTGTTCATTTCTCCTCACAGCTCATCTACCCTAGATCTCTTATACCTTATGATAGGGGATAGACTTGAGTTGTTTCCCACTCTCTTATGGGAATGCCTATGGGGATGATGGTGATGTCTACTAGCATGTTTTACTTCTCCCTTCTCCTCTGAAGATTTGTGACTCTCAGATCTACTTGAGTCACTCTCCTTAACCAATTTCTTCTCTATTATGTTCAAACCTTCCAATAACTTCATGTTGAAGTCATCCTGCTGCTCTTTGGCTTTCATACGCCTTTCATTATCATCTTTATGGCTTTGGACATCCTTCTACAAATTCTTAATGGTCTCATCCATATTCATATATTCATTCCTTTCTTCTCCATGTCCATTGGAGTTCGTTCTTTCCATGCCCAAATGGACATCCATCCCTCTGCTCTTATCTGGATGACTGTAATTCCGCTATGCCTCTTCCATTCCTATAGACTCTGCATTGGTCTGACCTGACCAAGTTGTTGTTAATTCTGCAAAATGTGAAACCATCAAAACTAATCAGACCAACAAATCAACAATTCATGAGAATATGCACCATTTCGATTCAACATACACATCAGCATTATCACTCCCAGTTTCCTGGTGTTATCACCACGAAAATTCTAGATAAGACCTAATTCTCAAGAACGCTAATGAGCAGTGCCTTCTAAGATACACTTTTGTAAGAAGGTGGTTTTTTTGAAACCACTTTCGCCAAGATGCGGTATTATGTGTCTCAACATGTCAAATCCACCACTCCTGGAGTAGGCGATGGCTAGTCAAATCACCCTGCTTCATTCGTTCAGTACTTCACAGCCATGTGATGTCACCTGAATGCCACCATGTAACCAACTCAAAAGCTAATCATTTGAAATGGATTGGTCGAGCATGGAAACCCAACGCTCTTTGTACGTAATCTATATGCGCTTCATAAATGGAGTTCTATAATTACCACTTCCCAAATATGAATATATCTGTGTATCCATAACCATAGTAATCTTCAAGCTGCTTGACTTCCTTCTCTCTGTAAAGACACATTTTAGTATCCCCAACCTGAGATACATGGACAAATCTAATTCGAGTGAAACTGGTTATTCAAGCAACATGATAGGCTTTCCTGGGAATAAGGAGGAAAGGGTCCTTGTGCACCTTCTAGAAACTAAGTTCCCACTATAAAGGATTTAGTCATCAATAGGCCAACCACTAAGAAAAAAAAGGAGTAACTGGCATAAGAAGGAGGGATCTACAGTTGAAGCGACCGAAAGTGTTGAAGAAAATCAAACGGTATGGTTAGACTCTTCTTTAAAGGTGGAGATCGCTAAGTGGAAGTAAGTCTTCAACTAAGATAAGCATGTCTCAGTAAATTTTGAATAGTCGGTAGCGGAGGTAAAGAGTACAAGAGATGATAGGCCTGTTCTTCAACGACCCTTTTTACAATAGGCTAACTGTTGTCATCACTGTTTTGTAATTTTATGATTAATATGATTATATAAATATAGAAACAAATTTTAGACTGTTTTATTACAATTTCTATCTGGTGATGTTATGACTCTTGTTTTCTTTTATAATAATTTTTTCTTGTAATCTTATATTTTATTTTCATCTGTCTAAATCAGAAGAAATTAAAATTCAGAATTCTTTTTAATTAATACTTCAATGCGGTTATGTGTTTATTTTTCTTTTATTATTATGCAATTTATACTCAGACTCCTCACCTTCCAAGTGACTTCGCATGCATTAACTTGACTTGTTCATTTATATTATCGTGCATAGAAATATTACAAGGAAAACACTTCTCTATGCACCTAAATCTACTGTGCATTTCTTCTTTGTCATACTGACTACTTACGCGCACTACTCTGGCGTTGTGCGCCAATATCCACTGTGAAAAGTTTCAATAATGTGAACCGATATTCCACATGCATTTCTATCCTATTCATGCACCATGTCAAGTTTAACATATTCCTTCGTGCTCAAATATTTGCTCACACTACTGAAAACACCGTCGCGAAACAAATTATACTCATACTTATGCGCGTACCAACAAAACTCCTCTGCGTTAAGAAATACTTGTGCACCTCATGAGAACCTTACTATGTGTGTGCTTACCTTGAAAGGCTAATTCAGCACATGTATCTATATATAATAATCTTCAGCATGGCGCCACAATTTACCGCGCACACTGGCACGCCACGGTTTCTCGCACGGTGCCAAATTTCCCACGTGCGCCAGTATGCTAACCTTTTCCAAGGACACTCTATGACTCTAATTCTAGTCACTTCGAAGTTAGTTTTCTGTGAATATTCTGTTGAACAACTAAGAGGGGGGGTGAATTAGTTGTTCCCGTGCTTAAACAATTATGCTTCTTTTAAAATATTTACAAGGCACTCAATGATGATCATGATAATGCAGGGAAATGAACAATGGCACATTCAACATCAATCACATATATGAGAAACACAGAGATAGATATTTCCCAAGGAAACCCATACAGGGTAAAAACCTCTTCTTCTTTATATGATAAGTATTATTTACATTCTTTACATTATCATACATTTGAGCACCAACTCATTGTGAGGCTACAACCTCTCTTTTGAAAGCTGCAACTTGCTGAGAGCACCAACTCTCTGTTTTTCTCTAGCACCCGCTAGAAGGAAGCACCAACTCCCTGGTTTCTCTAGCTCCAACTAGAAGGGAGCACCAACTCCTTAGTTTCTCTAGCACTAACTAGAAGGAAGCACCAACTCCCTATGTTACAGCCCCCACTTGAACCTCTGAGGACACCAATACTCCATAGCACCTCCTAACCTCCCTGAATTATGAATATGAAATACTGAAATCTATTACAGTGATATAGTGTTCAATAAAAGCTTACCAGTCTCATCACTATTCTGCAAGATTTTTCTACTCAGACTTCCTCGCTGTCTTCCAGCATGCATCTGTTGCCCATTCTGTTCTTCTTCTTTTATGCTCTGTGCACCATGTCCATTAGCTGCACAGTTCTCCTTCTGTTCTTTTTCAGCTGCTGCACTCTGATCCTTCTTCATACATGAATCACCTTCAACAACATCCACAGCAATCCCAGTGACAACAACAACCCCATCTCTTTTTTGTACTATGTATTTATAGCTTTTGTGCACCTTGTGCATGCAATGCGCACAATACCTCTGCATAATCAGACTGCGTCGATATCCTCCACAACTCGAGTGCTCTATCTGATCATCATCATGACTCTTCAGCTTCTCTGGCCATTTTTCCACTCGTTCAGCATCACTGTATGTTATGCTGAGATTCCTCAGCCTCTCTAGCAGTTGAGACTCTTTGTCTTCTCTGTGACAGTCGAGCTCACCTTCTCTGTTCCAATTACAAGCTTCAATGCTCATTCAGTTGTCAATCTCCTCCACAAGCATCTTCATCCCCCTTGAAGATTCCCAAAGACTCTTCATCTCCTCTGTCAATCACCCTGAAGTGTCTTTGAGTCCTTTGGCAGACACCATCAGTGGTTCTGGCAGTTATACTGTGACTTGCAATAGTATCCCTCCCATCTCCTTCAGTTTCATCTGCACCTTTGGATTAGCTGTGATTTATGTGTTTCACACTTGCGTAATTTAGATATTCTATGATGAGACATCTTGACTCTTCATGTTGTGAGCTCTGAAAAGGAGATTAGTTGTTGTAGCTCCCTCCTCTACGTGACCATAAGCGACGACCACCGGTTATAGTTATATTTCACCTTTTCGATATTTTGACATTCGTATGATCCCGTTTTTTGCCACTCCCAGATGCGATCCCCGAAATTTAGAGGCAGAGCTTATCTGCACTAGGTCCTTCCTCCACGTGACCACACGCAGTGACCACCGACTGTGCTATAAGGTGCTGCGAACTTATGGTCTTCATCGACCCTGATCGACGATCCACAATCTCAATGAATCAATGGTCCAGATATTTTTGCGATCTCACATCTCGTTGTTCCTTAGATGGAGGCTCTCATCACTCCAATTCGTGATACATGAAGCTCTAAGATGGAGCTTAGATCAACGGTCCAGAACTCTTGGTGATCTGACAGTCCAGATCTTATCATGAATTCGCATCTCGTGATTCCTTTGATGGAGGTCCTTGTCACTCCAAGTTGCGATAGGAGAAACTCCAAAATGAAGCTTAAATCAATGGTACACAATCACACCTTGATCTGACAGCTGCGATTAAATCACGATTTCAATGGTCATATTTCTTGCCTCTCCAAGTCGCGAGTCATGAAACTCCGAAATGGAGTCTCGGATCAACAGTCTCGATCAACACTTGATCTGACGGTCATCGAGAATTGTAAATGGGATCCAACAATCAGAAATTATACTTCTCCTCCTGAGCTTACTTTGTTTTGCTTACTCTGATCTTGCCATCGCTGATCTTTGTCATCGTTGATCTTTGCCATTGTTGATCTTTGTCATCACTAATCTTTTCCATCGCTAATCTTTGTCATCATTGATATTTTCCATCGTTGTTCTTGCCGTCAATGACAAGCTTACTCCCAACTGTAAACCTTCCAACATATTCACTTAAATTGCACCCTTCTAGCCCATCCAAGCTCAGTGTTGAACCAAGCCTCTGATACCATACTATAACGATCCCCCTGACCAACCTGAGGCCAGGGTATGCCACTCCAAAGAAACCACTCATGCTTTGATGCCAGTCGATAAAATTCCCAGCCATCAGGTCGGGCCATGCTACTCTAGGGAACACTTTCATTCCCATACTATGAAACATACAGTAGCATACCCAATAGTCAACTAAGCAATGCCACCTAAATTTACTCTTTAGAATGCATGCAACTAAAACAAATACATAAATCACGCTCGCGGAATATTTACATCTAAACATAAAAAAAAAAATTACTTTATGTAACATAAGACTTTTATATTAAAATAATAGTAATTATCGATATGCGTCATTTACAGAAAATTACCCATAAGCACACAAGAAATCATAGTCACATATATGATAAAATTGTAACATAGGCATGTAAATAACAAAACAACATATCCATATATCATACAATTGATACTTATCTTAGAAAGACTATCACCAACTACTTATAGACCGTCCATGAACCTCCCAGCTATAGACTACACTATTCATCACTCTCAACAGTGAATCACCCCCGAGTTGGGACTGAACTCCACCCAGGGTAAAGGGATTCCTATCCAAGCTAAGGCTCATGGACAACAGGAAAGACTCTATCTCAGGTGCTCACTCAACTAACAACCTACAGCCTCTCATTTCCCACATGCCTGTCCCACCCAAGAAAGTGTGCCCTTTCTCTGCTCAACAGTCCCTCGACTTCCCCACTTCCCTTCTAGGGCTTCAGCAACAGGTTGGACCCGAAGTCTCATAGCATTGTAGCTGCAGTTTAGCACCTACAAAAATCAATCCCCAACAATTCTCTCACTTAGAGAACTTCTCACGAGCCTAGAAACCTACCTCTTCAATCCTGCTCCAAGCTAACCAGGTACACCAACCAAAAAGGATGGGGAAACAGGATTCAAAAAGGTGAAATGGTTGTCTCAAGGATAATAGAATGTATGAGTGAAATGGTCATGGAGTCATTGACTGGATAACTGAGTGTGTTTTGGAATCATTGTGAACTCTTTGTCAAAAGTGATGGTCAGCCTGATGGTCCCCCCTTCCCCTATTCATAAGGTATCTGTCAGAAAAATCCCCCCCTGAGATAAGTTTCCCAATGATATGAATGCATGTCCCCAACTTGACACTTGTCATATTGGAAGTTACTTTTGTCCACTTGTCCCCAACTTTAGAACTTAGGATAAACTAATTATCCATACTTTATGTTTTAGGAAATATTAATATAATATTCCCTTGACTTT
>ML793906.1:451163-463045 GCA_009831015.1 Picea engelmannii
TCCACGTGACGTGCCACATACCACCGGAAAGAGCATGATGTATACTATCCATCCATGGGTGTTGTATCTGCATGTGCATTTTCCTTCATGTCCAAATAATTTCATCAATCTTGTGGTCCAAAACCCATGACTAGGGTTGACATCAATGACAACAACCAATCTTCCAACAAAATTTCATATTGTGGGACATTGTATTTTTGGAGTTACACTCCATGGAAAATAGGGTTTGTAGCTAGTCCAGAAACTAGTCAAAAACATGTGTTCGGGTAAAAACGTCATAACTTATTCATAACATATCCCAATTTAGTGAAACAAAATGTGTTGGTTAGTTTAAATTCGATAGTATTCTGTGTAACATTTTCATATCAATTCAACAAATGTTCCATGCGAGGCACGCTCTACAAGGTCTCTCTCTAGAATAAGCCAGAATTCAGCAAGGTATGTCATTTTTTCTATAAATCCTTTTCTCAGAGGTTCCAAGTAGTGAAACCTAGAGGAGTTGCATAAAACACACTGAAGAAAATTGTATATCAGTTTCATATTTTTATACATTAAAGGTACAAAGTTATGATTACTTCAAGTTAGGGTTGTTGACTAATTCAAAACTAGGCATGTGAGACTAAAGAAAAGTTTGATGAAAATGCTAGTCTTTTGATGTTGAAGTTAAGGAAGGTTTGAAGGAATGCGATCATATACACCATGTTTATTACAGAGATACAAATCAGATTTGGATGATGAGATTGGTGATGGCTTTTGGTTGAGGTACATGTTGAGTACATGGTTGAGACAAGTAGTTGATGAGTTGGCACATACATGAGGTGTATAGTTGATGATGTTGGTACATATTGATGAGTCATAGTTGATGAGTAGTTCACACATGATTGGTCAATACTTGGTACATGGTTGGATGCACTTTTTTATGGTACAGGTTGATTACAGGTTATTTGGTACATGTTGGTGTATGGTTGATGCACTTGTTTATGGTACAGGTTGATTACAGGTTGAGGTACAAGTTGATGCATGGTTCAGATTTATTGGTACAGGTTTACAACAATATATGTCACATTGACTGGTTGAAAGTGGTTACATCATTCTACTTCTACTTTAGGGTGGCAATATGGTGCAAGGACAGGTGGTTGTAGCCACCTTTCGGTTGTAGCCGGAGAACATAGGGGATTGTAGCCTCCTTCTAGTTGTAGCCAGAGAATTGGGGAGTTGGAGCTTCCCTTGGGTTGTAGCCTGAGAAACTAGGGGGTTGGAGCCTCCTTCTAGTTGCAGCTGGAAAACAAAGGAATTTGGTGCTTCCAATGAATCTAATTCTTCAAGACATATAAGAAAAAGCATTATGTGGTTTTCTCCCGATTTGGGTTTCCATGTAAAACACTAGTGTACTGTGTATGTGTATGTTTGTTCATTTGTTCATTTCTTATTTACTCTGCAGTTATTGGATGATAATGCTTCATTGATATAACACTTGGATTATATGGTTAAAAAGGATTAAATTGTTCTATTACTGATTCACCCCCCCTCTCAGTAATCCAACAATTGGTATCAGAGAAGGTTCCTTCAGAAATCAGTTTAACCATTGAAAGGTAGATCATGGAGAGTACCAACTCATATAAAAATGGAATACCATAGTTTGATGGACATTAGTATTCTTTTTGGAGCATAAGGTTGAGGACATATATACAGGCATAGGGATTTCAAGTTTGGCAATCAATTGTACATTGATACACAACACTAGTACTTCCACCAACAAATGACAAAGCAGTAAAACTCGGTGAGAATAATTCCAAAGCCACAAATGTACTTTTGAATGGTCTTAGTGATACAGTATTCATCAAAGTTTCACATTGTAAATCCGCTAAAGAGATTTGGGACAAGCTTCAAATTATTTATGAAGGATATACAAAAGTCAAAGAAGCAAAGCTTCAGACTTACAGAGGTCAATTCAAACAACTAAAACTGAAGGAAGATGAAGATATCACATCCTACTTCTTATGAGTCGATGAAGTAGTGAATGCAATCATATGATTGGGAGAATAAATTGAAGAATCTGTAATTGTTCAAAATATAGTAAGATCTCTTCATATGAGATTCAACCCTAAGATATCAGCACTAGAAGAAAGATCGGATCTGGAATCAATAAGCATGGATGAACTGCATGGAATCTTCATAGCATATGAAATGAGCATTGAGCAGGAAAATCCAGATGTAAAAGAAGCACCCTTAAAGGCATCCAAAAGATCAAAGAAAAATGAAAAGGAACAAGAAGAATATAGCAGCAATAGTGATGCCTTGGAAGATGATGAAGAAGTGGCCAACTTTGTCAAAAGATTGAACAAGAGAACCAATAGTAGATATATAGGTAAGTTCCCTTTAATTTGTTTTAATTGTGATGGTATTGGTCATTTTTCTAACAAATGTCCTCATAAGAAAAAGAGAAATGATGAAGGTTAATCAAAAGGAAAACACACATATAAAGGAAAAATAACTACAAATAAAGTTTTCAAGAAAATCTTATACACTAAAGAAGACATCTCATCATCATATGAAGATGAATTCAATGACAATGAGACAAGAAGAGTTATATTCATGGCAGTAAAAGACTCTGACAAAGAAGACTCTGAAGAAGAATATGAAGAAGCCGAAGAAGAATGTGAAGAAGTCGAAGAAGAAATTGAAGAGGCAGAAGTTGACTATCAAGAAGAATTAATGTGTGCCATAGAAGTTATCAGAAGAGAAAAGAAGAAATACAACAAACTACAAGTAGAACTAGACAAGAAAATGGACACTCGAGAACTAGAACAAATGATCACAAAATTGAAGGTTTAAATAGAAGAAGATAAAAGAATTGAATCACTCAAAGAACAACTAGAAGAAAAGGACAAGATCATTGGAAACTTGGAAGCAGAGGTTGTCACACTAAGAAAGGATATTTAAAAGAAAAATATGCAGAATATCTCAAAATTTTTGGATGACATTATCAACAGTCAAAAATCTCATCTTGACAAGTCCGGACTTGGATACAATCAGACAGAAAAGGGATCAAGCTAAAAAACAACAAAGAAAGAAACAAATCCAAAGAGATATGAAGAAACAATCAAAGAGGATAGGAAGATATACAAGGAAGATTACATGGACACTCATCCACCAAGAAGATTCATATTTCATAATCAACAACAGACAGATAGGCCTCCAGAAGAAGAAGGATTCATAAGAGCACCTCCTTTCAAAATATCTTCAACTCCCAGGTATCAAACTATATTTTTTGGTTTATGTTATGCATGTAATAATTTTGGACATAAAGATGTGAATTACAGAGCTAACAACAGAAACAGAACAACTTTTAGAGTTATACACAAAGGGATTATTCAAGGAGACCTAGAGACCCACAAAGAAGAAGTTACAACAGGTTTGAATCTTTGAGCACTGAAGTGGAATGCTACAAATGTAACAATTTTGGACACATGGCCAAGGATTGCAGAATGACAGTCCCTCCTAAAGAACCTTAACAGAATAACAACAGTCATAGACAATAACCTTAGAAAATGACATGGATAAGAAAGAAAGATCAGTATAACAATGAAGAATGCACAATCGCTCTACAGGCTAAGCAAAAGAAACATGGTTGGTATGTTGACAGTGGATGTTCAAAACACATGACAGGTGATAAAGACATATTTATTACATTACGAAGAAAAAAAAATGGATCAGTCTCCTTCGGAAATGATAATTCATCGAAAATCATTGGAGAAGACATGGTCCAAATTGGGAACAAGAATGAAAAGGCACAAAATGTTCTACTGGTAGAAGATATGAAACATAATCTTCTAAGTGTGAGCCAAATGTGTGACCAAGGTCATAAACTTACTTTTGATTTAGAAAAGTATGAGATAAGAAAAGAAGTTTCAAGGAAATTGGCCGGTACAGCTGCAAGAACTTCAAACAACATATATGTCTTAAGTGAAATTGGAAATGAAAAGTGTTGTCTAGGAAAGGAAGATTAAAGTTGGTTATGGCATAGAAGAATGGGTCACGTGCATTTTGATAACCTTGTCAAATTCAACAAAAGAGAAGCAGTCAAAGAAATTCCCTAGATCATGAAACTAACCAACACTTTATGCAAGCATTGTCAACAAGGAAAGAAAACAAAGACCAGGTTCAAATCAAAGGAATATTCAACAACAAGACCAATAGAAATTATGCACACTGATCTAGTTGGACCAACTACAACAAAGGGGCTTAAAAGGTTAAAAATACTTTATGTTATTAGTTGATGATTATATAAGAATGACTACAGTTTTCTTTCTCAAGAACAAGTTAGAAGCTTTTGAAAACTTCAAGATCTACAAGGAAATGGCTAAAAATGAGATGGATTCAAGAATCAAATGTTTGATATCTGAGAATGGAGGAGAGCTTACTTCAAAGGAATTTATGGACTACTGTAGCAGTCATGGAATAAAAAGGCAATTCTCTATTGCTAGGACACCTCAACAGAATGGAGTTGTTGAAAGAATGAATAGGACAGTACAAGAAATGGATCGAACAATGCTAATGGATTCCAAATTGAAAGATATAGTTTGGACATAGGCAATGCATACAACAATTCACATTCAAAACAAAGTAATGCTCAGAAACAACACTGATAAAACTCCCTACGAGCTATGGAAAGGAAGACCAACAAATGTGAAGCACTTCAGAGTTTTTGGAAGCAAATGCTACATCAAAAGAGAAGATGGCAGAATGGGAAAGTTTGACTCTCGTGTGGACAAAGAAATACTTCTTGGTTACTCAAGTACAAGGAAATCATACAAGTATTACAATCTAAGATTGAACAAAGTTGTGGAAAGCATCAATGTAACAATTGATGAAACAGGCAGACCAGAATCAAAGGAAGAAGAAAACAAATCAATGGAACAACTTTTCGAAGAAGAATATGAAAAAGAAGTAGAAGAGGAAGATGAATATGAAGAGAATCTGAAAGAAGCAGAAGAGAAAATTCAGAAAGTATCTCCAAAGACACCTAGAAAATGAGTACATAAGAATCATCCTTCAGATCAGATTATTGGAAACAAAGATACAAGAGTTGAGACTAGAAGAAAAATCCATTCACCAGAACAAACACACCCGACACTCTTATCTACAATTGAACCAAACTATTTTGAAGAAGCCAACAAGGATGAATTTTGGAATAAGGCCATGGATGAAGAATTGGATCAAATAGAGAAAAATGACACTTGGGAATTAGTTCCACAACCAAAGAATAAGAATATGATTGACACAAAATGGGTTTTCAAAAATAAATTGAATGAATATGGATAGGTTACAAGGAATAAAGCTATATTGGTATGTAAAAGATATGCACAGATTGAAGGAATTGACTTTGAAGAGACATTTTCCCCAGTTGCTAGAATGGAAGCAATCCGTTTACTTTTAGCTTATGCATGCTCCAAAAATGTTAAAGTATATCAGATGGACATAAAATCAACTTTTATAAATGGGGAACTTGAAGAAGAAGTCTACATTGAACAACCAGAAGGATTTCAGTTGTCAGAGAACATAGACTATGTATGTAAATTAAAGAAGGCCTTGTATGGTCTAAAATAGGCTCCTAGAGCATGGTACTCTAAACTGGATAAGTATCTGCGTCAGGAAAGGTTCAGAAAAGCAAGTGCAAATAACAACCTCTACATTAAGGTAAGTCAAGGTAATATTATATTAATTGAAGTTTATGTTGATGATATTATTTTTGGTAGTGATGATGACAAGTTAAGCCAGAAAATTGCAAAAGACATGCAAAATGAATTTGAAATGTCGTTACTTGGAGAACTATCCTTCTTTCTGGGACTTCAGATACATCAAAGCAACCAAGGAATTTTTATTTCTCAAACCAATTATATCAGATAAATGCTAAAGAGGTTCAGAATGGAAGATTGCAAACTAGTTATCACTCTCATGCAAACTAGTTGTAAGTTCAGCAAAGATGATGATTCGAAGTCTACAGATAAGAGGAAATACAGGTAAATGATTGGAAACCTACTATATGTGACAACATCCAAACCAAATGTAATGCAAGAAGTTGGAAAGGTGGCACGATTCTAAGCAGCACCAAAGGAACCACATGTATTAGCAGTAAAGAGGATTTTCAAATATCTCAAAGGGACAAAAGAGTTTGGATTATGGTATCCAAAAGGAAAAGATCTATCACTTATTGCCTACACAGATGCAGATTGGGCAGGTTGTATTGATGACTGATGAAGCACCAGTGGAGCAATGTTCTACTTAGGTGAGTGTTCGGTATCATGGATAAGCAAGAAACAATCATCAGTATCTCTATCTATAGCCGAGGAAGAGTATATTGCAGTAGCAACATGTTATACACAGGTTCTTTGGATGACAAAAACTTTGACAGATATACAAGTTGAGTATGATGAGCCCATTCCAATATATTATGATAATAAAAGTGTCATCAGTATCTCAAAAAACCCGGTGATGAAATCCAAGACGAAGCACATTCCAATCAAGTATCACTTTCTATGGGAACAGGTTGTAGAAAAGAACATCAGAGTTGAGTCTGTTGGCACAAAATAACAAGTGGAAGACATATTTACAAAACCACTTCCATGGGAAGCCTTTGAATATCTTTTCCAAAGACTTGGAGTTATTTCTACTCCAAAATGAATGTTTTTTTAATGTTTTTTTAATGCTTATCTTATATGTATTAGATGTACACAAGGAATCACCATAAGAGGACAATTTAGTTAGAGTGAGTAGCTTCGGATGGAAAGATACCTTTTCCATTGATGACAAAGGGGGAGAGATGCATCAGATGCAGAGGACATAGGCATGGTTTCAGGGGGAGCACATTTATCAGATGCAGATGTCAGAGGTAAATTTATCAGATACAGAGGACAGAGGCATGGTTCCAGGGGGAGCATAAGTGATATGATTTCAGTATTTCATCAGAGTGTTGACATCAATGCCAAAGGGGGAGATTGTTGATTAAGGTTGGTTGTCATTGATGGCAACCCTTGAAGAAAGCCCCGCAGCATAAAGGTTTGGGTAATGGACCCAAGATTATATTATGTAAAGATGACTCATTATTGTCTTGTCATGGTTGATAAGAAGTAAATATGGATGAAATCCAAAGTGGTCCCCTTATGGTGAAAACCCTCATGGGAAGACGCTTTGCGGAGTAAGAGAACCCATGCTTAATTGTGGAATAATGAGATGAAGGACAATGAATTTTTTAGGTAAACTATCCTGGATGGATAGTTCTTGTCATTCCATTTCTAGTGGTATGTGGAACGTCACATAACTCCTCATGGTTAGAGAGTTATGGCCATGAGAAGTTGGAGACCCCGGGTTTGGGTAATGGACCCAAGTTTGTTTGATGGATAATGGTATGAGTTATGATATATTTTCAGATAACAATATTCTATATGGATAGTACATGTCATTCCATTTATGGTGGTATGTGGAACGTCACATAAATCCTCACAGTTTGAGATTTATGGCCTTACAAAGTTGGAGGACCCTCATATGTCATCTAGAAGCCCCAAAAGGTCAAAGTAGTCAAAGTGGTTTAAGAGATTTTAAAAGGTAAATAATAAAGTGAAGTAATGAGTGTATTATAATTCAAAGTGAATACAAAATAAATTATTTCAATAATAAATTTAATGGAGAAATTAGAAATGGGTTAACCCTAAAATAAGGAAAGTGGGGTCAAGTGACCTAGAAGATGTTTTTAAGGAAGCTACTTGGAGAGTATAAATAAGAGGCAAGGCTCTCTAATTTTAATCACACTTGAGCATATTGAATATATATAGGTGTCTGAGGTAACAAAGGATATCTAAGATGAAATTCTGAGGGAAGGTGAATAAAACAAGCCCGGAATTCAAGGAAGGATAAATTCTTTTGATGGTGCTTTCTAAGGTATGTTATTTATAGGTCATCTCACCATTTTCGCTATAACTTGTTTTCTATAATGATTCAGACCGTGAAATTTGTATTCCATTGAGAAAACATATCCAATTATTTTTGGTAAAAAAATCATCTTGTGGGTCATTGTATTTTTGGAGCTACACTACGTGGAAAATAGGGTTTGTAGCTAGTCCTGAAACTAGTCAAAAACAGGTGTTTCGGGTAAAAACGTCATAAATTCTTCATAAAAGACCCAATTCAGTGAAACTAAATGTGTTGGTTATGGTAAATTATGTAGTATACTTTGTAATAGTTTCAGATCCATTCAACAAACATTTCGTGTAGGGAACGCTCTACAAAGTCACTCTCTAGAATAATCTAGAATTCAACAAGGTATGTCATTTTTGCTATAAATCATTTTATGAAAGGTTCCAAGTAGTGACACCTGGAGGAAGTGCATAAAACACAATGAAGAACATTGTGTGTCAGTTTTAGATATTTATACATTACAAGTGCAAAGTTATGATTACTTGAAGTTAGGGATGTTGACTAATCCAAAACTAGGCATGTGAGACTAAAGAAACATTTGATGAAAATGATAGTCTCTTGTTGTTGAAGTTAATGAAGGTTTGCAGTAATGTGATCATATACACCAGGTCTATTACAGAGCTACAAATCAGATTTGGATGATGAAATTGATGAGGTCTTTTGGTTGAGGTACATGTTGAGTACATGGTTAAGACAAGTAGTTGATGAGTTGACACATACATGAGGTGTATAGTTGATGATGTTGGTGCATATTGATGAGTCATAGTTTATGAATAGTTGACACATAATTGGTACATACTTGGTGCATGGTTGAATGCACTTATTTATGGTATAGGTTGATTACAGGTTATTTGGTACAAGTTGGTGCATGGTTGATGCACTTGTTTATGGTATAGGTTGATTACAGGTTGAGGTACAGGTTGATGCATGGTTCAGATTTATTGGTACAGGTTTACAACGGTATATCGCACATTGACAGGTTGACAGTAGTTCCATCATTCTACTTCTACTTCATGGTGTCAGGACAGGGCAAGGACGGGTGGTTGTAGCCACCTTCTAGTTGTAGCCGGAGAACATAGGGGGTTGTAGCCTCCTTCTGGTTGTAGTCAAAGAATTGGGGAGTTGGAGCTTCCCTCAGGTTGTAGCCTGATAAACTAGGGGGTTGGATCCTCCTTCCAGTTGCAGCTGGAAAACAAAGGAAGTTAGTGCTTCTAGTGAATGTAATTCTTCAAGACATATAAGAAAAAGCATTTTGTTGTTTTCTCCCGATTTGGGTTTCCACGTAAAACATTGGTGTACTGTGTATGTGTATGTTTGTTCATTTGTTCATTGCTTATTTACTCTACAGTTATTGGATGATAATGCTTCATTGATATAACACTTGGATTATATGGTTAAAAATGATTAAATTTCTCTATTACTGATTCACCCCCCCCCCCCTCNAATCCAACATCCTCTTCATATGAAAAAGCATTGAACAATCAAATTGAAAATAATGAATGCATTTATCCTATATGTATTAAATTGGTTACACACATTAAAGGATTTGTGTATATGATTTGGATAATTTGTAGGATTAAAGTATAATCATTCAAAGTATAGGTCAATTTAGGTTCCCTAGATACAATCTATAGGTTCTTCCTTGAAATTGTAAATAAGGTTTGGTAAAATTTATAATTCATGGGAAATACAACTTTTCTTAATTGAATGGACCATGAAAGTAAACTAAACTAGAAATGATTCTAGAATCCTAGATATTCATAAATTCATGTACTTTCAATGCAAAATAAAAAAATTGGAATGTACATGTGTCACTTGTTTAAAAAAACCGTAATGGTATTCCATCTTCAATTATTTGTTCATGATTGACTTTGGACATTTTCCATTTTCTAACTTTTATTATTATTATTATTATTATTATTGAACTTCTATTAACTTTATGCACATTACACATACCAAATGACTATATTGACAACTTGTGACATTTGAATGGTAGTCTTGAAAGTGAACATGAGTATCGGTTTGATGGGTTTCTTGAAAAAAATATCCTTTCAATACAATGGATCCTCTTTCATATATAAAATTGTTATCATCAAAATCTTCTAATAGCCTCATCTTTTGTTCTATGCATCGCATCAAATAATATTTCACGTTTTCAGTGTTTTCTACAAGTGCAACCATGCTAAAGACATATCCTGCAAATAATTGGATATATTGGACAACAAATACTTCGTTTTATATTATCACACAATTACATCTACAAGTTATTTGAAAAAATTTAAACATAAAAATTACCTTCTCTAACAAGATCAAAAACTCTATCGCCATCAACTGACACTATAGTTTCATTTGATTTCATCTCCTCTGAGATTGCAAGTGGAATTTTCCCTTTTATATTAAGTTCGGTATGTCTCCAAGTTTTAACATATTCTGCATTTTCATTTTCACAAATATCTATGGATTATGTGTCCTCTATGCAAATTGAACAAAAACAAGACTCATTTCTTCTATAAAATGCAAACACATTTTGATAACGTTTTGTTTTAACTAAATGTATTTTTCGTGTACCATGTATTTTATTGGCGTCATATGGGATTGATCTATTTACATCTTGGATTCCAACATACCAAAAAAAACTGCACAAGACAAGAACTTGTTAACTTGAAATCTCTCAAGAAAATGATTGAAGATTGAATATAAATTTGAACACGTTCAAATAAAAATATCTTGTGTACTTTTGTAACATGTATATATAGATACACATGAGCACATGCCTTGACAGATTATATTAATTTCTTAGCACCATTTTGCACCATTCAACAACTTGTTCAACGGATTCAAATCGATCGGCATGAGGGTTCATCTGATACCTTCGAGGTGCTCGTTTTACACATGCCCCTACACTATCGTGCTCTCCTTTTCCATGATGAGTCTCAAAAAAATTCTAACAATGTGTAATGTTTTATCTTTTATGCAGAAGACATAACCAATAGAATGATCATGAATATTTGAACTGACCCGCACACCCATCTGACCATATCCAAGGTCGATCGAATCTGATTTCGCATTATTTCAATGAATCATAAAATTTATCAAAACAATGTTATACATAATGTTTGTCATGTGTTTTGTAACCCTAATTTGCACCATACATACATACCTGGAAGCAGGCCATCTTACTTACTATTTTTTCCAAAGCCATCACTGAATAGCTCTTCTAAAAACCATATTTTTGAAGATGTATGCACCCTGCAGCACTACTTCTCACGTACACACACTTTTTGTACCTATACATCTCATGTACATACGCTAGCTGCACCATTATAGGCCATGTATACTCACAAAAATTGGAAAAAATAAAAAGTTGCGAGGGGATATGGCCTTTTGGGTAGTTTCCTAACCAATTGACCGCCCATAGTCGGTCACCCAACTGAATAACTATATTTTTGGAATATAAAAGAATGTGTTGGGGTCCCATTCCTACAAGAATCATGAGAGAAAAGAAACTTTGCCCAATTCAGTATTCCCCCCTTGCCCCAATTATTTGCCACTACATTGTGAGTTTGAGCCAGAATTCGTTATTCCAACCCTTTTTCCTCCATTGCAAACCCTTGCCATTTCCCTAGAGAGAACTGAAGAGGAGAAAGTTACGTGGAAGTAGTTGGATATTGGTAAAGAGAAGCCCAGGACCGAGTTCAAGGGGTAGTGGTCGGTCTTATATTGTAAGCTACTTTGTGATATTAATATAAAGAAGTACTTTTTCCGTCCCGCCAAATGATATATTCAATCTTTATGATTTATTTATATTTTGTTATGATATCTAACCCATTAATAAATATATATAATTCATGCTCGTAGTTTCTTGTTTTACTTTTGGTGAATGCAGGTTGGCCTTGGGAGAATATTTG
>ML793907.1:0-12833 GCA_009831015.1 Picea engelmannii
GTACAATTAGATCAGGTAGACCATTTTATATCCAACGAGATATAACAAATCTAATACATAATTTACTTTTTCATAGTTTATCTATTAGTATTTTACTTTTGCATACTTTTTCCTGATGTTGTGATTGCATATAGTGATCTTTTTTGGCAGGAGAATAACAACAGGGATATTTTTCTTTTAGACCACATCATCTTGTTCTAAATATATCAATAGTACCCCATCGCAATTCTTCTGACCTGAATAAAAAAATAAATCCCCTTGTACCTTAGCATGTACATTATCGGTTCATGGATAGCAGGAATAAAATAAAAGGCGACAAGTGCCACTCAGTAAGAGGTTATCAACTGCCTCCTCCTACACAGAAGGTGCAACCTGGCAGTCATAGATATTCTAATTGTAAGGCTATGAGCACCACCGAGGAGCTAATCTCAAGAGGTTCTGACCTGAGCAGTGGTATCAGGGTAGTGGGAAGGCATAGCCTGACAAGTGTTTGGTTGTTCGTTATCATTCGAGGAGGCTTTCCGATGAGGGGTTATTTATATACAGTAAAGATACAAAAAGTTTCATAGGTTCATATTAAATGACTTATAGTTGCATACATTAAATGATTTACAGGTGCATAGCATGACACTTACAGTTGCATATAAATTAAATGATTTACAGGCGCATATCAGGAGTACATAGTTCCTCCAAAAATAAAGAGTAGGTGTCTTTCCATTTTCTCCAATATGGCTGTGTTCCTTAGGGTCAGTGATTTGAAAAAAATATTCTTGATCCCTCTTGTGAATGTAGTGTTGTATAGGCACTGGAGAAGGTGATTGCAGGCGGTGGAGGTAGAGACAATGGCTGCAAGTTGTGAAGGTAGTGGATATGGTGGCATCAAGTTGTGAAGGAAGTGGATGTTGAAGCGGTGGCTTTAATTAAAGAACACCATTTACTAAGCATCAAGATCAAGATCATTTGTCATAATATAGTTTAAAGCCCTGACAGTGACTTTAGGCATAGTCGTCATCCTCAGAAAGAGCTTAGATAAACTTATCTAAGATTACAAATAATGCATATGCATCATGGCACTATCTACCTACACAAAACTTAGGTTCTCTATGGAAAAATTCATCTCAACGATATGGAAAAATGCATCTCGGCGATAAGAGGTAGAATATGTTAGCGAATAACCTCTTTGATAAAAGAAATTTAATTATTAAAAAAAAATAACTATTTCGTTTTGCCTATGTACAACTTTGAAAAGCATAAAAATTTTAGTATTCAACGACAAAGTAATTAGCGGTCAACGATGAATCGATCACTAGAGTCCTAGCCTTTAGCAGGGACTAATAATGATATAATGACCACATGTATACTTATTGTGTTATGGATATTATTGACATGGAAAATTAAAATTACTTTCTAATGTGCTACACAAAAATAGGGAGAATAGTGATATAGTTCTTACCAAATGACTATTGGAAAGAACATAGCAGACTAGTAAGTACACATGATCTCTCTACCTTTGGACTATTGTTTCTATCACACTTTTGCACTTCTTATATGTTTGGTGAAAGACTATATAATCATCTGAAAGTGTAATGGAGGAAATGCTATACACCATGTTTTTCTATGTTCATTTATTTTTCTATGAAAATAACACCATGTTTTTCTATGTTCTTTCATTTTTGTATGAAACATTTTCAATTTAACATATTGGAGATATTACACATTCATCTAGTATTTATTTTTCTATGTTCATTAGTGAATGTTGAACGCTTACTTTGGTATGAGATATTCTCCCCTAGATGAAAATATTTTTCCTTGGATGAGGGCTCCACATCCTCTTTAGTCATTACTCAGTTGTACTTCAGTTAGACTAGTGGATTCAAGTGTTGCATGTTCACCTTAGAATCATCACTAGGGATCAATTCACATGCATGAGGCTAATAAAGAGCTACACATGTTGTAACATACCCCGCCACCCATAGACTGGGGTACACAACCTTCAAGCCCACCCTTGGACTTCTTTCTCTTACTGATACCTTTTTTTAAATTAATAAGGATGCATAAAAGAAAATATCTAATGACATGCACAAAAATAACCAACAAACATGCATATTCTAAATATTCATTTGAATGATAAATAAATACACAACGAAATACATTCATATACAGGTAAAAAATACCATAACAAAGATAACTTAATTTTATAAAAGATGACAGCAACTGGCTGCAGACCAAGGACGTTCCACCCAACCATATACACTATTGTTCCAAATCTCAACAATAGTGTCACCCTCGAGTCGGGGCTATGAATCCAAAAGGATGGTTCCATAGTGTTACTTGGCTTCCCAAACTAGTCATCACTCAATCTCTCATAGGCTTTCCCAACACTCACAACAATCCAAGTACCCATCTCTCTTCTACCCAACCTGCACCACCCAAGAGAATGGACTTCCACCCTTCTCTCCCACGCAGTCCCTCAAGCAGTCCTTCTCCTTCTAGGGCTCCAGTGCAACTGGTCCAGAATCTCAATGCTATAACTCTCAGGACTCACAACTGTGAACAAAGTTGGACACAGGCCAACACATTTTAGACATGAAGGCCTCAAGTCATTGATGGATTACACAAATGACCACTGTAGCCAACAATACCATGTATACTCTTCGAAAATTCATTTCCCTTTCCCAAGCCAAGACGCAAATAAGGATGGATCAATGAGTGACAGAAATGAATGGAGTGAGGTCTCTATGAAACAATGAACAATCAATGAATGAATGTTTGAGGGAAAGAATGGAATGAAATAACAAGTGAAGGAGCGAACGAGCCATCACCTAACCCCCCCAATAGGCCAGGGGCTAGTTTAAGTATTTCGTCAGGAATCAAGAACCTCTTGGCCTTCCCCAAGAAGCTCACGTAATTGATCCACTCCCTTAGACAAAAGGGTAATTAAAATAGGAAATAAACATTTATCCCCTCAATCCCCCTCTCTTGTGGAATCATAGCCCCCTATAACTCTAGTCATTGTTCGTCTAGAAACCAACGATGTATTTATTATTAATAATGATGGAAACACTACATTTCTTGGGCACACTGGCCTTTTAATAATTGTTTGGGCACTCTGCCCACGTGGCATCTTCATTCTCCTAGGTAGCATCTTCAGGACCATAGCAGGTCCACTGAACTTTTATCAGCTCTATAACTCGATTCTGGAGCATTTTGACCTTTATGTGCAATACCCACACTGGCCGAATATGAAAGTCTCCCTCTGTCTCTACCTAAATCAGATGCCAATCAATAACATGGTTAGGATCGTGTACATATTTCTTTAGTCAAGAGACATGAAATACATTATGCACATTCATGGAAGTAGGAAATGCAAGCATGTATGAAACTTTCCCTATTTTGTCCAATATTTCAAATGGACCACAGAATCTGGCTTCCAACTTTGTACAACTACCCAATTTCAAGGATATTTTCTTCAGCTTCACTTTCAAAAGTACATGCTCCCCTACTTTAAATTTTCTATCTCTCTAGTTCTTATCTGCATAAAATTTTTGTGTATCCTGAGTTGCCTTCAAATTCTAATTGATCTTAACCATTTGGTCTTCCATATCCTTAAGAAACTCTGGCCCAAGTACCACTCTATCTGTTGGGTTGTCCCAACTCACTAGAGTATTTCATTTCCTACCATACAAGGCTTCAAATGGGATCATCCACAATGAATCTTGATACCCATTATTATATGCAAACTCAACCAAGTGTAAGTAATCTTCCCACTTAGATGGCTTATCCATCACATACATTCTTAGCATATCTTCAATTACTTGGTTGACCCTCTCTGTTTTTCCATCTGATTGGGGATGGTATGTTGTGATAAAGTTTAGATTTGTATCAAATCCTTTAAACAATCCCCTCCATAAATTGGAGGTAAACTTTGTATCTCTTTCTGAGACAATTGTCCTAGGTATCCCATGCAACCTAGCAATCTGTCTCATGTAAATTTATGCAATATTAGCCGTTGTATGGGTTGTTTTTACAGGAATAAAATGAGCAGCTTTTGTTATTTTGTAAACCACTACGATGATTGAATCATGTTGTCTTGTTGTCCTAGGTAATTTAGTTATGAAATCAATGGTTATCACTTCCCATTTCTTCTATGGGATTGTTAATGACTGCAGCAAACCCACTGGGTGCCTATGCTCAGCCTTCACCTTCTGAAATTCCATACATCGAGTGATGTAATTGGCAATATTATTTTTCATTCCCGGCCAAAATAATTGGATTCTTACTGTTGTAATCATTTTATGGTAATCAGAATGTCCAACATAAGGAACATCATGCATTTCCTTCAATACCAAATTCCTCAATTCTCTAGAACTAGGAACATAGATTCTATTCTTATGCATGAGTAATCCATCTTCCATTATCTCCTACTCCTTTATTTTATGTTGTACATCTCCTTGCTGTAAGCTTTCCTTTACATCTAGGTAATGCTGATCTGTAACAAGATCATCTAAAATTATGCTCATCAAGTCGAACTGATGCATACTGAGAGCAGTAGCATGCATGAGATGCACTCTTCTACTAAGTGCATCAATTTTTTTTTTCTCTTTTCCTTTGATATTATTGAGATCAAGATCATATTCACTTAAAAAGTTCCAACCATGTTGTTTTCTTAGCATTCAAGGTTGGTTGTTCAAAAAGATACTTCATGCCAATGTGGTCTGTTCTTAATTCAAATCTCTTCCCCATGAGGCAATGCCTCCACATCTTCAAGGCATGGATAATGGAAACAAGCTCCAAGTCATGTGTCGCATAGTTCCTCTCATGTTCCTTAAGATTTTTGGAATCATAACCAATGACATATCCATTTTGCATGAGGAATTCCCCCAGTCCTTCCTTACATGAATCTTTATATACCAAAAAAGTTTCATTTGGGTCAACAATCTTTAACACAGGTGCACTAGTAATTAATTCCTTCAACAGATTAAAATTCTCTTCAGAATTAGGTCTCCATTCGAATTTAGTTCCCTAATTTTGAAAATAAGTGATGGGATGAGCAATCTTAGAGAACCCTACTATGAACCTTATGTAGTAACCAACTAATCCCATAAAATATCTTAATTCTGACACATTTCTAGGTGTTGGCCATCCTCTAATGGCTTCAATCTTCTTTGGATCTACTTCTATGCCCTTCTCTGAAATAATGTGTCCCAAGTAATGGATCTTCTTTTGATAAAAAGAACAATTACTCATCTTGGCATACAACTGATGTTCTTTCAGCACTTGCATTACCAGTCTTAAGTGATTCTCATGCTCCTCTTTAGACTTAGAATAGATAAGTATGTCATCCAAGAACACTATGAAAAAAATATCCAAATAATTTCTGAATATGCCATTAATTAAGCACATAAAAGACAACTAGTGCATTGGTCAGTCCAAATGGCACCACTACAAATTCATAATGCCCATACCTGGTTATGAAGGTTGTCTTATGAATGTCTTCTTCCTTGATTCTTACCTGATTGTATCCTGACCTCATGTCAATCTTTGAAAATATCTTTACTCCTCTTAGTTGATCAAAGAGGTCATCAATTCTGGGTAGAGGATACTTTTTCTTTATAGTATATTTGTTCAGTTGTCGAAAGTCAATACACAACCTCAAGGTTTCATCCTTCTTTTTGAAAAAAAGTACTGGTGCTCCTCAAGGTGAAACACTTGGACGTATCTACCCTTTCTTAAAAAATTACTCCAACTACATTTGTAATTCTTTTATCTCTGGTGTGTTCATTCTATAAGGTGTTTTTGACACTGGGGCATCTCTAGGCACTAAATCAATTGATAAATATATCTCCCTTACTGGTGGCAACCCTAGTATTTATTGGAATACATCTTCAAATTCCTATAGTATCGAAAAATCTCCAAGGCTTGGCCCCTTTTTATTTTCTGGCTCTTCCACATGGGATGCATACAACTGACATCCTTTTCTAAAACATCTCTTTAGCTATAAGGCTGAAATATCCCTTATAGAGATGGGTCTTGGAACTCCTTTCACAGTGCTCTGTTTTCCATCTCCATCAAGACATATAAATGTCTTGCTATGAAAATCTAGGACAACCTGATGCTTGTCCAGCCAATTCATTTCAATTAGAATATCATAAGACCCCAATGGTATGATATTTAGATCAACATTTGTATTCACACCATTAAGACTTATGGAACATCCTTTGACCATATCATGGATTCTCCTTTTGGTTCTAGTGGCTAGCTAGACCAAACTTGATTTTCCAAGCTTACTTTTCTCCAAATGTAATCTATCCACTATTTTAGGATCAATGTAACAATGAATTGATCCTGAATCAATTAAAATAGAAATAGACTTCTTTATGATCTTACCTTCCACCTCAATCATATTGGACTAGTACTCTTCTTGTCGATCATCTAAAGCTGCATAGATTCTTCCCATATCTTTGATTATTGTAGGCTCTTGGACATTGTGCATAGTCTTCAATATGTCCTTTCTGTGTGGGAAATCCTTATACAGGTGATCTTCTTTGCATCCCCAACATTGGATACGTGGTATTCACCCTTAGAATACTGATCTTGATGATTTATATTAGGCTCATTCCTATTGAAGGGAGGTTTGAATCCTTTCCTCCTTTGATCATACTTCTCCTTATCCTTATCCTTCCAAGATTTTTGCAGGGACTCTCTTCCCTGGCCTTACACATACAGGTATTTAGCCTTCCTTACGACCTCAGTCAAGGTCTTGGGCTCATCATACCTAATATTTTCTTTATAAAAGGCTGGCATTCCACTCAAAATCCTCTGTATCTTTTCCTTTTCATCGTTTATAAACCCAACATATTTTAACAATCCTAAGAACTTCTTCTCATATTTTGCAATAATCATGCTTCCCAGCCTGAGTTCAAAGAAATCCTACATTTTATTTTCATAGAGATTCTCTGAGAGGTACTCCTTCTGGAAGTACTTCTTGAACTGCTTCCAAGTGATCCTATTCTCATTAATATGTTCAACTTGCTTCAGTTGATCCCACCACATTGCATCTTTCCCATGTAAATGGTAGGTGGCAATCTTGGCTTCTAGATTTGATGAATAGTTATGCAATTGAAAATATCTTCTGAGTCCAAGCTTCAATGCCATCCTCCCTTTCTCTTTCACCATCAAAGGATGTTGGCTTGACCTTCCTCAGCTCTCCTTGCAAAATGTCCACCTCTTGTCTCCTTCTTTGGTGCCTAACAGGAGACACCTCTGGGTTGCTTACGAAATATTCTGATGCATAAAAATTTCTTGTTGAGTAAGTAGGTGAGTGGTGTATATGAGTTCTACTAAAAATTCTCGAATGACCATCTCTTCCACGATCATCTCTTATTTCATGACACCTTCCTTTTTCCTCTTTTTTCGATCCATTCTTGGCTTGACTTTGTAGATGATTTAAGCTCTACAACACTCGATCATTTATCTAAATTTTCTCTCTCATCAACCTCTCATTGTCTTATTTTTATATTTTCACTTATATTTTTAGGCTTCTTACAATTTCTAGCAATGTTTCTTTCTCCCCTCAGCCCTTGCATCCGTTGGGCTATGTCTCTGCATTACCAACTCTGGTATTTTGGCATTCGACCTCCTTATCATGGTTGGAGTCTCCCTCACCTTATTCCATTTCTTCAATAGGCATTCCAAGTTGATGTGCTTAAACCGCTTAATTCTACAAAATGTGCAAGGGACCATTTTGTTAGAATTAAGCATATGCTAAACAAAAGTTTCCAAACCATGTTACAGGTCCTTTTTCTTTTCAATTCATGAAGAAAGTAGATGTATCAATTTGCATCTTATAACACATATGTGTTATCCTTTGGCCAATAAAAAATTCAATTCTAGATAGACACTCCTTTCAAACCATCTTTCCCGGTGACCATGAATCGAAATCGTGGGCTAAATCCTTCCTTAGAACTTTTTTGTCTTGAAAATAATCAATTCAACCATTAGCCCTTCTTCCCTCAACTCTCAACTGCATGTGACGATGGTCATGACCCTGCGTTTAGCTTAAAAAATTCTTATCCAGAGCTTTGGGACTTCAAAACTTTAGAGGTTCTCTCAAGTCCAACCTCCAATCCCCCGGGGCATTAAATTTATGAATACTTGAAGGACGCACTGATTGACAGTCTTCATTCACTGTTTCTATCTATGGTCAACATGATCTCCAAGACTTTGGATTCCATAGTTCTAGACTATCCACACTCTCAATCCTCCTGGAGTATTAAGTCTCCAGACTACAGGATCTACTGCCACGTATCCTGTCCTGATCAATGGTGGAGATTAACTCCGGCCTTCAGAGCTTCGGGGGGTTTCACCTTCATCCGATGTAATATGCTCCCATGGGGAAATATGCACCATCAATTTCAAAATAGGCATAATCTCGACCATTGATCTACTCTTTCGACGATTGATAATCGATGATCGATGAATTCTATTGTCGAATGAAAATTTTCATCAAAATATCCTGACCGCTGACCATCGGTCATCGAAGACCAAATATTTTCTTTAGTCAGTTTTCAACACTTCTCCAACTCGTCGATCCCTGACCATCGATCATCGGTGATTTTCCTTAGAGAACCAAGGTTGTTTCACAAATCTTGTCGATTCCTGACCATCAACAATCGGCCATATCCTTGCTGACATGGAAACAATGCTGACATGGCACGACACGTGGATGATGGCATGGAATGACACATGTATGCTGACATGGTAGGATATGTCATCATCCCCTTCCTCCTTCATCCATCAATAGTTTCTCCTGGAAAAGTTTGAACTTGGCACTAATTTTGTCAACACCCAATCATCGGCCATCGGGGATCAGAGATTTTCTTTGGTCGATATTCAACCTTTCACCCAATTCACGAAGTGCTTACCTTATCTTTCCACTACTTGATCCAATGGTTGCAAAATGTCCTTAAGGAATCCTAAATCAATGGTTTGTGTGCCTTCACAACTTTGGGATTCAACACTTTTCACTTGTAGGGACTTGAAAACCCCCGGAGTACCAAGTCTCCATACTACGAGATCTACCGCCATGTGTCTTCTGGAATCAACGGTCGATGAACTTTGGGACTCTAGGAGATTTCATATTAGCACACTTCATTTCTCCCAGATGCCAAACTTCTGAACTAGTCGATCTGTGGACATGTGTCTCTTACTAAGGGACGATTCATATTAACTCAAGACTTCGAGAGATTTTCCTACATGCAACATGAGGGCTCGCTTCTCCTGGAGTGTCGATTCTCCAAACCACTATAATATCTACGACTCACATTCACTTGCACGCATATATGACGGTTGAGACTTAAACCTACTCTACCTTTTTCTTCTTCTTCATCAAATGACCCTTATTCACTTTCCCTTCGATCCAATGATCTCGGATCTCTCTTGATCCCACAGTGTCGATCGCTCCCGAATTCGAAAGGGATGATCATGATCCTTCGATCACTTACAAAGGATCTCTGGAGTTCTATCTCTTGCATAGATTCTGCAATGCCATTCCTCCTGATCTTCTCAAATTCATTGTTAGAATTTGATCTCAACCATGATAATTTGACCAACAGACCCGACCCATACTGAATCAGTGTTTCAACCAGAATCTCTAATACCAATCTGTAACATATCTCGCCACCCACAGGCTGGGGTACGCGACCTTTAAGCCCACCCCTAGACTTATTTATCTTACTGATGCCTTGTTTTTAAATTAATAAGGATGCATAAAATAAAATATCTAACAACATGCACAATAATAACCAACAAGCATGCATATTCTAAAGATTCAATTAAATGATAAATAAATACACAACATAATACATTCATATACAGGTAAATAATACCATAACAAAGAGCTCTTATATTTATAAAATATGACACCAACTAGTTGCAGACCAAGGAAGTTTCACCCAACCGTAGATACTACTGTTTCCAACATCAACAAGAGTGTCACCCCGAAGCTAGGGTTGTGAATCCACAAGGACAGTTCCAGAGTGTTACTTGGCTTCCCAAACCAGTCAGCACTCAATCTCTCACAAGATTTCCCAACACTCACAGCAATCCAAGTACCAAGCTCTCTTCTACCCAGCCTGCACCACCCAAAAGAATGGACCTCCACCCTTCTCTGCAACGCAGTCCCTCAAACAGTCCTTCTCCTTCTAGGGCTCCAACGCAACTGGTCCATAATCTCAATGCTGGAACTCTTAGGACTCACACTATGAACAAAGTTGGATACAGGCCAACACATCTCAGACATGCAGGCCTCAAGTCATAGCTTGATTACACCAGCGACCACTATAGCCAAAAATACCATGGCTACTCTTCAACGGTTTGTTTCCCTTTCCCAAGCCAAGAAATGGATGAGGATGGATCAATGAGTGATGGAAATGAATGGAGTGAGGTCTGTGAGAAACAATGAACAATTAGTGAATGAACTCATGAGGGAAAGAATGGAATGAAAGAAGAAGTGAAGGAGAAAATGAGCTATCAGCCAACCCCCCCAACAGACCAAGGGTGGGTTTAAGTATTTCGTGTGGAATCAAGAACCTCTTGGCCTCCCCCAAGACGCTCACGTAACTGATCCACTCCCTTAGACAAAAGGGTAATTAAAATAGGAAATAAACATTTATCCCCTCAAGCCCCCTCTCTTGTGGAATTATAGCCCTCTATAACTCTAGTCTTTGTCTATCTAGCAGACAAAGATGTATTTATTATTAATAATGATTGAAACATTACATTTCTTGGGAACACTGACTTTTTAGTAATTGTTAGGGCACTCTGGCCTCTTAGCATTGTAACAATACATTATTTAAAATGGTGGTTCAAAATCCAGGGTGTTACACATGTACAGATCAAATCCAAATATCTTCCTAAATAAATAACATATACCAGATACAAACACCGTACTAGAAGTGAAAAAAATATATATATATAACCTAGAAAGAATATATATATATATATATATATATATATATATATATATATATATATATATATAAGTAAGTTAAGAAATTAACAATATAATCATAAAGTTTCATGTAGTTTAACGAAAGTTATTTTATTACATCTTAAATATCTTAAATGTGTCATGTGGTATAATATGATCTTATATCCAATTTCATGCAATTTTGCAAATTTTTTTATCATATATAATTGGTTAAAAATATATTAAAACATTAGAACGCTTAGTTATTGATCAATAAAGCAACTCAAAGCATTAGACACGTGGGTGGTAAAATTATTGCAATAGTATCTTTAATAAAATATTATGTTTAATTTTTTATTTTTAGGGGTGACAGGTGTGGGGGAGTTATCTATGATTTTGATGGATAAAAAAAATTCCAATTTTCTTGGGTTTTGGGAAAATCCACTAATAACAAAGAAGAGACTCTCGCAGTCTATATGGGATTAAAGATAGCACGCAAGAGGAGTATTCAAACTCCAATTGTTATAGGGGATTCTGAAATAGTCATAAAGGAGCTTCGAGGTCTGTCAAGTTCATCAAAACACCCTCTTAAAGGTATAATCTCAGGAATAAACTCCCTAAAGAAGAATTTCATCAGCTTACACTTCTTACATATTTTGCGAGCTCAGAACACTGAGGAAGAAAAATTGGCAAAAATGTTGGAATAGAGTCATCTAATTTCCAACCAAATCTCCTCTCATGTCTGGTTGTCTTAATTATGCTTGTCCCTTCGTCCCCTCGCCTACTCTAAAGAACAACATTACTCAATCCTCTCTCCCTTTCCTAACCCTTCTTCCCGCTACTCATCCCTCTTTCCTCCCCCTCTCTCACCCCTCCCTTCCTCCCCCTTCCCCTCTCCCCTCCGCCCCAGATTTTGTGGACCATATGCTCTCCTTCCNATCATAAAGTTTCATGTAGTTTAACGAAAGTTATTTTATTACATCTTAAATATCTTAAATGTGTCATGTGGTATAATATGATCTTATATCCAATTTCATGCAATTTTGCAAATTTTTTTATCATATATAATTGGTTAAAAATATATTAAAACGTTAGAACGCTTAGTTATTGATCAATAAAGCAACTCAAAGCATTAGACACGTGGGTGGTAAAATTATTGCAATAGTATCTTTAATAAAATATTATGTTTAATTTTTTATTTTTAGGGGTGGCAGGTGTGGGGGAGTTATCTATGATTTTGATGGATAAAAAAAATTCCAATTTTCTTGGGTTTTGGGAAAATCCACTAATAACAAAGCAGAGACTCTCGCAGTCTATATGGGATTAAAGATAGCACGCGAGAGGAGTATTCAAACTACAATTGTTATAGGGGATTCTGAAATAGTCATAAAGGAGCTTCGAGGTTTGTCAAGTTCGTCAAAACACCCTCTTAAAGGTATAATCTCAGGAATAAACTCCCTAAAGAAGAATTTCATCAGCTTACACTTCTTACATATTTTGCGAGCTCAGAACACTGAGGAAGACAAATTGGCAAAAATGTTGGAATAGAGTCATCTAATTTCCAACCAAATCTCCTCTCATGTCTGGTTGTCTTAATTATGCTTGTCCCTTCGTCCCCTCACCTACTCTAAAGAACAACATTACTCAATCCTCTCTCCCTTTCCTAACCCTTCTTCCTGCCACTCATCCCTCTTTCCTCCCCCTCTCTCACCCCTCCCTTCCTCCCCCTTCCCCTCTCCCCTCCGCCCCAGATTTCGTGGACCATATGCTCTCCTTCCCTGTGCTTACTCTGGGCCCCACTCCTCTTGGAAGGTGATTGCCCACATGCCTCCCCTCTTCCCCCTCGTGTCAATCTCCCCCCCCC
>ML793907.1:16017-53491 GCA_009831015.1 Picea engelmannii
ATAGATTTATTACATCTATAATATTAAAAATTAAATTAAAATGGTAAAAAATAAAAATAAAATAATGTTAATTAAAATAATAATAATCATTATAAAAACATATAATAAAAAAATGAATTTAAATTTATTTTAACTTCAGATATTTTTAAATTAAAAAAAAAATAATAATTATAAAAATACATAATAAAATAAATTAACTTAAATTTATCTTAGTTTCAAATATTTTATTAATTTTTTTTTTTTAATTATATATATTTCTTATAAAATTTTAATTTAAAATAAAATAGAACTGCATAGTTTCCTCTATTCATTTAGTTTCAAATATTTTATTAAAAAATATATATATTTTTTAATTATATATATTTCTTATAAAATTTTAATTTAAAATAAAATAGAACTACATACTTTCCTCTGTTCATTTAGATTTTAAAAATCTAGAAGATGCTTTCCAAAATATTTTTCTAAATTAAAAATAATAATAATAATTAAAAAAAATACATAATAATTAAAAAAATACATAATAAAATAAATTAAAATTTATTAAAAAATACATCTTTTAAGATAATGTTTTTAAATAAAAAATAATAATAATAATTAAAAAAAATACATAGTAAAATAAATTAAAATGTATTTTAATTTCAAATATTTTATTAAAAATATATATGTTTTAATTATATATATTACTTAAATTTTAAATTAAAACAAGCTATAACCACATGTTTTCCATTCATTTAGATTTAAAAAAAAAAACAATCTAGAAGATGCTTTCCACTATTAAAGCCGTCTCCCACATTTTTTTAAATAAAAAATAGTAATAATAATAATTAAAAAATAACATAATAAAATAAATTAAAATATATTTTAATTTCAAATATTTTATTAAAAATATATATGTTTTAATTATATATACTACTTAAATTTTAAATTAAAACAATCTTAAATTTTAAATTAAAACAATCTAGAACCACATGCTTTCCATTCATTTAGATTTAAAAAAAAAAAAAAAAATACAATCTAGAAGATGCTTTCCACTATTAAAGCCGTCTCCCACTTTGATCAATACAAACGTGTGAAATATACTTTATGCAATATCCGATTACATCTAAAATTCTATTTATTTTTTTATTCTTTGGGACATTTCATGTCCATATCCATGTTCACGAGCGACTCTATACTATTACATGTCTATATCAAATCGAATTTAAACACTTTAAAGCTATATCCCTCATTATAGTCAATACGTTAGTCAATACTCTAAACACATTTGTTAGTTAATACGTTAGTCAATACTCTAAACACATTGATTTTGCAGACAACACGTTTGGGGGCAAACCATGTTTGTGTGTATCCCATGATTGTGAATCTTCATGAATGTACTCTATAATTAATTGGATATAAGGATTTGTCTAACTTTGTCATGAGTTAAGGGGAATGAATGTATTGAGGTGTAAACTTCTTCTTTTCTTTTTTTTAGGTTTTGTACTTTAAAAGGGGTTTGCATCAAGTGAGATAAAAGATTTTTTTTGGTGGATGAAAGATCTAGAGTTAGGATGGATTTATAGTGGTTAGCATAAAATCTAGTAAGAATAATTTTAAATTGATGGAATTGAAGATATTAGGTATTAATATTAGATCATCCAATTGTAGTAGGGGTACTCAAGGATGTTGAACCTATTTTTGAATAAAAAAACAAATTTTTCAATCCAAAATTGTCATTTTGGAAATGATTACATGGCCAAATCATGATGACGAAAAATGAGAAAAGTTCAATTTCGTAAAATGTTCACCATCCTTTCTTTTATTTCTTTCAATGCCGACTTCAAAATAATTGGAAGAAAAACTTATATTTTTGCACAAAGAAATGCTTTCTACAACCCGTTATGAGATAGATGTGTAATTCCTTTCGTTCTTGATGTGGCACTTTAAAAAATAATGAAATATTAGTAACAAAAAAACTATTTCAATGTTGGCTTCAAATAAAATATTTCAATCTACCATGGTTAGCCTTAAATTGAGTAACAACAATATTAGATTCATGGAATTATAGGTATCATATGTTGGCATTACATAATCTAGTTGCAATAGAAATGCTCATTTTTTAATTAAAATAATAGTTTTGTCAAACCCAAAATTGTAATTTTATAAATGATTGCATGGGCACATCCTAGGTATGTAGTGCCCTATTTTTCTTTGACTTTATTTCACTGATATGATATTATTATTTGAGGGTATTATGGTTACAAGAATGACCTAGTTGTTCGAGATATACATTTATGGATGATGTGATCTAGACCTTCGATCTAATTTGATGTGAACATATATCTGTTATGGTTTTTGCTTTAGTATTCTTGTGGTTCTATCATATAGTGAAAATGAACATGTGGTTATGTGATGAAGTTTATTATGTTATATGATGTTATTGATGGTTTTTCAAGTGAGACGAGAAGAAATATTGGTGCATATGGACTCTGGATGGAGTCAAGATATGTAGTCCTTAGATGGGGTTGGGATATGTATGATTGGCATGTATATGCCATTGTTGTTTATTCACAATATTTAGACAATGTTATTTGATATGTTTTCTCTAGATGTGTATAGAGATAGGGATACATTTTCCAAATAAGCTTACAAATGGGAAATGGGTTGTATGATGAGTTGTGAGATTATGGGTTCCATCAAGGAGAGGAGGTCTAATTTGTATATTACTACCTACTTTCCTCCTTTCCTTGTAATGGGTTGAAAAGAATATGTTTAAAGGTTTTTTGGGGAGGTTACAAGTTATCATAAGGGTAGGTCGTGGATTTAATCACTTACGAGGTCCTACTAAGGGGTGCACAATAAGGTGTCAATCCTTGGTCCTCAACTACCATTATTCTCTCTCTGGTGTGGCATGAGTTGTATTAGTTAATTCCTAACCATGGCACTATCCCCCATCATTTAAAAATTTAATTTGAATGCCCTGCGGGAACTTGGCACCTTTGGTACACACTGATGCATAGTACTTGAAGGGAATGCAGTGGCATAACACCCTTGTTATCATGTAATTAATCTCCCTTGTAACTCTTCCTTGTCTATATCTTTGTGCAAGGTACTTGAAGAGTTGTAAATAGTGTGTATAGTTCTTGGTACCAAATACTTGAAGGCTCTAAGGTAACTTGGTCTCACCCATGATATTGACTTTGAATTAGTTTATGTGTACTTGTATCTATGAATACTATTGGAGAAAAGTATACCTTGGCATATACATTTTATTTTGTTATGGAAAATTGAATGAATCACATAAATAGTTTGATTGATCATATATACTTACATACTTGTTTTTGAAAAGGGAAATAAAATTATGAATACATTATGTCCATCTCTTAGTGAAAGGTATTCAAAGAGTTGTAGAGATTATGTCTCGCTCTTGGTACCAAATACATGAAGGCTCTAAGGTAACTTGGTCTCAACCTTGGTATTCAATTTGAAATTATTTATGTTATGCGTACTTTTGGAGAAAAGTATCATTTTGCACATGCATTTCATTTTATCATGTGAAATTCAATAAATAACATAAATGGTTTCAATGACCATATAGACTTATGCACATTTTTTATGAAAAGAAAAATAGAATTTACTTTACCACTTGTTATGGGATTTTTCCCCCGTGACTTGGGGTCATGTCACAATAGAGATTGACCAAGTGAAAGACAGAAACCTAACCCACACATAGAAGACTTGCAATGAAATAACTACTTTAATTAGAGAGAGAGAAGAAAGTTTCACACAGTGTATCCTTACATTTGGTGTCATTCCTCAGTCTTGACCCTAGTACTGATCTTGACGCCTGCTCAAACTAACCTATAACAAATGATCAAGAAAGTTCTACAAAAGGCAGTTATAGCATAAAATTGTACAAGTAATTGAATAAATAGATTCAAATATGGAGAATGATTAAACATACATAAACACATTGAATAGGTACTATACGAGTATGGGGAAAAGATAAATCTTTATTAGAAACGGTAAAAGAAGTAGTTACGACCCGAATCCAATCACCAGCACTGCCTCGAAGCCAATCACCCAGGTTCCTCCAAAAAGTCCTTAAAGCATCACTCAGCCTGATTTCTCTTCCATGGATGGCCTAATAAGGATATGAACACACCTTATGACCATACAGTGAAAAGGAAGGAAACCTGGAACAAGGGTTCCAATTTATAGGGATGCTACTCAGAAGATAGAAAGTAATAGGGAGACTTGCAATTTCTTCAACATAACTTTGCACCTAGGTTTTCCTTCTTATCCATGCCACTAAAGTTGATTTTATAACCTTCTCAAGAGGTTGAGGAGGTTTAATTCCATTTGATACGGGCTTAGGGAGGTTGGGAAATGATCCCAACTGAGCACCCTCCGCCCCCCCTCCGAAAATGTGATTTTTTTTTTTTTTCACATTTTTTGAAGTCATCCGCGGGATGTATACTAGAAAGGCGGGAATGTTTGTATGTTTGACCAAGGAAACCCATAGATATCAATAAAGACATTGTTTTTTAAGTGAGCTTGATGATGGAACATGGGATTTCAAATTGCAACTTAGGGAAAAGGGTTAGGCCATCTCACAATGCAAATGGTGTTACAAATTGTGGTATAACACCATTGGAAATGGAAATGCATACAAAAAGGGGTGAGTTAAATGGAAATAATTTTTTTTTATTTAAATAGAAAATAGTAACTTCCTATGCACTCAGTCAATGAGAAAAAATAAAATGGATCTAGGAAACATCTACGAGTAAAAATTAAAAAAAAGTTTGGATGTTTTGAATAGTCTCCATTTGAATTTTAAATAAAGAATTACTTGTGCATGAAATGGCACATGGATGGGTGAATAATATTCATTTAGTAATTAAAATAATTGGAATTTTGCATGAGGTGGAAAAATTGCACGAGCCTCAAAGGCTATATAAGAAATGAGGATTGGGCTAGAAATCTTACCTTTTGCACCCAAGTGTTGGATGGATATGATAATGTTGAAAATTTCCATGATGAATTGGTGCTACGTTTTATCTCAATAATGTGATAATACCATAGAGGTGAGGACATCAATGATCTGTAGGAGCCACACATTCTAAATGCTATATTTCCTACATTTCTCATACAACCCATCGCAAAATGAGAGTGTCTAGGAAGATGAGTACCCATTTGAAAGTTGGTAGGTTAGTCAACTAGTAAGAAAAATATATTTGGAAAAGGCGAATTGGAGCTAATACTTGGAGCACTATGGAATTAAATAAAAATCAAGGGAGGTTTTTCTACAACCCTTGAAAAAATGGTATGTAAATCCAAAATTTATAGATTTATTTTTTTATTTTAAAAATTTATAAAATTATTCAATAGAATGGAAATTTTTGAAACTTTCCAAGGGAAATTAACATATATTTTAAGAGTTAATTTTTTTTTATTAGATCCCTTAGAATAAGATTTAGGACTAGCCCAACCCTTGTAGAAAATACCATAGTAAATGATTGCTTCAGAAAATTTTTGGAAGCACTTTGATCCAGGTGGACATTAGTGGCCACCCACCTCTTCCACTGACTCGACATGGTTCTCCATTTTGGCAGTTTTGTATCTACAATTTTTCATTTTCTAAAGTTCTTGGGTCGTTTTGAGGCCTTAAATGATTATTTTTGGCCATTTGAGGGAAATGATTGGATATGGCCTACCCTAGCCTACCAAAAATTGTACTTATTGGTTAAATCTTTCCAACGAGCTATTATGCACCCCAAATAGAGATTGTATACAAATGTTGCAAATTCGGGAAGCTGACGTATCAACTAACCACCTCAGGGCCCACGAGTATAAGGAAAAGACCCTCTAGCGAAGGTTTTTGTGGAAGCCCCTATAAAAATAGCCCAAAACTTTGTTTATAGCGGAGGCGAGCGAGCAAAGATTTTAGCAGATGTTTTTTTATGGTGCTTTTATAAATACATAACACACTAGATGGTTCTCAAAAGTAATATATGCACCAAGGGCGGTGGTTGACTATTTTTTGGGTGCAATGGTGTTGAAATTTACTTATTTTTTGAAGAAAGTTATTTTTTCGTATTTATAAATAAATTTCTAATTTATAAATTTTTTTTATGTTTTATATATGATGCTAATGTATTTTATATGTTAATCATACAGAGGCATCAGTGAAGAGAGAAACAAAAAAAACAAGAGCATAGGGTTGACCTGTACAATGTTGTACGGGATTGGGAGGCGAGGAAGAGAGAGAGGGATTTTCACCCTCTCCCTATTATGGCAACGACCCAAGGCCTCTTGAGGAAAGTAGGCCTCCTTAAGCACTATGATGAGGCTACATCCCTGAAGGAGCACTTAGGTTTCTTGGTGCAGCTAATCCATCGATGGGATGTCCATTGATAGGATTTATGTATCGGTCTTGATCAGTGGTACCAACCCACTGAGGAGGATATATATTTTATCATTGGGATATCTAGGAGAGGGGAGGATTTCCCCTAGTTACCTGATGTCTTATTCGGTATTGCAATAGAGAGTCAGCTCATGTCCTCTTAGAGATATATTGTGGTTTATTTACTTTCTCCAGCTGATTTTCAAGTGTCTAGTGGACAACTATGAATCACTTCTTTCGGTGGAGAGGAGGTTAGGTTCCTCACACTGTTAGTGATGATTAATGCACAATTTACCAGTAATAAGCACTGTGCAGTGCATTAGTTGTGATATTGTGTATTATGTTGATTCTTTGGTACATAGGACACGATGTATTAGATGGTCCGCCATTTTTTTGCGACAATTTTGTATATCTCTAGATAGATGTCGTGCTATGATACATGGGAGGGAGAACTTCCCTTTTTCTTCAGAGTTGTTTTGTTTAAATTTTGAGAGGTTTGTGGAGATGAGGCCTACTTTTTTCCATCATCCTTCTAGGTAGATGACTCAGGTGAGGATGCACATGTGGGGTGAGATGATAACCAAGAGGGGTTAGTTGGAGTTTCTGACCTGGATTTCCACTGATGCATTGGGGCTACTAGCTAGTGAGGTCGATCACATGTTTGTGATAGTGTCGTGTCCTTACGTGGGGTTAGCTTGGAGAGGATGTTTGAACATCCTCTTTACATCGAATGAGCCACTAGATGCTAGATGTAATATTATTGTTTTGTTTAAATTAATCTAGTTTCATTTTATTATCTTACTTAATTAGAATAAAATTAATTCTAACACGTTCTTTAACTTGTTTTATTAAAAATTTTAATGAATATGTCTAATAATTGTTGTGTACTATATATTTTGCAGATATTGGCAGATTCCTTGGGGATGTGGCTCCTCCCCCGCCATATGCAGATAAGGAGATTCCTGAGGCCATGAAGGTTCAAGGTCCTCAGGTGTAGATACTCGTCTACATGCATCATAGGCCAGATGCTAGATTCAGGTTGGAGTTTGGTGACCGAATTTATGCACTTTTGGTTGAGGTGGGAGTATTCCCTATGCAAATGCGAGACATTAGAGAAGATCCTGTGATCTTGGATATTTGGAGAGAGATTTTGCGTGATATGATTCCTTTTATGCATATTATCATCAGAGCTACCAGGGTATTAGCAGGAAGGAGGGTTGTTGATGATACACACTCTTGCTCCATGTAACATCTCGCCCTACTGGGAACACTTTTATTGATATATTCTTTGAGGACACTTGCGTGCAAGTGATGCGGTTATGGTATATTATAATTTCGTTCGATTATGGGTTATATATGAAGATGATGATGTATTGTGAATTATAGATATTTTGATGTATATGTACTGGCATATGCTATTGACGAGTTTTCCTGAGTGTGGAGGACACATTACAAGTTATGGATTTTGATGGCATCAATGAACTTCCGTGGACTCTGGATTGAGTCAGGGGCTGCATTGTATTTGTTTGAGTATTTCATTTTATGCACATGTGAAATATGATTGGTTACAGTATGATTTATGTATATGGATTATTGAAACTATTGTTTTTAGTGGATATAGGCTTAACAATGCTTTCTAATATGAATCACATAAGGAGTAAAAGGGCCATGCATAGAAACCAAAAAATTGAGTGAGAGGCATGGTATCGTCCCTATCACAACATACTAGCACTCCCATTGTGTCCTGAACTATAGGTTAATGATTACCTAGTTTGATAGGTCCACAATGTTGTGAGGATGGACTGGGATATGCGCCCATGAATATTTCTAAGGGGAGCACAATAAGGTAGAGTACTTATTCTTTAGAAGCCCTTAGTCTCTCACAAGGTCAACCAAATGGAGTGTTGACTCCAAAGGTTCGGAAAAAACTTCCAAAACTAGTCAAATATAAGTGGCACCCTTGGAGCACAGAGGTGCATCTTGAAGGGCATGTTGCGTAATTAAAACTTGAGTCAATAAACCTAGGCGTCCTAGAAGACATTGAAATGATTAGACCTTGTTAGAATAAAATAATTAATTAAATAGTAAATTATTAATTAAAAATCCTAACAAGAGTCTAAGCCTAAGTCTAAGACTAATCCTAAGTCTAAGTTTAATTAAGGGACTAACTAAAAATATTAAATAAATTAAAATAATTGAGATAAATCAAATTCTAGGAAAAAGTGAGTTAAATCTAAAGATTGGATAAAATGCACATGTGTACATGAAATTAATAAATTGGATTTTTAAAATAAAAGGAGATAATAATATGAGAGAATAAGAGTACACTTGGAATAGAATATTGAGTCAACCTACCACTACTCGAACTAGAAGAAGACTCTCAATCCAACTCTAATGAAGATCTAGTTAGGAGACATTCATTAAATCAAAAAATTGGGGAACAAAGGGACAACTAAGAGCGAAAATAGGAACACATTGGGGAATGTGAGGGAAATTGGGTTTTTAAATAAAATAAAAATGGTAATTACTTGTGCAACTTGGGGAGAGTGTGACAAGTGTGTGGGTGAATAATTCTAATTCAATTAATTAAACAAATAATTAATTGTGCATGGAGACATGTGTCATTGGGGATTTTTCTATAAAACAATTGTGGTAGAAGGGAAATGTATCTCACTTATTCTTGGTAATGTTATGCTGCCAAAATTATTTTGGACTATGTTCTACTTGTGAGAGTTGGGATACCAAGCTTGAAGCAAGAGTGGAATATCTTCCTTGTGAGGCAAGCCTTGGAGCTATTGTTTGTTCGTTTCTTGTGTGTGGCCCCTTTGCAGCTCGGGGGGCTAAGGGGGAAAAAGAGTACCCCTAGCATTGGATGGTAGGTGTCGGTGAAGTTTTAGTGATTAGAAAGTGATATAAGAAAATGAGTGCAAGTCTCGAAGGACATCATCAACTCTCCATCATCTTTGGTTCCAGTATTTTAACTTTGAAATTGTATTTGTATTGTCATTAAATTCTATTAGAATTTTAAAAGATAATGTAGGTCCAATTGTATTCGGAAGATAATTTGAAAATTCACCCATGAGTCATTGAGTAATTTATATTGAATTTTTTTCTCTTTCATTTTAATTTTTACAACCCATAAATCATAATGTTGTATCTCGTTGTCAATTTAGATTGTCATCACGAATTCCAAAAGATCCATTGTTCGATGTGATTTATTGCAATTTTCTGAGTTTAAAATTGTATTTCCTATTTAAACCAACTCATAGTCTTGAAATTTAGAATTTCCATCAAGATCGTAGCCTTTAATTGACATTTAGATTCATTGGGAAATAAAATTACCATCCGATGATCGAGGTTCTATAGTCGTTGAAGTTTATTGTTAATGGATTGAATTGTTGATTGCCAAATTTGGTTGTCGTTAAAAAATTCCCACCTTGTCAAATATTTTAGAAGAAATCACGTACCCACCCATTTCCACTACATCCAATTGTCACCATGGACCCCTTTTCCAAATGGGGAATTGATTTCATGCAATGTAATCCTACCTCTTCATGGGGCACAGTTATATTATCATCATAGTCGATTATTTCACTAAATGGGTTGACGCTATGCCTAGATTTCTAAATGATGGCCTAACTGCAACACTTTTCCTATTCAACCACATCATTGCTCGATTCAAAGTCCCACGAGCTATCATAACTGATCACAGATCCCATTTCAAAAATCATATGATGAGTGAGTTGCGCATCAAATTGGTTTTTCGACATGAAAACTCAACCCCATACTATCCTCAATTCAATGGACAAGTTGAAGCCATCAACAAATTCCTTAAAACCATTCTTCAACATGTGGTGGGGGTGAACAAAACCACTTGGCATTTTCAACTCTTCTCAGCACTATGGGCCCATTGGACTTTGGTTAAAACCGCCACTGGATTCAAACCTTTCCAATTGGTATATGGGTTAGAAGCGGTGTTTTCGATTGAATGCGAGACTCCATCTCTAAAAATAGTCGTAGATATCCTGACCAACACCTCTGCAAAAGCGGAACATTTCATGTAGCTAACAAAGTTGGATGAAACCCATCATGATGCTTCTCTCATTAATGAGATATATCAAAAACACATCAAGACACAATATGGTAAGTCTATCTGACCTCTCCTATTCACAGAAGGAGATCTGGTCCTGGTCTATGACCAAGACCATGATAAACTTGAATAAGGGAAATTAGAGCCTATGTGGCATGGACCTTATATCATAAAAAATGTTCTACAAAATGGTGCCTATGAGCTAATCGATTATGATGGAATCCCTCTCATTGAACCCCACAATGGGCTCTACCTGAAAAAGTACTATGCTTAATAAATTTTGCATGCATGCTTTGTACATTATTGTACCATATGTTTTGGTTTGGTGTGTTTTTACTTTTGCATGAACAAGTTTTGTTTCATCCTTAGCTTCGTATACCCTACTTTGTACCTGAATGCACATATGTTAGCATATTTCCCATTACATTTTAGATTTTCATATGGCGCTAGTTGAGATACCCAGGACTTCGCTTCTGCAGCTTGGACCATCTACGATTATGGCGAGTTGGTGAGCTCAGGAGGGACCTATCCTGGACCTGCAACCAATAATGTTAGATAATATCATGTCGTTATTAGACTTTTGACTAAGGCCATCTCTCTTGGCATATCTCAAATAATCATTAACCTTTATTCCCAACTTGTGGTTTATCAACTTAACCGCATTTATACCATACACAATCCAATATTACTACGTCTCTACTTGAGGGTTCATCATATCGAAAGGTTTTTTACTTATGTATAATACAAACATATACCAAGAGAACTTAATACCATTACAAATTCGTTAGAAAATTACATGTTGGATTGGCATCTTGCAAATAGATGAATATTCAAGATCATAAAAGCATAAACATAAAATATAAAAAACATCACATCATTGTATCATAAGAAGCTGATACAAAACCCATATATATATAAATTGTACAAGGTTAAAATTTACATTTGGTATCAGAGCTTTGTTGGCTTCAAGGGGATGCCTTTGTGGTCAAGGGTTTGGCTCGGGGCTGTGATAAGCCTTGTTACAGTGGGAGATATGTGGTATTGATTTTTCAGGTGAAAATAAATGGCAATATATTTGGAGATGGAGATCGATAAGTTTCATGGGAAAAGTTTTCAGTTGTGGAAGCTTAATATGGAAGATCTTTTGGTGGACAGAGATCATTGGATCGCGTTAGATCCAGGTACTACACCTACAAGAACTTCAACAGATGACTGGAAAAATTTGGATCGGAAGGCAAAGAGCACAATCCAACTTTGTCTCTCTGATTCAGTATTACTGAATGTGTCAGAGGAAGCTACAACAAAGGATTTATGGGAAAAGTTGGGGAATTTGTATCATTCTAAGTCCCTAGTAAATGAAATATTCCTGAGAAATAATTTGTATAACCTAAGGATGAGAGATGGAGACTCGGTGGCAAAGCATTTGAATGCCTTCAATACTGTGATAATCCAGCTAGTATCTGTTGAGATTAAAATTTCAGATGAAGATAAATGTATCAGTTTACTGTGCTCTTTATCATAATCCTGGGATAGTCTGGTTGTGGCCATAGGTAGTAATAAAAATTCCTTGAAGTTTGATGAAGTGGTCTCATCCTTGTTGTCGGAGGAGATGAGACGGAAGAATATGGAAGGATAGAGAACAAACACATTATTTGCAAGAGGATTTTCCCAGGAAAAAAATAGATCTATGTTCTCAAGTGGGAAATCTAAGTCTAAGGGTAAATCTAAACCTCCCGAAAAGTTTGTAAAGGTATGTTGGAGATTTGAAAAAGAAGGGCACTACAAGAAGCAGTGTAGATCCAAAGTTGAGAAAAAGAAGGGATCTGAAGAATCTCCTTCTACAGAAGAAAATAAATCCAAGGAATAAGAAGGGGATGTGTACTTGGCTTCTTCAAGAAAACATGTAGATCACGAGTCATGGTTGGTTGAATCTGGTGCATCCTTTTATATGACTCTCCGCAAGGATTGGTTCTGGGAATATGAAAGGTATGATGGAGGTAATGTTTTCTTAGGTGATGATTCGACAACCAGAATCATAGGACAAGGAGCAGTCAAGTTAAGGCTCATATATGGAAGGATTAGAACACTACCTAGTGTTCTGCACATCCCAAGTTTGGCCATAAATTCGATTTTAGTAAGAAAAATGGACGATGCAAGGGTAAAAACAATATTTGAAAAGGAAACCTGCAGGATGGTTTGAGGAGCAATGGAATTACTGAAGGGATTTTGGTTTGGAACTCTGTATAAGCTACAAGGAAGAACTATTAGTGATGGGTGTAATAGTTCCATTGTTCCTGATATTGGAGTTGAAGAAGAAATAACTCCTACAGTCTCTCCAGGAAAGGTTATGTTGTGGCATCAAATACTTGGGCATATCGGAGAGAAGGGTCTTCGATTGCTACTCTCTGGATTTTGATTTCTGTGAACATTGTCTGTATGGGAAGAAGAATAGGGTAAGATTCCCCTCTAGTGCAACGAGGGAAGAAGGAATTTTACAGCGAGTTCACAGTGATGATTTTGGACTTGTGTTGGTCCCATCATTGGGAAAATATCTGTACTATATCTCATTTATAGATGACTTTTCAAGGAATACTTGGATATATTTCCTCAGGAATAAATATGAAGTCTTTGACAAGTTTAAAGAGTTTAAGGCTCTTGTTGAGAGTCAAACATAGAAAATAATTAAGGTGTCGAGGACAGATAATGGCGGAGAGTTCTGCAGGAATGAATTTGAATAATTTTGTAAGAAGTGCGGTATAGAAAGGTAGAAGACTACTACATACAGACCTCAATAGAATGGAGTTGCAGAAAGTATGAACAAGACATTGATGGAAAAAGCAAGGTGCATGCTTAGTGGTGTCCGGTTAGGTAAATAATTTTGGGTAGAGGCAGTGAGTATTGTATGTTACCTGGTCAATAGATCAACGTCATCAATGTTGGATGACAAGACTCCACAAGAGGTATGGACTGGTAATGAACCTTCTCTCACACATCTCAAGGAATTTGGCTGTGATGCATATGTTCATGTTCCAAAGGAAAACAAGAGTAATCTAGATAAAAAGGTTGAAAAGTGTATCTTTGTTGGATATAAAGATGGTCTCAAAGGTTATAAAATTTGGAACAAATAAAATAAGAAGGTAGTGTATAGTCGAGATGTGGTATTTAGAGAAATGAAGGATGTTGTTAAACATGAAGTCCTACCAAGTAAGGAAGAACCAGAGAAAATAGAGTTTGATTTAAGGGATGGTGAATCAGACTCTACAAAAGAACATGAATCAGAAGAAGAAGATCCTCATACTCTAGTATTGAGGAGATCGGTTTGAGAAAGAAGGCTACTTGAAAGGTATACTCCATGTGATTTCCATTCAAATTTTTCTTTGTCTATTATTGATGATGATCCTAGAACTGTCAGAGAGGCAGTGGATTCAAAGGATGAAAATATTTGGAAAAGGAGCATGGACGAAGAAATGGCATCTTTGGATAAGAATGAGGCTTGGGATCTAGGGGAGTTGTCGACTAGAAGAAATCCCATTGGAAGCAAATGGGTATTTAAAAAGAAGCTAAATGCATAAGGAAAAGTGGAGAAAGACAAATCTTGGTTAGTAGCAAAGGGTTATTCCCAAGTTGAGGGAATTGATTTTGGTGAGATTTTTTCTCCTGTTTACAAGTTAACCTCTAATATTTATGTTATTTGTTACTGTTGCATTTGATTTTGAAGTAGAAAAAATGGATGTGAAGACAACATTACTACATGGGGATCTGGAAGAAGAAATCTATAGAAGAAACTAGAAGGTTATGCTATGAAGGGAAAGAAGGAGATGGTATGCAAGCTAAAAAAGTCCCTGGATGGTTTAAAACAATCACCAAGGATGTGGTATAAAAAATTTGATACTTATATGCTGGGACTTGGGTTCACAAGAAGAAAAGAGGATCATTGTGTGTATTTTAAATTAATTGGTGATCATTTGATTTATTTGGTCTTGTATGTGGATGACATGTTGTTGATAGGAAACAACAAGGAGATTATCTAGTATGTGAAAACTAAGTTGTCTTCTAAATTTGACATGAAGGATCTCGATGCTTCAAATTTCAATTTGGGCATGGAAATTAAAAGAGATCGGAAAAAGAGGAAAATATGGTTAAATCATAGAAAATATGTCGAGACAATATTATAGAGGTTTAATATCCAGGAATGTAAACCGATCAAGGTTCATATTCTTGTTGGGGTAAATTTATATGTGAATCGATGTCCCAAGACATAGGAAGAGGAGGAGGACATGTCTTGTGTTCCATATGCAAGTGCAGTTGGAAGTTTGATGTATGCAATGGTCTGTAGTAGACCAAACATTGCACATGCAGTGGGAGTTTTGAGCAGGTATATGTCAAAATTAGGGAAGGAGCATTGGACAACAGTAAAAAGGGTTTTCAGGTATTTGCATGGCACTGCTAGCTATGGATTGTGTTATGAAGGAAGATCGAGATTGGACAGAGTGGTGGATATACATGGCTTTGTGGATGCAGACTGGGATGGAGATTTGGATTGTAGGAGATCTACAAGTGGGTATGTGTTTAACATGGTTGGAGGAGAAATAAGTTGGATGAGAAAAAGATAGGCTGTAGTGGCACTTTCAACTATAGAAGCTGAATACATGGCAGTCATTCATGCAAGTAAGGAAGCAACATGGTTACAAATATTGGGTTCAGGTATTGGGTTGGTACAACAAGCTGTAATGATAGATTGTGACAGTCAGAGTGCAATTTTTCTGGTGAAGAACCCGACTTATCATTCAAAGACAAAACATATTGATATTCAATATCACTTTATGAGAGACATGATTGAAGAAAATAAAGTATTGCTAATGAAGGTGAATACTTTGAATAATGTTGCAGATTCATTAACAAAATCAGTGAGCACTGAGAAGTTCTCTTGGTGTAGAGGATTCATGGGCATCACTACCATGGATTGTTTACTATGTAACCCTGTAATCCCTTGTATGCAAAGGAAACAAGTGGGAGAATGTTGGGTATGTCTTACATACAATTATGCATTGCACCGGGTGCGTAGGGGGGCGAAGTCCCCTGTGCAGGGGTTCGGGGATAGCACCCTTGAATTTATTATTTTCCTGCCTTGGGAAACGTGTCACATATTTAGGTGGTTTTTCGACACATGGTTTTTTGCCGATGGTTTTCTATTTTCGGTTAAGGAATTAGGATTGTTGACTAATCCAAGTCATTGGGTTAGGGTTTTGGATGTCGTTGGCTCCTATATGTATATTGTATTGTAAACAATGTATCATAATGAATGAATATAGAATATGTTGGTTTTCCCAATTTGGATTTCCAGGGGGGGAATCTCTAAGTAATGTTTGTATTTGTCATTATATCTTTTCTGTCATTTTACCTAAAATTTGTTTGTAGTAAATATTGTACAAGATTAAAATCTACATAAATTACCAAGGAAGATCGCTTTCCTGCTAAATAGGTTCGATCAATGTACTACCTTTTCTTTCTATTTGATAATTAACTATGTGTAATACTATTAAAGAATGCATGTCATTTCAATAATTGATTTGAAAATATTTTATGGTTACCATGATTAAAATTCTAATTGTGTTGTGTTGCTATTAAAAAACTCTCATTGTTTTTTTCATTGTTATATTACTATTTTTCTTATAGTGATGCAAACATAAGCCCTTGTTTCTTTGTCATTAGCTAAATCCCCGATGACTACAAATTTTGACTCACAAATAGAGTAAAATGTTGCTAACTAGTCATGATACAAATGACAATTGCAGAAGCCCTAGGCTACTAATAACATAGGGAAGGACTCAAATTGGATAACCTAAGAGAAACATCCATTATTTCAAGATAAAAACCTATTTTCGTAGTTCTCTTGGATTTAACTCAATGCAAGATTTTTTATAGCGTGCCTCCTCTTCTCGAAGAATGTGATATAACTACAACAATGGAACTAGCCTTGATTTTTCTCTATCCTCTGCATCTTACACTATATTGGAAACACTGAAAACATAATATCAAAATTTTAACATGTTAAATTATCATGAGATAAGGAAGCCACATATCATGTCCATTTTGTGATTTGAGACCATTTCTGAATAGATTGTATGATATGCTAAACTTTAGATTCATAAGATTGTGTGACAAAAAAATTTGAAAGCAAAAGAAACCGGCCATGTGAAGTGATGAATGATCGAACCCTTGAGAGTAGTCATTTTTTCGTTGCCAGTAGTAGTAGTCATTGTCAATTGACATTTTATGTTCAAATCAAAAGCATCCAATTTTTTTTCAATCATGGGTCTACAAGCTTTAAGAATGCTTTATACATTGCATAGTTTCTCCTACGATCACTATTTTCTACAGAGGTTCTTTGTTTGCTCATGGGTGTGCCTTGAGTTTATTTATTTATTGAGAATTCTACACGTAGTGCAGATTTAATTGTACTCGTCAAAATCCCTTTCTCAAAATTTTGTACTCATATGATGTTTTTGGGCTAATCTCTTGTTTAGGGATGCATTGCAATGGTGAAATTATGAATGATTTATTCTTCCAAGTGTCCAAATGGGTTTCAACAAATCCCCCAAAACCACATCACCTTCTAAACAGTGATTAAAATTATTGGAATCTTATTCCATATTGACTATTGCATTGCATATTTATAAAGAATAGTTTTTAGATCAAAGTATATGCGAAATCAAGATCTTGATATTTAGATATTCATTTCTATTATTATTAGCTTAAATTCATATTCTAGATCTATTATGTGTTGAGAGGGATCAAATCAATTGAAGTCCAAACCTTTTTTCAAGTTTTTTTCAATCTAAATGAAGTTTTCATTTTGAGAGACTTGATCCATGTGCTTTGATTCCTAATAACTTCTTATTGTTATTGTGGACAATAAAATATTTTGTCTATTTTGTTATTAATATTATTTTTAAATGATACTTATCAACACTTAAGTAATTATACATCTCTAGATGTAGAAAGCACCTATATATATATAAGTATTGAAATTTATTTTTTGTTAATATTTTTTTATTACTATATCTAAATTTCATGTTAAATACAAAAGAAACTAACATCTTGAGTTCATAATGAATATATTATTGAAATTATTTCAAACTTTATAGTTGTTTTTCTAAATTTGTAATATATATATAAGAGATGACAAATTCAAATCTAAAGGGAATAAGGGTATGTGTACTTCTGCTAAATTTTAGCAGTTAAATCCCTGTTAAAATTCAATCAAGAAGCTCTCATACACCAATTCAATATCTAATTTCTGGGTGACATTAAAAATATATTATTATTATTATTATATATAAAAAAATTTATATAAAACAATTCCCAGTTGAGGGTATTTATTTATTTTAGATCAGTCAGCATTTGAGGCAAGCAACTTGACTTGGTGCAATGGCATCATTCTTTCCCATGGAGGCCATTCATTTCTTTTAGATCAGTCAGAATTTGAGGGCAGCAACTTGACTTGGTGAAAAGCGCAGGGAGATTCGAACACTTTTAGAACCTTCCGTGCATGATAGTCCCACCCATTATCCATTATCACTTTGAGAATGATTGTGGATTTGAAGAACACCGGGATGGAAGTATAATATAGTGAAGAATAAGTAAATGCAATTTTATATACAGAACGCGTATACTGTTGAGCTCGTGAATCTTGCCAAAGTTACCACTTCTTCTATTACTGGGAGATTACCAGATAGCCCTTCTGTGTTCTTTCTTCTCCCACTGACCCACTGAACGTGCAAGCCCCTGCGATGGCATCATTCATTCCGATTGAGGGCATTTATTTATTTTAGATCAGTCAGCATTTGAGGGCAGCAACTTGACTTCGTGAAAAGCGCAGAGAGATTCGAACACCTTTAGAACCTTCAGTTGAGCACGTGAATTTTGCCCTACTTTATCTTTTGTATTATTTCTTCTCCCACTGAACCACTTCTTCTATTATGGGAGATTACCAGCCAGCCTTTCTGTGTTCTTTCTTCTCCCACTGAACGTGAAAGCCACCTGCGATGGCATCATTCTTTCTGATTGAGGGATTTATTTATTTTAGATCAGTCAGCATTTGAGGGCAGCAACGTGACTTGGTGAAAAAACGCAGGGAGATTCGAACACCTTTAGAACCTTCTGTGGATGATATTCCCACCCATTATCCATTATCACTTTGAGAATAATTGTGGCTCTGAAGAATAGTGGGATGGAAGTATAATATAGTGAAAATACATAATTGCAATTTTATATAAACAAGGCTTATACTATTGAGCACGTGAATCTTTCCCTAGTTTATCTTTTGTATTATTTCTTCTCCCAGTGTTCTTATGCCAATAGCACAACCATTCATAAATTATCACGTGTAGACCAAAGTTAAATTCCAAATATCCAACATTGATTGCAATTCTTAAATTTAGGTTAAAGTTTAGTGAATAAACGAACGTAACTTGAATATATGTGATCAAATTAACCATTAAAGTAACGCATCGGATTTGTCGGGGCTATTCAAATTCAAAATTTTATAGATAAGAATCAACCATTTCATATCTTTGATGGACATAACCTGAAAATGGAGACGATACATAGTCCTCTCTAGAACCATTTCGTGAGCTAGAATGAGGCCATACAAACGCTCATAGGCCTCGCCTCCACTTTATGATAATAATTTATTATTGCACTAAATTTTGATAAGCGTAATGCTCCAGCTCCAATGGGCTCAAATCTGAGAGCAGGCAGCATCCATCCATCTTAATGATATTTGGATATGGAGTCCAGCTCCTTCCTCGCAATATCTATATCAATTATGGTTTCTCTTTTAGTTTCATGCTATTAATGTGTTATTCTGATATTTCAAATCATTGTTTTTATTCTTCCATAGACCTATATATAGAAGTAATTTTATGGTTCAATGCCACTTCATAGTAAGTTTGTTAGTGCTAGCAGCGTTTCTATGATGATTATTATTTCTCAAGGTAGTGTGAATAGCTTCTTCATAGTAAGTTTGTTAGTGCTAGCAGCGTTTCCATGATGATTATTATTTCTCAAGGTAGTGTGAATAGTATTATGCAACAACCTTCCCTTATGGTTCTTCTTTCTTTGAATTCTTACCTATTAGTTTATTTGAGGAATGCAATTTTGTAGATTCTTCTTTCTTTTATATTCATCTTGAGATTCTCTTTTAGGTGGTTATATAGAATTTTTATCTAATTTAACCTCAAACTTTATATCTCATGTGTTTATGGGTTACTTGAATTAGGTTATTTCTTTATGGGGCACTTCTATACCTTATTGTTTACTAAAAGAAATACCATGTAGTGTGAATAACATTAACTATACCAAGTGAGTCTATTCAAGTATATCCATGAATAATATCCATGTCATCTATATCTATAGCATAAAAATATGAATGAAAATCATATTAATCCATGATAATCTTTAAATTTTTAAAAATTTGAACATTCTCAACTTCAGCATGTGTTCTTAGAATACGCTTTATGGGGTGTTGTAATATTTTATACAAGTCAATATTAATGAAAGTATACTTGATACTAGGCTCTATAGTGATAATGACCTTCTCCTATTAAAGGCATCAATAAATCTATAATATGAAGTTCTCACATGAAAATAAACCTTATGGCTTTCTTTATCCTTCTTCACTACATCAAAACACCTATCTAAAAATAACTTTTCATATTCTTCATCTACAAATCCTTTTCATGTTTCCCCGATAGAATGAATTCTACCATATGGGAGCACAAACTTTTAAAATAAGGAATAACCAATCTTTTCAACCATTTAGGGACTATGAATTCACATCCTTTCTATATGTTTCATTTCCAAGACCATCACATTGTCTTGTGTGTGTGTCCTTGGAGAAAAATTGAAAATAGAACTAGGATTTCAAGAAACTGATTTCCTATTAATAGAGCTCCTTTTTTTAGCTAAGGTACCAGTGCGACCATTTAAAATGTACATAGGTCCCTTAATATTCATTAGAATTTCTATTGTGATCCCAATCCTAAAATTTCATAATCACTCTACCTCTAATGACATTGGTTTTGGTACAATTGGATACATAAGAGAGAAAGAAATATGTAGTGCAAGAATCTCTCACAAGGGTTTTGAGTTGCAACATAAAATAGTTGTAATTTCTATGATACTTCTCATAATCACTATTATTAACCCAACTTGAAAATGACATGACCACTCTGCATCTAATGTCATTCTTCTTGTTGCAATCAAGTTCCAAAAAAAAAGAGATAATAAAACCAAAAGAATTTCCTACAAGGGTTTTGAGGCCACAAATTGAAATGGCATAACTTTGTGATACTTCTCTAAATCTCTATTGTGGTCCCAATTTTGAAATGGTAGGACCACTCATCTAGTGATGTTGGTCCTACTACAATCTAGTTCCTAACAAGAGAGATAATTCCATGATAAGAATTCCCTATGAGGGTTTTGAGGCCCAAATCTAAAATATGTATAACTTCTACAATACTTCTTTGAATCCCTATTATGACTCTAATATCAAATGCAATGGTCACTCTACATCTATTGGGACTTTCCTAATTGTGATTGGCTTCCCATTTTTTCCAAGAAAGAGCTATGATACCACATGTAAATATTCTATGTAGATGAAAAATAAAATTCTTAAACTTCATAATAACAAATGCATCCATGCAAATAGTCAACACTAAGAAACTAAAGAAAACATTTAAGGTAAACTCTTAAGGTAGGGTAGCACCATCAATTGTTTTTTATCGAAGGAATTGCTACACGGGCCATGATTTTTACAATACAAAATTCAAATAAATGCTCAATACAATTATATACATGAGTATATATACTCTCTCATGAGTATTACTAGGGGCCTACGTCAACTATCTCTCATTATTACATTTATTACTCATTGACTATATAATGAGCTTATTCCACAAATATGATTACTAATTTCACATACAAAAAAATTAGTAAACCATGTTCTATAAATATGACTACATTACATTAATTATCCTCTCTAAATATCTAACATTATAAGTTGAAATGTTATAACTTTTAATGGTACTTCAATAATACCCATAGATCTTATACCCATATATCTTATGTTGAATTCAAACTATCCTTTACAAAAGGATTTAGAACACGTCCATAAACACCATACAACATTTACAAAAGGATTTAGAACATGTCCATAAACACCATAGAACATTCACAAAAGGATTTGTAACACATCCATTGACACCATACAACACCAATGTGAGATCTCACAATTAATTATTTTGTAATGGATTAATCCACTAAGGAGATGTACATAAAGATTGTTGTTTTGAAGGGATTATATTTTTTTCATTTTCAAGGATATGATTCATTAACATTTTGCAATTATAATTGAAATAGGATTAAAAATATTTATGGCCTTTTCCAAAACCATGAACAAAGGAAAGAGTGTTGAGATAACACTTCCAAAGAGTGGGTCCAAGGCCACAACAAATGTTTTCATTGTACCTAAGACAATAGATTTCATTCATGTTAATTACAATTCATTGTGGGATAGGGAAAGTAAGAGTTAAAGGATATTTATGGTATGTGGTATAGAACATTCACCATAGGTGTTTTCAATGCATGTGGGAATTTACATATTTCAAGCACGTTATGATGGTTGTATTGATTTTTATTTTTAGTATCCTTGGTAATTGGTGCGAAAGATCAAATAAAAAAGAACAACACTATTTATACTGTAACAAAGAAATGCAGTGACTTGTAAGTTGATAAAAATAAGTTCAATGTGATTGGAATTCGACCCTTTGAGATTCACACAAGAAGCATGAGATTACTATCTTGTTTTGATTTATCTTAATTATTTTTAATGTTATTAATAACAACTAATACTTATTTATTTATTATTCTCTTAACTTGATGAAACTAAATTTATGTTTTTATTTATTCTCTTAACTTGTTGAAACTAAATTTATGTTTAAGCATTTTATAGATAGGTTATTTTATACTTGTATGTAAAATATGTATGTGATTTTATAGATGTATGGAAAGATTTGGTATATTTAGAGGTTATTTTGAAAGAGTTTTTATTGTATTTTGAATTCTTTTATGAGATTTGGAGTATATAGTGTATAACTATTTCATAGAAGGGTCTTGATGGATTTGCACAATGGAGGTGTCTTACTTATTGGTTACTTGACTTCAAGTGGATGCTTGCTTGAATTTTTTCATTGAAGTGTTGGAGACAACTTGGTGATATTCTACATGTTAATCACATGGAGAAGGTTGCTTGCTTGGAGAACCCCTTCCATGGGAAGAGAAGCATTTGAGATTTTGGAGAAGGGAATCATATAGGTGGAGTGACTTTGAAGAAGCACATAGCCTAGGAGATGCATTGGAGATCTTGTAGGAGGAGCATTCTACACATATTGTGGAGTTCCATGCATTGACACATTTTTGACATGTATACACATTAATTCTTTTTCCCTTTTATTTTACTTAGAAAAATGTCCGATCTATTGTAGGCTCATAAACCATTTCTATCAAGTTTCATGTTACTCAAAATGCACTCATATTATCCATCTTATCCATATTGCACTGGGACTTAGCCATTTTTGGAATGCTTCATGGAATGACAAATTCGTGGGTTGGTCTCACTATTTTCACTCATATCTGCTCCTCTGCCACCAACAAAATGAAATTTATACTCCATGACCCTCATAATGTATTATATTTAAAATATTTTTGAGTTCCTTTTCCACCGCAATTGTGTACCATTTCTCCAATTCATTCGCTTGTCGTAATCACAAGTCTTTATGTTCGCTCCATGTTACTTAGAAAATACTAAGTCTCCTTAGCGATGAATCCTCTTTCCTTGTCACATTCACCCAAAAAAATTAATGTATATGTTATGTGAAATGATAGATGGTTAAATACTAAAACATCCTAATTTAATGACATTTTCATTAAAACCCATCTCACAAATTCAAATTAAATTCTCTAGAGCTCCATGGTTAATATGAAAATAAAATATTACTATTAAAAAATGCATGTCATTTACATAATTGATTTGGAAATATGTTATGGTTACCATGATTAAAATTCTAATTGTGCTCAATAGTGTTGCACACACAAGCCCTTGTTTTTTTGTCACTAGCTAGATCCCCGGTGAATACAAATKTTGACTCCCAAGTAGAGTAAAATGTTGCAAACTCAGTCACCATACAAATGAMAATTGCAGAAGCCGTAGGCTACTAATAACAGAGGGAAGTAAGGGCTCCAATTGGATAACTTGATAGCAACATTCATCATTTCAAGTTAAAAACYTGTTGTGTTAGTTTTCTTGGATTGAACTCAATCCAAGGTTTTATAGAGCGTGCCTCATCTTTTCGAAGAGTGAAATATAACTACAACTCTGGAAGTGGTCTTGATTTTTCTGTATCCTCTGCATCTTACACTATATTASAAACAATGAAAACATAATAYTAAATGAGATAAGGAAGCCACATATAATGTCCATTTTGTGATTTGAGATCATTTCTAAATAGATTGTATGATATGCTAAACTTTAGATTTAGCAAATTGTGTGAAAAAAAGATTTGTAGGCAAAAGACAAGTAAAATAAACCGACCATTTGAAGTGATGAATGATTCAACCCTTGAGAGTAGTCATTGTTCTGTTGTTAGTGGTAGTAGCTATATGTCAATTGATATTTTATGTTCAAATCAAAATCATCCAACATTTTTTCAATCATGGGTCTACTTGCTTGAGGAATTATTTATACATTGCATAGTTGATCCTACAATCACTATTTTCTATAGAGGTTCTTCGTTTTCTTATGGGTGTGCATATTTATAAAATTACTGTAACCTTTTTCCATAGTGACTATTGCATTGCATATTTATAGAGAAACAAGTTATTTAAGTTATGAATTAAATAGTTTTCAAATCAAGGTATATGAGAGATCAAGCATTGACACTTGATCTTGATATTTAGATATTCATTTTTATTGTTATCTTAAATTTATCTGAATTCTAGATCTATTATGTGTTGAGAGAGATAAAGTTAATTGAAGTGTGAACTTTTTCTCAAGTTTTTTCAATCTAAATGAAGTTTTCACCTTGAGGGACTTGATCCATGTATGGAGATAAGATGGATTTATGCTAGTTCGTAATAAAAAAGTTTCTTTTTATATCTTTAATTCCAACCAGTCCACCCAAGTGATTCGTAATAACTTCTTATTGTTATTGTGGACATTTAAACATTTTATATTTTTTGTTATTGGTATTATTTTTAAATGATAGAGAATTATACATCTCCCTCACATTGAAATGTAGAAAACACATATACTAAATATTTTTTTTTAATTATATTCAATTTTATATATATATATATATATATATATATATATATATATATATATATATAAAAGTATTGAAATTTATTTTTTTAATAAAAAATTATATATATAAAAACATTAAAATGTTTTTTTTTAATATTTATATTATATGTAAACTTTGTATTCAATAAAAAATTAATTAAATATCTCTTTTAGATTTAATTTTCTTTATACTTAGATTGTAAAAAACACTTCTTAAAAAACTAATTAATTAATATAAATTAAAATATTACAATATCGACATAACACATTAAAATGAACTTAACACCTACTAATTAAATGACATAGATTAAAATATTGCAATATCTACATAACACATTAAAATGAACTTAACACCTATAACTTTAAATTGTTGGACTATCAAAGTAATGCAATAACTAAGAAAATCCATTACGACGTTGTATAAAAATAAAGAAAATGCTTCATTTTATTTTATACAGCATTTATAAGACCATATGTATTAAAGTTGTTTCCTTGAAACTATAAAATTGCTAATATATTGTCAGAATCGAGATCGATCTTGGCCTCAATAATTTAATAATTTTATATCGAATGTTGATTGAACCCATAGGGTGTTAGTTCACCTCCAAGGATTTGATGGGAAAGTTCTAGCAAAATTAAGTAATCCTCATCTTTTTACAATATAAATTTATATATGATATTTATTTAGAATTATATGTTTATGCAATTTTTAATATATTTGAAATATATATAAAGATTTTTGTCAAATGAATTTAGTTTGAGTGTTTGGAAGGAATCTTTGTTATTTTTTTTGGATTTATAAGAGTAACAATTTTAGAGTATATTATTAAAATGGTTTTCCAAACTATTGAGCACGCGAATCTTTCTCTAGTTTATCTTTTGTATTATTTCTTCTCCCACAGTGTTCTTATGCCAATAACACAACCATTCATAAATTATCCTATGTAGACCCTGTGGAGAGAGAGAGAGAGAGAGAGAGAGAGATTCTTGCCATTTTTTCCAAGAAAGATCTATGATACCACATGTAAATATTCTAAGTATATGAAAAATAAAACTCTTAAACTTCAGAAGAATAAATGCACTCACACATATAGTCAACAATAGAAACTAAAGAAAACATTTAAGGTAAACCCTTAAGGTAGGGTAGCGTCATCAATTGCTTTTTATGGAAGGAATTGCTACAAAAACCATGTTTGTTACAATACAAAATCCAAATATATGTTCAATACAATTATATACATGAGTATATATACTCTCTCATGAGTATTACTAGGCTCATATGTCAACTATCCCTCATTATTAAATTTATTACCCATCGAGTATCTAGTGAGCTTATTCCAGGAGTATGGTTAATAATTTCACATACCAACAAATTAGTAAACTATATTTCATGAATATGACCACATTACATTAATTATCCTCCCTAAATATCTATCATTATAAGTTGAAATGTTGATAACTTTTTATGGTACTCCAATAATACCCATAAATATTATGTTGAATTCAAACTATCATTCACAAAAGGATTTAGAACACGTATATAGACACCATACAACATTCACAAAAGGATTTAGATCACATCCATAAATACCATACAACACCAATGTGATATCTCAAAATTAATTATTTTGTAATGGATTAATCTGTTGAGATTTGGGTACCTCAGGAAGTGGTCCCCTTGTGGTTTTGAGTCTCTAACCACAAGTGGGAAATACTTTGGTACTGTGTACCTTGTACTTTATGCCTAATTCAACTTTGACTTCACTTAAGTCAAAAAGTTGAAGTTTTGTCACTTAGGAAAAAGTGACTAATTATTCACTTTCTGGGTGAATGAGGTGACAAAAACTGAACTTAGGGAACTTAACCCAAGGTGGATTTGTGAGTGAGATTATTGTGGGATGATCTCAACCTTTGATTAGAGAATGGATGGAGAGATCATAGCCATCCATCTCTTAGGTTTCCTTATGGAGGTTCAAGAGGGGCGCATAGAGCTTAGGGAGGCTCATTCTATCTTTTGTTCACTTGGAGAGGAAGAGGAAAGAATTGGATATGGGAATGAAATAATTGGATGAGGGTTTCAAGGGTGCCTCATTCCATGGAGAGCTCTAGGAGGCTCTGGCTTCCATTGTTTTTTGGTGTTGATGCTTTCTTGGAGGAGGGTGCACTAAGGATGAGGGCACACATCTAGTAAGGAGGTCTTGCACTTGTCAAATTGCTGGTTGGAGAGTCTTATTAGAGAGGTAGCACACAAGGTCACATTTGTGTGCCAGGGTTTCTTCTACAAGGATTGAAGGAGAAAGGGCGCAAGCTTTGAGTGGGATTGAACAACAAAGGAGAAGGGCGCACCATGCTTAGGCACATTCACTTTCTTGGACTTGTATAGCATCTTGAGAGGGGATGCCTTTGTATTAGGTTCATTTTTTTAATGTACTTGTTGTATCTCACATTATTTGCATCACATATATAGAATTATATTCCAAACTGGTTTTCCCTAGGGGGTTTTAATCCAGGGTCATGTTGACCAAAATCTCTTGTGTCATATTTTCATGTATGCTAGAGTTTAGAACAACATTATATTAGTGGTAAAGATCTAGAGGTTTGTTATATATTTTAGGTATGCATGTTCTAACCTATAGGATACTAAAACTACATGCTAGAGCACCTTAAAAGATTATGTAACCATAACAAAATAGCAGGAAATTTCTTGAACAATTTGTTGTTATAAAATAACAACAAAGAAGTGTTAGACAGTTGAAACTTAGAGCCAATATTAGGTCAAATATAGACCTAGTTGGAACCCTGTTAGGAACTCATATTTATTCATGGTATCAGCGCCCTTGGTGGCTAAATCTTGTTGATTTTGGACAGTTCTTGACAACTTGTGGGGAGATTTCCTGACAGCTTGTTGACAGTGATTTGTAGTAGCTTATTGGCAATGATTTGTGAGACAATTGTAGGATAGTTAGTGGAACTAGACTCAGCCTCTTTTTACACATATTTTCTAGGATTGAGGTTGATTTTCTACAACCTATTTTCACACCTATTTGCTATGAGTGAGGTTGTAGTACTACTACCTCTTTTCACACTCATGTTGACAGGACTGAACGAGTGCTCTTTTGCATTTGTAGCATTAGTGTGAGTTTAGAGGGAAGACATGTCATTGTCCCATATGCAAGAGGATAGGCTAGCTGAAGCTAGTAACTAGTCCCCTTGGAAGACCATGCTCATTTTCGTCTTGGAGGATCTTGAACAATGGGATATAGTTGAAGCTCTCATGGTGATTCCTCCTACACCTGCTCCATCACCATTTTTGGATGCATATTTCAAGAAGAAAAACACCAAGGTGAAACAAACTATTTGTGATGCAATGAGGGATCACATCATACCCCACTTGACTGGTAAAGACTTTTCATTTGAGATGTGGGCATCCTTGTGCAAGATTTACCAGAGTCCTAACTAGAACCAAAAGATGGTTCTACAAAAGAAACTCGAGAGCATTCATATGCTCAAGATTGAGTCAGTCACTTATTACCTTGGAAGATTCACTTAGATCATAGATGAGCTAGTAGCGGTCAAAGAGATAGTGGACCCAAACTTTATGGTGAGGACAACTTGAAGCAACTTTTCCAAATTGTGGGGTTCATTTGTTTGAGGCATTGTTTCCTGGGAGGTTATGCATACTTGGGAGATACTTTGGGATGATTTCATCCAGGAGGAGATGAAATGCATCTCATAGTCTTCAAGAAAATAGTGGATATCTCAAGGGTGCACAACAGGGTCCCAAGAGGGGGGCCAAGCCATAGGGAGAGAGTAGCAATGGGAAGAAGAGGGATATGAGAAAAGTGAATGTATTTTCTTGTAAGAGGATGGGGAACTATATTGGACATTGTCCCAATAGGAAGAAGAAGTTGGGTGGCACAACAACTATATTAGAGCAGGTAGTGTTTCGGACACAATTTGAGAGGGAGTGTGTCTTCCTCATTTGTTTCACTTCAGTTAAGTCGACACCCAATATCTGCTACATAGACAATAGGGATTCGAGCCACATGACTGGTGTGAGGGAGAATTTTACTGATATCAGAGATACATAGGTTAGGATGGATATTTCCCTAGTTGATGACACCATAGTCATATTTGTTGGATGCGACATAGTTACCTTTAAGAGAGATGGCTTTCCACCTATTTTTTTCAGGGATGTTCTCTAGATCCCTAGGTTGAAATAGAATTTGATATAAGTTTCCACCCTCTAGGATAGGGGTCTTCAGGTGTCCTTTAGAAGGACATAGGTCCTCATACACCCTAAGGGGTCTTGTCTCACCTAGGGGCAGATAATTGGAGTGAGGGATGGGAAAATTTTCATATTTCTTTTTCAGCCACTTCATGCTTTGGAAGTGAGTAGAGACAACCGTCAGTGATGTGAGTTATGGAATGAAAGGATGGCTCACCTTCATCATGGGGCTCTTTGAGGATTGATAAATTTTGTGACAAGAGTGCCACAGTTCAATTTAGAGCATTGGGACGTCTGTAGAGGGTGTGCACTTGGTAACTTTATTAAGGCTTCCTTTCCCAGCAGTGACAACAGGTCAGCTTGGGTACTGGATTTAGTACCCACAAATTTGTGTGGGTCTATGTCTTGGGCATCCTTGAGTGGTTGTGAGTATTATCTCACATTCATTTATGAGCAGTCAAAGATGACCTGGATCTATTTCCTGAAGGAAAAGAGTGAGGTATTCAAGTGGTTCTAAGAGTTCAAAACTCTTATGGAGAACCATACAGGAAAGAGGATCAAGGTCTTGTGGTCAGACAATGGAGTTGAGTATTCCTCTTGTGATTTTGTAGACTTATGTATCCATGCAAGAATCAAAAGACAGATGATTGTGCCTTACAACCCCCAGCAGAACGGGGTTGTTGAGAGGAAGAACAAGGCGATTATAGGTATAGTGAGATCTATGTTGCATGATCATAGTTTACCTCTATACCTATGGGTTGAGGCAAGCATTGTTGCATTTTACCTACAAAACAAGAGTCCACATAGGATCTTGGGGAACATGATTCCTAAGGAGGCCTTCACTACTAGGAGGCCTGATGTCGAGCACACCAAGATATTTGGTTGCTTGATTATTCTCATGTCCCCTTAGAGAGGAGAAGAAATATAGACCCCATATCCCAGCATGGGATTCTAGGTGGATACTAGGAGGTCTTCAAGGCCTACCCGATTTACATTCCATCACAATGGAGAGTGGTGGTGATAAGAGATGTTAGATTTGAGGAGGTTAAATCTTTCCATATGTCTCTTGAGTCAAGAGTCAATATTGAGGATGATGCAGAGGCACAAATTGATGTCTCAGAGGGAGCACAACCTTAGTTTTCTGGTACACCAGTGTCATCGGTGACATGGTCACCTTTCACAACTTCAGGTTCATAGTCACAGGGGGTTAAGGAAGAGGGTGTAGAGGCTTTAGGATTTCAGAGTGTTGGGATTAGTTCTTATGTAGATACTCTTAGGCAAGGACATATTACTTCTCCTTTGACTACTTTAGGGAAGAGGAAATCGAGATGGTTTCAGGAGACCCTAAAGGAAGCCAAGGAGAACGTAGGAGAGCCCAAGAGACAGTTTAGAGAGAGAAAAGAACCAGAGAGGCTTGGGTCTTATTTGGCGATGGTGATGAGTATCTCAGATACAAAGACATAGAAATTTGTGCAAGAAGTTGACCAACAGGTTTGGAGAGAGGCCATGCTGGAGGAGTATGATTCCATGATGCGTAATGATGTTTTGGAGGTGGTTCTAAGTCCAGTGGGGAAGTCAGTTGTGACTTCATGAATGGTTGGAGGATAGATCAGATGGATGTAAATATTGCATTTCTCAATGGATTTATTGAGGAGGAGGTGTACATTGAGCAACCACAGGGCTTCGAGGTGAGTGAAAGAAAGTCTCACGTGTGCCTTTTGAGAAAAGAACTATATGGTGTGAAGCAAGCTCCCAGATCTTGGTACTCAGGCATTGACACATATTTTCTTGAGATGGGATTTGAGAAGAGTGATTTTGATCCTAACCTCTATTACATCATTAGAGGTGACGACATGCTCATTCTCATTTTGTATGTGGATGACTTGTTCATAACATGAGCAAAGCATCTCATAGTTGAGTGAAAGTTGGGACTTGCATCATAGTTTGAGATGAGTGGCATCGGTTTGATGCACTATTTTTTGGGCATGGAGGTATGGCATGAGGATGGTCATGTCTTCCTGGTACAAGGGGAGTATCTTTCATACATTTTAAGCCGGTTTATGATAGAGGAATACATGCCTATGTCGACTCCAATGTGTTATCACTCCAAGAAACTCCTTAGGGTTGTAGGCTAAGGATGCTTGGTAACTTAAGAATAATGGTTTTTATGTATTTGGGACAATGGGGTCTTCAATGATTTGTATAAGAAATAACTCATCACACATCTAAAGACGCAGTGCTTTCAGTAAACAATAACCAGATCAAATAATTGAAAGAGAGGATGGAGAATACTATTCTTGATTTGCCAATACAAGTGAAAGTAGGGCCTAATACAAGATAGCAAGGAATCCTTTAAGTTCAAGCCTATGAGTTCAACAAAGAGGTAACAGTCTTTATGAACTAAAATAAACTAAAAGTAAAGTACAGAGAATGAAAGATGAGCAATTCTGGTATTGCAAACGAAAGGAAACTCCACTTTATTTCTGCAAAAAGAGTCTATACAATAGCATGAAGTGTCTCCCAGTTTGAACCCTTGTTTCATATCAAAAACAGGCATTTATAGCCTCTTACAAACAGTTTTACAGATCCTAAAAACATGGATCTATATTTAATAAAAACAATTCAATTCTATCTAAACAACTTGAAAATAAAGTCTTAACAACTAAACTTAAAACTCGAACTATCTTCAATCTCCAAAATCGCCATCTACATCCTTCAGCTCTTGGTATCTGCAATGTGGTGAAGAATAGTAGGACACCTGTCTTAACAGTTGGATCTCCCCAATGTTCATGGTCGATTTTTGAGGAAATGGTTTTTCATGTGGTTGCCAAAATTCTCTCGAACCTCTGATGCTGAGCCCTTTGCATGCGATCCGATAGCCCATTAATACACTGAAGCTCCTTCAAAACCTGTTTGGAATGAACTATTCTGTCCTTGGCTTCAAAAAATACTTTTCCAGCTTTCAACAACTAACTCGTTTAATATTTCGCGGGTTAGTTGTTGAAAGTCGCCACTTTCTACAGCTAACGGGTCATAAAATATCGCTTTGTGCTGGTGAAAGCCCTGATTGCACTCAAAACGAGTTTTCACCTCCAAAATTTGGATTTCATCAAAACTCAGTGTGTCTTCGATTTCTCACCTTGCATATTAACGACGACTTGAGCGAGTACCTTCATATCTGGATGGGATTTTTGTCTTTGTTTTTGTTTCAACTTTCTTATCTGCCTTTTAAGGCGTTTGGCAAGCCACCACAGGCTATTGTAGTCTTTGGTGAGTTTTTTCTTTCTCTTCTTCTCTTTAACACTTTCCTTAGCCAATCTCTCAAGTGCAACATTTGTTTTTTCGAAGTTCTCAGACAACTTCTTATAACTTCCTTTGATAACCCGTTCCAAAACCTCTTGCTGAGCGATTACCTCTTTCAGATGCTTGATTTTCTGAGACTTCTTTGACTTGAGATTTTTTATGTTTCTCCCTCTTCTGTATGAGTGAAGGTCTCATAGTTTTTTGCACACTCATTTGAATGCTCAGGACTCTTGGTGACAGGGCATTGGTCTTGCTTCTCTGATTCTGACTCTGAATAGGGCAAGTTTAACACATTAGTTCTCTTTTCTGTACTTTGTTCTACACGATGCTATGTGGTCTGCTCAAAGTTTAACTTTTTCTTCGACCTACGAGGCTTCACTCCAGAAATTCTGTCTTCTAGAGGTCCTGGCAGGGTTCTTCTTTTTCTTGAACTACTTTGAGAAGAAGATTGTTTCTTTGAACCTTTCCCTGGTTCATTTGCAGGCTGGGTTTGTGTTTCGAAACCTTCCCAGAATAAAAAATGATCCCAGCTCCTTCCCTGTTGTTTCAATTCCTCCAGGATGATTAATTTTATGAGGCCGAAGTGGCATAGAGTACTTTTTATGCTCAAGGGTTGAGCCCTAATCTTCTTGCAAACCTTAGTCAAACTTTTATGTAGGAAAAAAGGCAAATTAAGGGGAGTCTTGCCTGTGAAATGGTCCAGGAGTTTGATGTGATACATCATAAGTTTATCATACCTGCCCTTCAAGGTAATGTACAGTTGGATGCCTTTGAACAGCTCCTGCCATTCCTCTTCTAGATAGGAAACCAGCATACCTTTTTTCCATGCCTTGTGCCTGTACCCCTCTTTCAAATAAGCTCTGAAATCCAAATTTTTAGGAGCAGTGGTTTTAAACCATCTCTGACCGGTTCTTGGTAGGCTTGTTGCTGCAGCAATGGCAGCTTCATCTACTCTAATTTCCATGGACCCAACAAGAGCTTTGTTCCCATCGAAATTCTTGGCAAAAGATTCTGCTGTAGACTGGTGGAAACCAATTTGCAATCTTTCAACGAATTCAATACACCCTGCGTTTGAAAAATGTCTCTGGACTTCGGGGTGTGTCTGTAAAAAGGACAGGCTATCCAACTCTCTCCTGAGTAGAGCACCACTGTGTTTCCTCACCATTCTATGATTCGAAGATCCTGACAATTTGTAGCCCCTGCAACTGCTGGTCGAGCCGAAGTTCTGCGCTGTTGAAAGCACTTCGGGAGTTGGCTCTGTTTTAAAACATTTGAAACTTTAACAGACCTCCATGAACGATATGTGATATGGAAACAACAATTTGATTTGATGTTGTCAGGCCCGTAGTACATCCTCTGTACCTGCACCACTGAATTCGAACTTGCCATCCCTGATGCCATGATTGTGGAGCATGAGTTTCTGAGCCAGATTCGCATCGCAATCCTATTTTGACGTGCATAATTGAGTTTCCATCATTACCCACTCTCATCAGCGCATGATTTGGATTTGCCTGACGTGGGATGATCATATCATCATTTTCCTTTAGACGTGGATATCACGCACGTGATTCCCGCTTTCTTCAGCCAATGGCCCGTGGAAAACGCCCCTTATCTGTTCATACTTACCGCTTTCGCCAGCGCATGGTCCTGTGGAAAACCCTCGTTAGCTATTGAAAGTCTCCACTTTCAACAATGCACGACTTTGTTAAAACCACTCCGTAGCTATGGAAAGTCTGCACTTTCACCAGCGCACGACCCGCGATACTGATTTTTGGATATTTTGAAAATCACCACTTTCAACAGCACACAGACCTATGAGAGGCACTCCTTAGCTGCTGAAAGTCGCCACTTTCCCCAGCTAACACTCAACTTTTAGATACACGTTAGCTGTTGAAAGTGAATTATGAAAATTTTGAAAAGAAGACTTTTATGGGTCGTATTATTTTCTAAGACAAAAATTAAGACCCAAGTTTTTCAACTATAAAAACTCAAAAATGAATTGAGAAAACTACCGATAGCCATGCTATCCACCACAAGACTCAACCAAAAAGACGGTTTCATTTTGGGAGCTAACACAATGGTCACCAACTGGAAGAACCTTAGTGTTTCAAATTCCCAGTTGGTGGATGCTACAGTTTATAGACAATTGATCGGATCATTTATGTATCTGGTCAACACTCAACCATATATTTGTTTTTCCATAAACACTCTCAACCAATTTCAAATATATATGTTTTAATTATATATACTACTTAAATTTTAAATTAAAACAATCTAGAACCACAATGCTTTCCATTCATTTAGATTTAAAAAAAAAAAAAAAACAATCTAGAAGATGCTTTCCACTATTAAAGCCGTCTCCCACTTTGATCAATACAAACGTGTTAAATATACTTTATGCAATATCCGATTACATCTAAATTTCTCATTTTTTTTTTTCGTTGGGACATTTCATGTCCATATCCATGTTCACGAGCGACTCTATACTATTACATGTCTATATCAAATCGAATTTAAATACTTTAAAGCTATATCCCTCATTATAGTCAATACGTTAGTCAATACTCTAAACACATTTGTTAGTTAATACGTTAGTCGATACTCTAAACACATTGATTTTGCAGACAACACGTTTGGGGACAAGACATGTATGTGTGTACCCCATGATTGTGAATCTTCCTGAATGTACTCTATAATTAAATGGATATAAGGATTTGTATTAACTTTGTCATGAGTTAAGTGGAATGAATGTATTGAGGTGTAAACTTTTTATTTATTTATTTATTTAATTTAGGTTTTGCACTTTAAAAAGGGGTTTGCATCAAGTGAGATATAAGATTCTTTTGGTGGATGAAAGATTTAGAGTTAGGATGGACTTATTGTGGTTAGCATAAAATCTAGTAAGAATAATTTTAAATTGATGGAATTGAAGATATTAGGTATTAATATTAGATCATCTAATTGTAGGGGGTACTCAAAGATGTTGAACCTATTTTTGAATAAAAAAACAATTTTTTCAATCAAAATTGTCATTTTGGAAATGATTACATGGCCAAATCCTGGTGACGAAAAATGAGAAAAGTTCAATTTCGTAAAATGTTCACCATCCTTTCTTTTATTTCTTTCAATGCCGACTTCAAAATAATGGGAAGAAAAACATTATGTGGCACTTTAAAAAATAATGAAATATTAGTAACAAAAAACTATTTCAATGTTGGCTTCAAATAAAATATTTCAATCTACCCTGGTTAGCCTTAAATTGAGTAACAACAATATTAGATTCATGGAATTATATGTATCATATGTTGGCATTACATAATCTAGTTGCAATAGAAATGCTCATTTTTTAATTAAAATAATAGTTTTATCAAACCCAAAATTGTAATTCTATAAATGATTGCATGGGCACATCCTAGGTATGTAGTGCCCTATTTTGCTTTGACTTTATTTCACTGATATGATATTATTATTTGAGGGTATTATGGTTACAAGAATGACCTTGTTGTTCGACATATACATTTATGGATGATGTGATCTAGACCTTTGATCTAATTTGATGTGAACATATATCTGTTATGGTTTTTGCTTTAGTATTCTTGTGGTTCTATCATATAGTGAAAATGAACATGTGATTATGTGATGAAGTTTATTATGATATATGATGTTATTGATGGTTTTTCAAGCGAGACAAGAAGAAATATTGGTGCATATGGACTCTGGATGGAGTCAAGATATGTAGTCCTGAGATGGGGATGGGATATGTATGATTGGCATGTATATGCCATTGTTGTTAATTCACAATATTTAGACAATGCTATTTGATATGTTTTCTCTAGATGTGTATAGAGATAGGGATACATTTTCCAAATAAGCTTACAAATGGGAAACAGGTTGTATGATGAGCTGTGAGATTATGGGTTCCATCAAGGAGAGGAGGTCTAGTTTGTATATTACTACCTACTTTCCTCCTTTCCTTGTAATGGGTTGAAAAAAATATGTTTAAATGTTTTTTTGGGAGGTTACAAGTTATCATAAGGGAAGGTCGTGGATTTAATCACTTACAAGGTCCTACTAAGGGGTGCACAATAAGGTGTCAATCCTTGGTCCTCAACTACCATCATTCTCTCTCTGGTGTGGCATGAGTTGTATTAGATAATTCCTAACCATGGCACTATCCCCCATCATTTAAAAATTTAATTTGAAGGCCCTGCGGGAACTTGGCACCTTCGGTACATACTGGTGCATAGTACTTGAAGGGAATGCAGTGGCATGACACCCTTGTTATCATGTAATCAATCTCCCTTGTAACTCTTCCTTGTCTATATCTTGGTGCAGGGTACTTGAAGAGTTGTAAATATTGTGTATAGTTCTTGGTACCAAATACTTGAAGGCTCTAAGGTAACTTGGTCTCAACCATGGTATTGACTTTGAATTAGTTTATGTGTACTTGTATCTATGAATACTATTGGAGAAAAGTATACTTTTGCATATGCATTTTATTTTGTTATGGAAAATTGAATGAATCACATAAATAGTTTGATTGATCATATATACTTACACACTTGTTTTTGAAAAGGGAAATAAAATTATGAATACATTATGTCCATCTCTTAGTGCAAGGTATTCGAAGAGTTGTAGAGATTATGTCTAGCTCTTGGTACCAAATACATGAAGGCTCTAAGGTAACTTGGTCTCAACCTTGGTATTGAATTTGAAATTATTTATGTTATGCGTACTTTTGGAGAAAAGTATCATTTTGCACATGCATTTCATTTTATTGTGTGAAATTGAATGAATAACATAAATGGTTTCAATGACCATATAGACTTATGCACATTTTTTATGAAATGAAAAATAGAATTTAATTTACCACTTGTTATGGGATTTTTCCCCGATGACTTGGGGTCATGTCACAATAGAGAATGACCAAGTGAAAGATAGAAACCTAACCCACACATACAAGACTTGCAATGAAATAACTACTTTAATTAGAGAGAGAGAGAAGAAAGTTTCACACATTGTATCCTTACGTTTGGCATCATTCCTCACTCTCGACCCTGGTAC
>ML793907.1:55693-66704 GCA_009831015.1 Picea engelmannii
TTTTATAAATACATAACACACCAATGCGTTTTCTACCATGAACGCACTGGTGCTCTAAAAAATGGCACACCATTGTAGGGTTATTTAAAAAAAATATATAGTCCAGTGCGCTACTTCATTATTGACGCACCGGTGCACACCATTGGACTTAAAAATGGTGCACCATGTTAGGGTTATTTTAAAAAATATATACTCTGGTGCACTACTTAAATACCAATGCACCGGTGCATCTAATAATCTAGTGCATCGTAATAACGTTAAATAAATAAAAAAAATTATCAGTCGTAAAATTTATTTTTACCTTTTTCATTGTTGTAGAACTCTCAAGCACTGATGCAAATTTTTCCTCTCTGAAGTGCATTGTCGTCAATGTTTCCCTTGTGCTTGTGTTCCTTCCTTTTGTCCATTGCTCAGTGCATGGCTTTCAAAATTTTCCAAACGATGGGAAAATAATGGTTTTTTGGACTACGTGGAAACCATGCCTCCCCAACGAGGAAATGTCCAGGTAATGTATTTATTTCTTTATAACCTAAAATTCTAGCTGATTAAAATTAAAAATTCAGTTAAATTTGCATTGTTTTTTTTTTCTTCACGGTGTCTTTGAGTCATTCGACTCGCACCGTGGATGGTGCACCATGAAAATTTAGAGGGTGCATCGAAACACCAAGCCTGATATTTCCGGTAGTGTGTTTGTAAACTCTAACGCACCAATGCATTGGGTAAAATTTAACGCACTGGTGCGTAATTTTAGTGATGCACCGCCTAAAATAATATAGTTTATTTTTCACGGTGCATCAAAATAAATTTAACGCACTAGGGCATTATGTTAAATGATGCACTACATAAATCAGATAGATTATTTTATGTGTTGAGTTGGTAAACTTATGCACCGGTGGGTTAATGATTACCCAATGCACCACCGTTAAAAAATAGAGCCTAAATTCCAAAGGACCATAATTATCAATTTAAAAAAAAATATTGGTGCGTTGTGTCGCCTTTCATGTAATGCATGGGTGCATGTTGGAAAAGGCTACACACCGTAGTAAAAAAAATTAAAAAAATGGTTTTACGATGCTTTAGGATTTTAAGTTTTTATTATTTTAGGTGGTGTGTCTGTTAACCTTAATGCACCAGTGTAGTAAGGTTATACCACACACCGCATAAAATAATATAATTTTTTTATACAGTGCGATATGTTACATGTGTGCATTGTATATGGTTCTCACAAGTAATATATGCACCAAGGGTGGTGGTTGACTATTTTTTGGGTGCACTAGTGTTGAAATTTACTTATTTTTTGAAGAAAGTTATTTTTCCATATTTATAAATAAATTTCTCATTTACTAAATTGTGTTTATGTTTTATATATGAGGCTAATGTATTTTATATGTTAATCATATAGAGATGTCGGCGGAGAGAGAAACAACAACAACATGAGCAAAGGGTTCACCTGTACAATGTTTTACGGGATTGGGAGGCGAGGAAGAGGGAGAGGGATTTTTACCCTATCCCTATTATGGAAACGACCCAAGGCCTCTTGAAGAAAGTAGGCCTCCTTAAGTAATATGATGAGGCTACATCCCTGAAGGAGTGCTTAGGTTTCTTGGTGTAGCTAATCCATCGATGGGATGTCCATCAACATGATTTATGTATCGGTCTTGATCAATGGTACCAACCCACTAAGGAGGATATATATTTTATCATTGGGACATCAAGGAGAGGGGAGGATTTTCCCTAGTTACCCGATGCCTTATTCGATGTTGCAATAGAGAGTCAGCTCATGTCCTCTTAGAGATATATTGTGGTTTGTTTTCTTTCTCCAGCTTATTTTCAAGTGTCTAGTGGACAACTACGAATCGCTTCTTTCGGTGGAGAGGAGGTTAGGTTCATCTCACTGTTAGTGACGACTAATGCACAATTTACTAGTAATAAGCACTGAGCAGTGCATTAGTTGTGATATTGTGTATTATGTTGATTCTTTGGTACATAGGACAGGATGTATTAGATGTCCTACCATTTTTTTGTGAAAGTTTTGTATATCACTAGATAGATGTCATGCTATGATACATGGGAGGGAAAACTTCCCTTTTGATTCAGAGTTGTTTTGTTTAATTTTTGAGAGGTTTCTGGAGACGAGGCCTAATTTTTTCCATCATCCTTCTAGGTCGATGACTCAAGTGAGGATGCACATGTGGGGCAAGATGATAACCAAGAGGGGTTAGTTGGAGTTTCTGACCTGGATTTCCATTGACGCATTGGGGCTACTAGCTAGTGAGGCCGATCACATGTTTGTGATAGTGTCGTGTCCTTCCGTGGGGTTGGATTGGCGAGGATGTTTGAACGTCCTCTTCACATCGAATGAGCCACCAGATGCTAGAGGTAATATTGTTGTTTTGTTTAAATTAATATAGTTTCTTTAACTTGTTTATTAAATTTTTTAATGAAACTGTCTAATTATTGTTGTGTACTATATATTTCGCAGATATTGGCACATTCCTTGGGGAAGTGGCTCCTCCCCCGCCATATGCAGATGAGGAGATTCTTCAGGTCACGAAGGTTCAAGGTCCTCAGGTGCAGATACTCGACTACATGCATCGTAGGCCAGATACTAGATTCAGGTTGGAGTTGGGTGACCGACTCTATGCACTTTTGGTCGAGGTGGGAGTCTTCCCTATGCAAATGCAAGAAATTAGGGAAGTTCCTATGATCTTGGATATTTGGAGAGAGATTTTGTGCGATATGATTCCTTTTATGCATATTATCATCAGAGCTACCAGGGTACTAGCAGGAAGGGGGTTTGTTTATGATACACACTCTTGCTCCGTGTAACATCTCGCCCTACTGAGAACACTTTTATTGATATATTCTTTGAGGAAGCTTGCGTGAAAGTGATCCGATTATGGTATATCATGATTTCGTTCGATTCTGGGTTATATATGATGATGATGATGTATTGTGACTTATAGATATTTTGATGTATATGTATTGGCATATGTTATTGACGAGTTTTCCTAAGTGTGTAGGACACATTACAGGTTATGTATTTTGATGGCATCAATGAACTTCCTTGGACTCCGGATTGAGTCAAGGGGTGCATTGTATTTGTTTGAGTATTTCATTTTATGCACATGTGAAATATGATTGGTTGCAGTATGATTTATGTATATGGATTATTGAAACTATTTTTTTAGTGGAGGTAGGCTTAACAATTCTTTCTAATATGACTCACATAAGGAGTAAAGGGGCCATGCATAGAAACCAAAAAATTGAGCGAGAGATATGGTAGCGTCCTTGTCACAAAATACTAGCACTCTCGTTGTGGCATGAACTATAGGTTAATGATTACCTAGTTTGATAGGTCCACAATGTTGTGAGGACGGACTGGGATAGGTGCTCACGAATATTTTTAAGGGGAGTGCAATAAGGTAGAGTACTTATTCTTTAGAATCCCTTAGTCTCTCACAAGGTCAACCAAATGGAGTGTTGACTCCAAAGGTTCGGAAAAACTTCCAAAACTAGTCAAAGGCGAGTGGCACCCTTGGAGCACAGAGGTGCGTCTTGAAGGGCATGTTGCGTAATTAAAACTTGAGTCAATAAACCTGGGCATCCTAGAAGACATTGAAATGATTGGACCTGGTTAGAATAAAATAATTAATTAAATAGTAAATTATTAATTAAAAATCCTAAAAAGAGTCTCTGCCTAAGTCTAAGACTAATCCTAAGTCTAAGTTTAATTAAGGGACTAACTAAAAATATTAAATAAATTAAAATAATTGAAATAAATCAAATTCTAGGAAAAAGTGAGTTAAATATAAAGATTGGATAAAATGCACATGTGTACATGAAATTAATAAATTGGATTTTTAAAATAAAATGAGATAATAATATGAGAGAATAGGAGTACACTTGGAATAGAATATTGAGTCAACCTACCACTACTCGAACTAGAAGAAGACTCCCAATCCAACTCTAATGAAGATCTAGTTAGGAGACATTCATTAAATCAAAAAATTGGGAAACAAAGGGACAACTAAGAGCGAAAATAGGAACACGTTGGGGAATGTGAGGGAAATTGGGTTTTTAAATAAAATAGAAATGGTAATTACTTGTGCAACTTGGGGAGAGTGTGACAAGTGTGTGGGTGAATAATCCTAATTCAATTAATTAAACAAATAATTAATTGTGCATGGAGACATGTGTCATTGGGGATTTTTCTATACAACAATTGTGGCAGAAGGGAAATGTATCTCACTTATTCTTGGTAATGTTATGTTGCCAAAATTATTTTGGACTATGTTTTACTTGTGAGAGTTGGGATACCAAGCTTGAAGAAAGAGTGGAAGATCTTCCTTGTGAGGCAAGCCTTGGAGATATTGTTTGTTGGTTTCTTGTGTGTGGCCCGTTTGTGGCTTGGGGGGCTAAGGGGGAAAAATAGTACCCCTAGCATTGGATGGTAGGTACCGGTGAAGTTTTAGTGATTAGAAAGCGAGAGAAGAAAATGAGTGAAAGTCTCGAAGGACATCATCAAATCTCCATCATCTTTGGTTCCAGTATTTTAACTTTGAAATTGTATTTGTATTGACATTAAATTGTATTAGAATTTTAAAAGATAACATAGGTCCGATTGTATTCGGAAGATAATTTGAAAATTCACCCATGAGTCATTGAGTAATTTATATTGAATTTTGTTCTCTTTCATTTTAATTTTTACAAACCATAAATTAGAATGTTGTATCTCATTGTCAATTTAAATTGTCATCACGAATTCCAAAAGCTCCATTGTTCGATGTGATTTATTGCAATTTTCTGAGTTTAAATCTGTATTTCCTATTTAAACCAACTCACGGTCTTGAAATTTAGAATTTCCATCAAGATCGTAGCCTTTAATTGACATTCAGATTCACTGCGAAATAAAATTACCATTTGATGATGGAGGTTGTATAGTCGTTGAAGTTTATTGTTAATGGATTGAATTGTTGATCGCCAAATTTGGTTGCCGTTAAAAAATTCCCACCTTGTCAAATATTTCAGAAGAAATCACGTACCCACCCATCTCCACTACATCCAATTGTCTCCATGGACCCCTTTTCCAAATGGGGAATTGATTTCATGCAATGTAATCCCACCTCATCAGGGGGCACAATTATATTATCATCATAGTCGATTATTTCACTAAATGGGTTGAGGCTATGCCTACATTTCTAAATGATGACCTAACTACAACACTTTTCATTTTCAACCACATCATCGCTTGATTCAGAGTCCCACGATCTATCATAACTAATCATAGATCCCATTTCGAAAATCAGATGATCAGTGAGTTGCGCACCAAATTGGTTTTTCTACATGAAAAATCATCCCCATACTATCTTCAATTCAATCGACAAGTTGAAGCCATCAACAAAGTCCTTAAAACCATTCTTCAACATGTGGTGGGGGTGAACAAAACCACTTGGCATTTTCAACTCTTCTCAGGACTATGGGCCCATTGGAATTTGGTTAAAACCGCCATTGTATTCAGACCTTTGCAACTGGTATATGGGTTAGAAGCGGTGTTTCCAATTGAATCTGAGATTCCATCTCTAAATAGTCGTAGATATCCTGACCAACACCTTTACAAGAGAGGAACATTTCATGTAGCTAACGAAGTTGGATGAAACCCATCATGATGCTTCTCTCATTAATGAGATATATCAAAAATGCATCAAGACCCAATATGGTAAGTCTATCTGACCTCTCCTATTCGCAGAAGGAGATCTAGTCCTGGTCTATGACCAAGACCAGGATAAACTTGAATAAGGGAAATTAGAGCCTATGGGGCATGGACCTTATATCATAAAAAATGTTCTACAAAAAGGTTCCTATGAGCTAATCAATTATGATGGAATCCCTCTCATTGAACCCCATAATGGGCACGACCTGAAAAAGTACTATGCTTAAGAAATGTTACATGTGTGCTTTGTACATTATTGTACCATATGTTTTGGTTTGGTGTGTTTTTTACTTTTGCATGAACAATTTTTGTTTCATCCTTAGCTTCTTATACCCTACTTTGTTCCTGAATGCACATATGTTAGCATATTTCCCATTACATTTTGGATTTGCATATGGCGCTAGCTGACATACCCAGAACTTCGCTTCTGCAACTTGGACCATCTACGATTATGGCGAGTTGGTGAACTCAGGAGGGACCTATCCTAGAAATACAACCAATAATGTTAGAGAATATCATGTCATTATTAGACTTTTGACTAAGGCCATCTCTCTTGGGATATCTCAAATAATCATTAACCTTGATTCCCAACTTGTGGTTTATCAACTTAACCGCATTTATACCATACACAATCCAATATTACTACGTCTCTACTTGAGGATTCATCATATCGAAAGGTTTTTTACTTATGTATAATACCAACATATACCGAGAGAACTTAATACCATTACAAATTCGTTAGAAAATTACATGTTGGATTGGCATCTTGCAAATAGATGAATATTCACGATCATAAAAGCATAAACATAAAAGTTAAACAACATCACATCATTGTAGCATAAGCAGCTGATACAAAACCCATATATATATATTGTACAAGGTTAAAATTTACATTTGGTATCAGAGCTTTGTTGGCTTCAGGGGGATGCCTTTCTGGTCAAGGGTTTGGCTCAGGATTGTGATAAGCCTTGTTACAGTGGGAGATCCGTGGTATTGATTTTTCAGGTGAAAATAAATGTCATGCAATTCAGAGATGGAGATCGAGAAGTTTCATGGGAAAATTTTTGAGTTGTGGAAGCTCAAGATGGAAGATCTTTTGGTGGATAGAGATCATTGGATCATGGTAGATCCAGCTACTACACCTACAGGAACTTCAACATCTGACTAGAAAAATTTGGATCGAAAGGCAAAGAGCACAATCCAACTTTGTCTCTATGATTCAGTGTTACTGAATGTGTTAGAGGAAGCTACAACCAAGGATTTATGGGAAAAGTTGGGGAAGTTGTATCAGTATAAGTCCCTAGTAAATAAAATATTCCTGAGAAATAAGTTGTATAACCTAAGGATGAGAGATGGAGACTCGGTGGAAAAGCATTTGAATTCCTTCAATACTGTGGTAAGCCAATTAGTATTTGTTGAGATTAAAATTTCAGATGAAGATAAATGTATCACTTTACTGTGCTCTTTACCATACTCCTGGGATAGTCTGGTTGTGTCCATAGGTAGTAATACAAATTCCTTGAATTTTGATGAAGTGGTCTCATCCTTTTTGTCGGAGGAGATGAGACAGAAGAATATGGAAGGACAGAGCACAGATGCATTATTTGTAAGAGGATGTTCCTAGGAAAAAAATAGATCTCAGTTCTCAAGTGGGAAATCTAAGTCTGAGGGTAAATTTAAATCTCCCAAAAATTTTGTAAAGGTATGTTGGAGATGTGGAAAAGAAGGGAAATACAAGAAGCAGTGTATATCCAAAGTTGAGAAAAATAAGGGATCTGAAGAATCTCCTTCTATAGAAGAAAACAACTCCAAGGAATAAGGAGGGGATGTGTACTTGGCTTCTTCAAGAAAACATGTAGATCATGAGGCATGGTTGGTTGAATCTGGTGCATCCTCTTATATGAATCCCCACAAGGATTGGTTCTGGGAATATGAAAGTTATGATGGAGGTAATGTTTTCTTAGGGGATGATTCGACAACCAGAATCATAGGACGAGGAAAATTCAAGTTGAGGCACATATATGGAAGGATTAGAACACTACCTGGTGTTCTGCACATCCCAGGTTTGGCCATAAATTTAATTTATGTAAGAAAAATGGACGATGCAGGGGTAAAAACAATATTTTAAAAGTAAACCTGTAGGATGGTTCGAGGATCAATGGTATTTCTAAAGGGATTTTGGTTTGGAGCTTTGTAAAATCTACAAGGAAGAACTATTAGTGATGGGTGTAATAGTTCCATTGTTCCTGATATTAGAGTTGAAGAAGAAATAACTCCTATGGTCTCTCTAGAAGAGGTTATGATGTGGCATCAAATACTAGGGCATATCAGAAAGAAGGGTCTTCGATCACTGCTCTCTGGATTTTGATTTCTGTGAACATTGTCTGTATGGGAAGAAAAATCAGGTAAGATTCCCCTCTAGTGCAACGAGGACAGAAGGAATTTTACAGCTAGTTCATAGTGATGTTTTTGGACTTGTGTTGGTCCCATCATTGGGAAAATCTATGTACTATATCTCATTTATAGATGACTTCTCGAGGAATACTTGGATATATTTCCTCAGGAATAAAAGTCTTTGACAAGTTTAAAGAGTTTAAAGCTCTTATTGAGAATCAAACAGAGAAAATAATTAAGGTGTTGAGGACAGATAATGGTGGAGAGTTCCGCAGGAATGAATTTGAATAATTCTGTAAGAAGTGCAGTATAGAAAGGTAGAATACTACTACATACACACCTCAACAGAATGGAGTTGTAGAAAGGATGAACAAGACATTGATGGAAAAAGCAAGGAGCATGCTTAGTGGTGTTCGATTAGGTAAATAATTTTGGGCAGAGGCAATGGGTATTACATGTTACCTAGTCAATACATCACCCTCATCAACGTTGGATGACAAGACTCCACAAGAGATATGGACTGGTAATGAATCTTCTCTCACACATCTCAAGGAATTTGGCTGTGATGCATATGTTCATGTTCCAAAGGAAAACAAGAGTAATCTAGATAAGAAGGTTGAAAAGTGTATTTTTGTTGGATATAAAGATGGTCTCAAAGGTTATAAGATTTGGAACCCATAAAATAAGAAGGTAGTGTATAGCCGAGATGTGGTATTTAGAGAAATGAAAGATGTTGTTAAACATGAAGTCCTACCAAGTAAGGAAGAACCAGAGAAAATAGAGTTTAATTTAAAGGATGATGAATCAGACTCTACAAAAGAACATGAATCAAAAGAAGAAGATCCTCATACTCCAGTATTGAGGAGATCGGTTTGAGAAAGAAGGCTACCTGAAAGGTATACTCCATGTGATTTCCATTCAAATTTTGTTTTGTCTATTATTGATGATGATCCTAGAACTATTAGGGAGGTAGTGGATTCAAAGGATGGAAATATTTGGAAAAGGGCCATGGATGAAGAAATGACATCTTTGGATAAGAATGAGGCTTGGGATCTAGTGGAGTTTTCGACTGGAAGAAATCCCATTGGCAACAAATGGGTATTTAAAAAGAAACTAAATGCAAAAGGAAAAGTGGAGAAATACAAAGCTCGATTAGTAGCAAACGGTTATTCCCAGGTTGAGGGAATTGATTTTGGTGAGATTTTTTCTTCTGTTTACAAGCTAACCTCTAATATTTATGTTATTTGTTGTTGTTTCATTTGATTTTGAGGTAGAACAAATGGATGTGAAGACAACATTCCTACATGGGGATCTGGAAGAAGAAATCTATAGAAGAAACCAGAAGGTTATGCTATGAAGGGAAAGAAGGAGATGGTATGCAAGCTAAAAAAGTCCCTGGATGGTTTAAAACAATCACCAAGGATGTGGTATAAAAAATTTGATACTTATATGCTGGGATTTGGCTTCACAAGAAGCAAAGAGGATCACTGTGTGTATTTTAAATTAATTGATGATCATTTGATTTATTTGGTCTTGTATGTGGATGACATGTTGTTGATAGGAAACAACAAGGAGATTATCTAGGATGTGAAAACTAAGTTGTCCTCTAAATTTGACATGAAGGATCTCGGTGCTTCAAATTTCATTTTGGGCATGGAAATTAAAAGAGATCGGAAAAAGAGGGAAATATGGTTAAATCAGAGAAAATATTTCGAGACAATATTACAGAGGTTTAATATGCAGGAATGTAAACTAATCAAGGTTCATATTCTTGTTGGGGTAAATTTATATGCATATCGGTGTCCCAAGACATAGGAAGAGGAGGACGACATGTCTCGTGTTCCATATGCGAGTGCAGTTGGCAGTTTGATGTATGCAATGGTTTGTACTAGACCAGACATTGCACATGCAGTGGGAGTTTTGAGTAGGTATACGTCAAAACTAGGGAAGGAGCATTGGACAACAATAAAAAGGGTTTTCTGGTATTTGCATGGCACTGTTAGCTATGGATTGTGCTATGAAGGAAGACTGAGATTGGATAGAGTAGTGGATATACATGGATTTGTGGATGCAGACTGGGTTGGAAATCTAGATTGTATGATATCTACAAGTGGGTATGTGTTTAACATGTTTGGAGGAGAAATAAGTTGGATGAGAAAAAGACAGGTTGTAGTGGCACTTTCAACTACAGAAGCTGAATACATGGCAACCACTCATGCAAGTAAGGAAGCAGTATGGTTACAAATATTGGGTTCAAGTATTGGATTGGTACAACAAGCTTTAATGATAGATTGTGACAGTCAGAGTGCAATTTTTCCGGTGAAGAACCCGACTTATCATTCAAAGACAAAACATATTGATATTCGATATCACTTTGTGAGAGACATGATTGAAGAAAAGAAGGTATTGATGATGAAGGTGGATACTTTGAAGAATGTTGTAAATTCATTAACAAAATCAGTGAGCACTGAGAAGTTCTCTTGGTGTAGAGGATTCATGGGCATTACTGCCATGGATTGTTTACTATGTAACCCTATAACCCCCTGTATGCAAAGAAAACAACAAGTGGGAGAATGCTGGGTATGTGTTACATACAATTATGCGGTGCACCGGGTGCGTAGGGGGGTGAAGTCCTTTGCGCGGGGGTTCGGGGAAAGCGCCCCCGAATTTATTATTTTCTGCCTCGGGAAACATGTCACATATTTAGGTGGTTTTTCGGCACATAGTTTTTTGCCAATGGTTTTCTATTTTCAGTTAAGGAATTAGGGTTGTTGACTAATCCAAGTCATTGGGTTAGGGTTTTGGATGTCGTTGGCTCCTATATATATATTGTATTGTAAACAATGTATCATAATGAATGAATATAGAATATGTTGGTTTTCCCATTTTGGGTTTCCAGGGGGG
>ML793907.1:70335-85557 GCA_009831015.1 Picea engelmannii
TGCAATACTTCTTTGAATCCCTATTATGACTCTAATATCAAATGCAATGGTCACTCTACATCTATTGGGACTTTCTTAATTGTGATTGGCTTCCCATTTTTTCCAAGAAAGAGCTATGATACCACATGTAAATATTCTATGTAGATGAAAAATAAAATTCTTAAACTTCAGAATAATAAATGCATCCATGCAAATAGTCAACACTAAGAAACTAAAGAAAACATTTAAAGTAAACTCTTAAGGTAGGGTAGCACCATCAATTGTTTTTTATTGAAGAAATAGCTACAGGGACCATGTTTTTTACAATACAAAATTCAAATAAATGCTCAATACAATTATATACATGAGTATATATACTCTCTCATGAGTATTACTAGGGGCTTACGTCAAGTATCTCTCATTATTACATTTATTACTCATTGACTATATAATGAGCTTATTCCACAAGTATGGTTAATAATTTCACATACAGATAAATTAGTAAACCATATTCCATGAATATGACTACATTACATTAATTATCCTCTCTAAATATCTAACATTATAAGTTGAAATGTCATAAATTTTAATGGTACTTCAATAATACCCATAGATCTTATACCCATATATCTTATGTTGAATTCAAACTACCCTTTACAAAAGAATTTAGAACACGTTCATAAACACCATACAACATTTACAAAAGGATTTAGAACATGTCCATAAACACCATAGAACATTCACAAAAGGATTTGTAACACGTCCATTGACACCATACAACACTAATGTGAGATCTCACAATTAATTATTTTGTAATGGATTAATCTACTAAGAAGATGTACATATAGATTGTTATTTTGAAGGGATTGTATTTTTTTCATTTTCAAGGGTATGATTCATTAACATTTTGCAATTATAATTGAAATTAACATTTTGCAATTATAATTGAAATAGGATTAAAAATATTTATAGCCTTTTCCAAAACTATGAACAAAGATGGACATAGATATTTTTATTTTGATGGGATTGTATTTTTTTCATTTTCAAGGATATCATTCATTAACATTTTGCAATTATAATTGAAATAAGATTAAAAATATTTATGGCCTTTTCCAAAACCATGAACAAAGGAAAGAGTGTTGAGGTAACACTTCCAAAGAGTGGGTCCAAGGCCACAACAAATGTTTTCATTGTCCCTAAGACAATAGATATCATTCATGTTAATTACAATTCATTGTGGGATAGATTAGGGAAAGTAAGAATTAAAGGATATTTATGGTATGTGGTATCAGAACATTCACCATAGGTATTTTCAATGCATATGGGAATTTACATATTTCAAGCACATTATGATCGTTGTATTGATGTTTTTTTAGTATCCTTGGTAATTGGTGCGAAAGATCAAATAAAAAAGAACAACACTATTTATGCTGTAACTTTTTGTATGGAAGAAAAGAAATGTAGTGACTTGTAAGTTGATAAAAATAAGTTCCATGTGATTGGAATTCGACCCTTTGAGATTCGCACAAGAAGCATGAGATCACTATCTTGTTTTAATTTATTTTAATTATTTTTAATGTTATTAATAACAACTAATACTTATTTACTAAATTTATGTGTTTATTTATTCTCTTAACTTTTTGAAACTAAATTTATGTTTGAGCATTTTATAGATAGGTTATTTTATGTATGTAAAATATGTATGTGATTTTATAGATGTATGGAGAGACTTGGTATATTTAAAGGTTATTTTGAAAGAGTTTTTATTGTATTTTGAATTTTTTTTTATGAGATTTGGAGTATATAGTCTATAACTATTTCCTAAAAAGGTTTTGATGGATTTGTACAATGGAGGTGTCTTACTTACTGGTTACTTGACTTCAAGTGGATGCTCACTTGAAATTTTTCATTGAAGTGTTGGAGACAACTTGGTGATATTCTACATGTTAATCACATGGAGGAGGTTGCTTGCTTGGAGAACCCCTTCCATGGGAAGAGAAGCATTTGAAATTTTGGAGAAGGGAATCATATAGGTGGAGTGACTTTGAAGAAGCACATGGCCTAGGAGATGCATTGGAGATCTTGTAGGAGGAGCATTCTACACATATTGTGGAGTTTCATGCATTGACACATTTTTGACATGTATACACATTACTTCTTTTTCCCTTTTCTTTTACTTAGAAAAATTTCCAATCTATTGTAGGCTCATAAACCATTTCGATCAAGTTTCATGTTACTCAAAATGCACTCATATTATCCATCTTATCCATATTGCACCAGGACTTAGCCATTTCTAGAATGCTTCGTGGAATGACGAATTCGTGGGTTGGTCTCACTATTTTCACTCATATCTGTTCCTCTGCCGCCAAGAAAATGAAATTTATACTCCACGACCCTCATAATTTATTATATTTAAAATATTTTTGAGTTCCTTTTCCACCGCAATTGTGTACCATTTCTCCAATTCATTCGCTTGTCGTAATCACAAGTCTTTATGTTCGCTCCATGTTACTTAGAAAATACTAAGTCTCCTCAGCGATGAATCAACTTTCCTTGTCACATTCACCCAAAAAAATTAATGTATATGTTATGTGAAATGATAGATGGTTAAATACTAAAGCATCCTAATTTAATGACATTTTCATTGAAACCCATCTCACAAATTCAAATTAAATTCTCTAGAGCTCCATGGTTAATATGAAAATAAAATATTACTATTAAAAAATGCATGTCATTTACATAATTGATTTGGAAATATGTTATGGTTACCATGATTAAAATTCTAATTGTGCTCGATAGTGTTACAAACACAAGCCCTTGTTTTTTTTGTCACTAGCTAGATCCCTGGTGAATACAAATTTTGACTCACAAGTAGAGTAAAATGTTGCAAACTTAGTCACCATACAAATGACAATTGCAGAAGCCGTATGCTACTAATAACAGAGGCAAGGGAGGGCTCCAATTGGATAACCTGATAGCAACATCCATCATTTCAAGTTAAAAACCTATTGTGGTAGTTTTCTTGGATTTAACTCAATGCAAGGTTTTGTAGAGCGTCCCTCATCTTTGGTCTTGATTTTTCTCTATCGTCTGCATCTTACACTATATTGGAAACAATCAAAACATAATATTAAATGAGATAAGGAAGCCACATATCATGTCCATTTTGTGATTTGAGATCATTTCTGAAGACATTGTATGATATGCTAAACATTAGATTTAGCAAATTGTGTGAAAAAAAGAGTTGCAGGCAAAAGACAAGTAAAATAAACCGACCATGTGAAGTGATGACTGATCAAACCCTTGAGAGTAGTCAAATTTCTGTTGCTAGTGGTAGTAGCTATATGTCAATTGATATTTTATGTTCAAATCAAAATCATCCAACATTTTTTCAATCATGGGTCTACAAGCTTGAGGAATGCTTTATACATTGCATAGTTGATCCTATGATCACTATTTTCTATAGAGGTTCTTCGTTTTCTTATGGGTGTGCATATTTATAAAATTATTATAACTTTATTCTATAGTGACTATTGTATTGCATATTTATAGAGAAGCAAGTTATTTAAGTTATTAATTAAACAGTTTTCAGATCAAGGTATATGAGAGATCAAGCATTGACACTTGATCTTGATATTTAGATATTCTAGATTTATTATGTGTTCAGAGAGATAAAGTCAATTGAAGTGTGGAATTTTTCTCAAGTTTTTTCAATCTAAATGAAGTTTTCACCTTGAGGGACTTGATCCATGTATGGAGATAAGATGGATTTATGCTAGTTCCTCATAAAAAAGTTTCTTTCTATATATTTGATTCCAACCAGTGCACCCAAATGATTCCTAATAACTTCTTATTGTTATTGTGGACATTTAAATATTTTATATTTTTTGTTATTAATATTATTTTTAAATGATACTTGAGAATTATACATCTCCCTCACATTGAAATGTAGAAAACACCTATACTAAATAATTTTTTTTAATTATTTTCAATTATATATATATATATATATATATATATATATAAACATAAACATACATATATAAACATTGAAATGTTTTTTTTTTTAATATTTGTATTATATGTAAACTTTGTATTCAATTAAAAAATAATAATTAAATATCTCTTTTAGATTTAATTTTCTTTATACTTAGATTTTATACTTAGATTGTAAAAAACACTTCTTAAAAAACTAATTAATTAATATAGATTAAAATATTACAATATCTGCATAACACATTAAAATGAACTTAACACCTACTAATTAATTGGCATAGATTAAAATATTGCAATATCTACATAACACGTTAAAATGAACTTAACACCTACAGCTTTAAATTGTTGGACTATCAAAGTAATGAAATAACTAAGAAAATCCATTACGACGTTGTATGAAAATAAAGAAAATGCTTCATTTTATTTTATACAGCATTTATAAGACCATACTTATTAAAGTTGTTTCCTTGAAACTATAAAATTGCTAATATCTTGTCAGAATCGAGATCGATCTTGGGCTCAATAATTAATAATTTTATATCGAATGTTGATTGAACCCATAGGGTGTTAGTTCACCTCCAAGGATTTGATGGGAAAGTTCTAGCAAAATTAAGTAATCCTCATCTTTTTACAATATAAATTTATATATGATATTTATTTAGAATTATATGTTTATGAATTTTTAATATATTTGAAATATATAAAGATTTTTGTCAAATGAATTTAGTTTGAGTGTTTGGAAGGAATCTTTGTTATTTTTTTTTTGATTTATAATTATCCCGAGTAACAATTTTAGAGTATATTATTAAAATGGTTTTCCAAACTATTGAACACGTGAATCTTTTCTTAGTTTATCTTTTGTATTATTTCTTCTCCCATAGTGTTCTTATGCCAATAGCATAACCATTCATAAATTATCCTGTGTAGACCCTGTGTAGAGAGAGAGAGAGAGAGAGAGAGAGAGAGAGAGAGAGAGAGAGAGAGAGAGATTCTTCCCATTTTCTCCAAGAAAGATCTATGATACCACATGTAAATATTCTAAGTATATGAAAAATAAAACTCTTAAACTTCAGAAGAACAAATGCACTCACACATATAGTCAACAATAGAAACTAAAGAAAACATTTAAGGTAAACCCTTAAGGTAGGGTAGCATCATCAATTGCTTTTTATGGAAGGAATTGCTACAAAAACCATGTTTGTTACAATACAAAATCCAAATATATGTTCAATACAATTATATACATGAGTATATATACTCTCTCATGAGTATTACTAGTGTCATACGTCAACTATCCCTCATTATTAAATTTGTTACCCATCGAGTATCTAGTGAGCTTATTCCATGAGTACGGTTAATAATTTCACATACCAACAAATTAGTAAACTGTATTTCATGAATATGACCACATTACATTAATTATCCTCCCTAAATATCTAACATTATAAGTTGAAATGTTGATAACTTTTTATGGTACTCCAATAATACCCATAAATATTATGTTGAATTCAAACTATCATTCACAAAAGGATTTAGAACACGTATATAGACACCATACAATATTCACAAAAGGATTTAGATCACATCCATAAATACCATACAACACCAATCTGATATCTCATAATTAATTATTTTGTAATGGATTAATCTATTGAGATTTGGGTACCTCGGGAAGTGGTCCCCTTCTAGTTTTGAGTCTCTAACCACAAGTGGGAAATACTTTGGTATTGTGTACCTTGTACTTTATGCCTAATTCAACTTTGACTTCACTTAAGTCAAAAAGTTGAAGTTTGTTCACTTAGGAAAAAGTGACTAATTATTCACTTTCTAGGTAAATGAGGCGACAAAAACTAAACTTAGGGAACTTAACCCAAGGTGGATTTGTGAGTGAGATTTTTGTGGGATGATCTCAACCTTTGATTAGAGAATGGATGGAGAGATCATAGCCATCCATCTCTTAGGTTTCCTTATGGAGGTTCAAGAGGGGTGCAGAGGGCTTAGGGAGGCTCATTCTATCTTTTGTTCACTTGGAGCGGAAGAGGAAAGCAATGGATATGGGAATGAAATAACTGGATGAGGGTTTCAAGGGTGCCTCATTCCATGGAGAGCTCTAGGAGACTTTGGCTTCCGTTGTTTTTTGGTGTTGATGCTTTCTTGGAGGAGGGTGCACTAAGGATGAGGGCACACATCTAGCAGGGAGGTCTTGCACTTGTCAAATTGCTGGTTGGAGAGTCTTATTAGAGAGGTACCACACAAGGTCACATTTGTGTGCCAGGGTTTCTTCTATAAGATTCAAGGAGAAAGGGCACAAGCTTTGAGTGGGATTGAGCAACAAAGGAGAAGGGCACACCATGCTTAGGCACATTCACTTTCTTGGACTTGTATAACATCTTGAGAGGGGATGCCTTTGTATTAGGTTCATTTGTTTCATGTACTTGTTGTATCTCACATTATTTACATCACATATATAGAATTATATTCCAAACTGGTTTTCCCTAGGGGGTTTTTATCCAAGGTCATGTTGACCAAAAACTCTTGTGTCATATTTTCATGTATGCTAGAGTTTAGAACAACATTATATTAGTTGTAAATATCTAGAGGTTTGTTATATATTTTAGGTATGCATGTTCTAACCTATAGGATACTAAAACTACATGCTAGAGCACCGTAAAAGCTTATGTAACCATAACAAAATAGCAGGAAATTTCTTGAACAATTTGTTGTTATAAAATAACAACAAAGAAGTGTTAGACAGTTGAAACTTAGAGCCAATATCAGGTCAAATATAGACTTAGTTGGAACCCTGTTAGGACCTCATATTTATTCATGGTATCAGAGCCCTTGGTGGATAAATCTTGTTGATTTTGGATAGTTTTTGACAGCTTGTGGAGAGATTTCTTGACAACTTGTTGACAGTGATTTGTAGTAGCTTGTTGGCAATGATTTGTGTGACAATTGTAGGATAGTTAGTGGAACTAGAATCAACCTCTTTTTACACATATTTTCTAGGATTGAGGTTGATTTTCTACAACCTATTTTCACACCTGTTTGCTATGAGTGAGGTTGTAGTACTACTACCTCTTTTCACACTCGTGTTGATAGGACTGAGGGAGTGCTCTTTTTCATTTGTAGAATTAGTGTGAGTCTAGTGGGAAGACATGTTAGTGTCCCATATGCGAGAGGATAAGCTAGCCGGAGCTAACAACTAGTCCCCTTGGAAGACTAGGCTCATTTTCGTCTTGGAGGATCTTGAACAATGGGATATAGTTCAAGCTCCCGTGGTGATTCCTCCTACACCTAATCCATCACCATTTTTGGATGGATATTTCAGGAAGAAAAACACCAAGGTGAAACAAACTATTTGTGATGCAATGAGGGATCACATCATACCCCACTTGACTGGTAAAGATGTTTCATTTGAGATGCGGGCATCCTTGTGCAAGAATTACCAAAGTCCTAACTAGAACCAAAAGATGATTCTACAAAAGAAACTCGAGAGCATTCATATGCTCAAGACTGAGTCGGTCACTTATTACCTTGGAAGATTCACTTAGATCATAAATGAACTAGTAGTGGTCAAGGAGATAGTGGACCCAAACTTTATGGTGAGGACAACTTTAAGCAACTTTTCCAAACTATGGGGTTCATTTGTTTGAGGCATTGTTTCCCGAGAGGTTATTCCTACTTGGGAGATACTTTGGCATGATTTAATACAAGTGGAGACGATATGCATCTCATAGTCTTCAAGACAATAGTGGATATCTCAAGGGTGCACGATAGGGTCCTGAGAGGGCGGCCAGGACAAAGGGAGAGAGTAGCAGTGGGAAGAAGAGGGATATGAGAAAAGTGAATTTGTTTTCTTGTAAGAGGATGGGGAACTATATTGGACATTGTCCCAACATGAAGAAGAAGATGGGTGGAACAACAACTATATTAGAGGAGGCAGAGTTTCAGACACAATTTGAGAGGGAGTGTGTCTTCCTCATTTGTTGCACTTCAGTTGAGTCGACACCCAATATCTGCTACATAGACAGTAGGGATTCAAGCCACATGACTGGTGTGAGGGAGAATTTTACTGATCTCAGAGATACATAGGTTAGGATGGAGATTTCCCTAATTGATGGTACCATAGTCAGATTTTTTGGACGTGGCATAGTTACCTTTAAGAGAGATGGATTTCCACCTTTTTTGTTCAGGGATGTTCTCTACATCCCTAGGTTGAGATATAATTTGATATCAGTTTCCACCCTCCAGGATAGGGGTCTTCAGGTGTCCTTTAGAAGGACATAGGTCCTCATACACCCTAAGGATTCTTGTCTCACCTTGGGGCAGGTGATTGGAGTGAGGGATGGGAAGATTTTCAGATTTCTTTTTCAGCCACTTCATGCTTTGGAAGTGAGTAGAGACAACAATCAGTTATGTGAGTTATGGAATCGAAGGATGGCTCACCTTCATCATGGGGATTCTTGAGGACTGATAAATTTTGTGACAGGAGTGCCACAACTCAATTTAGAGCATCAGGATGTGTGCAGAGGGTGTGCACTTGGTAAGTTTATCAAGGCTTCTTTTCCCAGCAGTTACAACATGTCAGCTGGGGTACTAGATTTAGTACACACAAATTTGTGTGGGTCTATGTCTTGGGCATCCTTGAGTGGTTGTGAGTATTATCTCACATTCATTTATGAGCACTCAAAGATGACCTGGATCTATTTCCTAAAGGAAAAGAGTGAGGTATTCAAGAGGTTCTAAGAGTTCAAAACTATTATGGAGAACCATACAGGAAAGAGGATCAAGGTCTTGTGGTCAGACAACGGAGTTGAGTATTCCTCCTGTGATTTTGTAGACTTATGTATCCATGCAGGAATCAAAAGACATATGATTTTTCCTTACAACCCCCAGCAGAATGGGGTTGTCTAGAGGAAGAACAAGGCGATTACAGGTACAATGAGATCTATGTTGCATGATCATAGTTTACCTCTATACCTATGGGTTGAGGCAAGTGTTGTTGCAGTTTACCTGCAGAACAAGAGTCCCCACAGGATCTTGGGGAAGATGATTCCTAAGGAGGCCTTCACTACTAGGAGACCCGATGTCAAGCACACCAAGATATTTGGTTTCTTGAATCATTCTCATGTCCCCTTAGAGAGGAGGAGAAATATAGACCCCATATCCCAGCAGGGGATTCTAGGTGGATACTTGGAGGTCTCCAAGGCCTACCCGATTTACATTCCCTCACAATGGAGGGTGGTGGTGAGAAGAGATGTTAGATTTGAGGAGGTTAAATCTTTCCATATGTCTCTCGAGTCAAGATTCAGTATTGAGGATGATGCAGAGGAACAAATTGATGTCTCAGAGGGAGCACAACCTTAGGTTTCTGTTACACCAGTTTCATCGGTGACATGGTAACCTTTCAAAACTTCAGGTTCACAGTCACAGGGGGTTAAGGAAGAGGGTGCAGAGGCTTCAGGATTTTAGAGTGTTGGGATTAGTTCTGACGTAGATACTCTTGGGCGAGGACATATTACTTCTCCTTTGACTACTTCAAGGAAGAGGAAATTGAGATGGTTTTAGGACACCCTAAAGGAAGCCAAGGAGAACATAGGATTGCCCAAGAGACAGTTCAGAGAGAGAAAAGAACTAGACAGGCTTGGGTCTTATTTGGCGATGGTGATGAGTATCTTAGATACAAAGACATAGTAATTTTTTCAGGAAGTTGACCAACAGGTTTGGAGAGAGGCCATGCTGGAGGAGTATGACTCCATGATGTGTAATGATGTTTTGGAGGTGGTTCTAAGTCCAATGTGGAAGTTAGTTGTGACTTCATGATCAGTTGTAGGATACATCAGATGGATGTAAATATTTCATTTCTTAATGGCTTTATTGAGGAGGAGGTGTACATTGAACAACCACAGGGCTTCGAGATGAGTGAAAGAAAGTCTCACATGTGCCTTTTGAGAAAGGAACTATATGGTTTGAAGAAAGCTCCCAGATCTTGGTACTCACGCATTGACACATATTTTCTTCAGATGGGATTTGAGAAGAGTGATTTCGATCCTAACATCTATTACATCATTATAGGTGGCGACATGCTCATTCTCATTTTGTATGTGGATGACTTGTTCATAACAAGAGCATAGCATCTCATAGTTGAGTGAAAGTTGGGACTTGCATCATAGCTTGAGATGAGTGGCATTGGTTTGATGCACTATTTTATGGGCATGGAGGTATGGTAGGAGGATGGTCATGTCTTCCTGGTACAAGGGGAGTATCTTTCATACATTTTCAGTAGGTTTATGATGGAGGACTACATGCCTATGTCGACTCCAATGGTCACCAACTAGAAGAACCTTAGTGCTTCAAATTCCCAGTTGGTGGATGGTATAGTTTATAGACAATTGATCGGATCATTTATGTATCTGGTCAACACTCGACCATATATTTGTTTTCTCATGAACACTCTCAACCAACACATGGTACAGTCAAGTTGTGTTCATTGGATTGGGGAAAACATGTTTTGAGGTACATTGCAGGTTCAGTTGATTATGGCATGGACTATATTAGAGGGGATGGATTTAGTTTGGTTGACTATATAGACTCATACTAGGAAGGATGTGATACTAATAGGAAGAGCACCTCAAGGTGTTGTTTTGGGTTGGGGTTAGGACTTGTTTCCTATTACAACCAGAAACATAAGTTAGGTTCTTTGAGTTTAGTCACGATAGAGTATATGGTGACTAGTCAGGCTAGTTGCAAGGCCATTTAGCTTCGTAATATGATGGTAAGATTATTTGGTCAAGATTTGCCTCTAACTATCATTCACTATGATATTCAGAGTTGTATCAAGCTCTCTGAGAATCCAATTTTCCATGATAGATCGAAGCATATAGTGATCAGGTACCACTTCATCATAGATTGGGTTTAGAAAGGGACAATATACTTGTAGTATATACTGACTAATGAGAAGGTTGTAAATATTCTCACCAGGGCCCTGCCAAGGGTAAACATGTCTACTTCATAGACAAGATGAGATTTGTGAGAAACAATTTCCTCGGTAAGAGGGAGTGGTGAGATTTGGATACCTTGGGAAGTCACCCCCTTTTGTTTTTGAGTCTCTAACCACTAGTGGGAAGTAATTTGGTACTATGTACCTTGTACTTTATGTTTAATTCAACTTTGACTTCACTTAAGTCAAAAAGTTGAATTTTTGTCACTTAGGAAAAAGTAACTAATTATTCACTTTGTGGGTGAATGAGGGGACATAAAGTGAACTCAGGGAACTTAACCCAAAGTGGGTTTGTGAGTGAAATTATTGTGGGGTGATCTCAACCTTTGATTAGAGAATGGATGGAGAGATCTTAGCAATCCATATCTTAGGTTTCCTTATGGAGGTTCAAGAGGGGCACATAGGGCCTAAGGAGGATCATTCTATATTTTGTTCACTTGGAAAGGAAGAGGAGAGCACTGGATATGGGAATGGAATCATTGAATTAGGATTTCAAGTCCACCTCATTCCATGGATGGCTAGGAGGCTTTGGCTTCCATTTTTTTTGGTGCTGATGCTTGCTTGGAGGAGGGTGCACTATAGAAGGAACGTGCACATCTAGTAGAGAGGTCTTGCACTTGTCAGATTGTTGGTTGGAGAGTCTTGTTGGAGAGGTAGCACACAAGGTCAATTTTGTGTGCAAGGGTTTCTTCTATGAGGCTTCAACGAGCAAGGGCAAAAGATTTGAGTGGGATTGAGAAACAAAGGAGAAGGGTGTACCATGCTTAGGAACATTCACCTTCTTGGACTTGTATAGAAGCTTCAGAGGGGAGTCCTTTGTATTAGGTTCATTTTTTTCATGTACTTGTTGTATCTCACATTATTTGCATTACATATTTAGACTTATATTCCAAACTGGTTTTCCCCCGGGGGGGTATCCAGAGTTGTGTTGACCAAAAAATCTTGTGTCATATTTTCATGTATGTTGGAGTTTAGAACAACATTATATTAGTTGTAAAGATCTATAGTTTTTTTTATATATTTGATGTATTAATGTGCTAACCTATAGGCTACTTAAACTACATGCTAGAGACCTTAAAATCTTATGTAACCATAACAAAATAGCAGAAACATTCTTGAAGAATTTGTTGTTGTAAAACAATAACAAACAAGTGTTAGACAGTTGACACTTAGAGCCAATCTCAGGTCAAAGAAAAACCTAGTTGGAAACCTGTTAGGACCTCATATTTCTTCATAATCCATTAAGGCAATTGACATACAGATTGTTATTTTGAAGGGATTGTATTTTTTACATTTTTAAGGGTTTGATTCATTAACATTTTGCAATCATGATTGAAATAGGATTAAAAATATTTATGGCATTTTCCACAACCATGAACAAAGGAAAGAGTGTTGAGATAACACTTCTAAATAGTGGGTCCAAGGCCACAACAAATGTTTTCATTGGCCCTAGGACAATAGATTTCATTCATGTTAATTATAGTTCATTGTGGGATACATCAGGGAAAGTAATCATTAAATGATATTTCTGGTATGTGGTATCATAACATTCACCATCGCTATTTTCAATGCATGTGGGACTTTACATATTTCAAGGATGTTATGATGGTTGCATTGTTTTTTTTGGAGTATCATTGGTAATTGATGCGAAAGATCAAATAAAAAAGGACAACACTATTTATACTTTAACTTTTTGTATGGAAGAAAAGAAATGTCGTGACATGTAAGTTGATAAAAATAAGTTCAATGTGATTGGAATTCACATGGGAAGCATGAGATCAATATCGTATTTTAATTTATTTTAATTATCATGTTTACAATGTTATTATTAACAACTAATACTTATTTGTTTTTATTGCCTTAACTTATTGAAACTAAATTATGTTTAAGCATTTTATAGATTGGTTAAATATGTAAAATATGTGTGATTTTGTAGATGTATGGAAAACTTTTTCATATTTAAAGGTTTCTTTGAAAGTGTTTATAATATATTTTAAAATCTTTCATGAGATTTGGAGTATATGGTGTATAACTATCTCATGGATGGGTCGTGATGGATTTTCACATTGAAGGTGGATTATTTAGTGGTTACTTGACCCCATGTGGATGCTTTCTTGACATTCTTTATTGGAGTGTTGGAGACAACTTGGTGACATTCTACATGTAGACCACATGGAGGAGGTTGTTTGCTTGGAGAACCCCTTCCATTAGAGGAGGAGCGTTTGAAATTTTGGAGAAGGGCATTGAGCCTATTAGTGCTCTATAATTTTCCCAAGGCTGTGAGGCAGTCACAGAGGCAACACCAAAACCACTTTGAGTCTTGGATCTAGCCCTCCAAGGCTCAGAGAGGGATCTCTCTGTCTGATATAGCTTTGTTTTGATAGGTATTAGGCTAGTTATGCAAGTGTGGGGTTGGGGTTTTTAAATGGTTGTTTTGGAACAGCAAGGAGGGCCATTGGGAAAATGGGGTCTGCACTTGAATATGTGATTCATTCTCATATCTAAACAAAACTCTTTCACAGGGAAAGGTAGCGACAATGTTGGATTGAATTAAGTTTTGATGGTGTCGATTTGAGGAAGAAAAAGGGGAGGAAAAAGCCAAGCAAAGGAGTAGCTAAGAATTCCTAAACTGGGCTTTCAGAAGAAAACATAAAGATTATCACAAGATCAGATGCAGAGTATTTGCTAATAAATTCTGCTCTTTTACTCTTCTTCTGATAATAAAAATTGACAACAAATGAAAATATGACAGGAAAATACTCAACAGAGAAAGAATGCCACCAACACATCTACACAGGAATCCTGTAAAAATCATGTCTTATTACTGATCATTCATCTAAAGAGTACAGAAAACATTCTCTGGCCAAACACAGCCCACAGTCCAGCAAGGAACCTCACAGGTCGAACCATTTTACATTAAAATCCTCTAAATAAATAGGATAGATCATCCTAATAAGTTTCGGAAGTCGGTTTAACCGCCTCGGCCAAAAATAGCCACCACTCCCACAAAATTTGGAGCTTTCTGCCATGAAAGACAGACCAGTTTTCTGCAAAAGAGGGGTCCGAACAGACGTGTTTTTCTCTTGAACGATGACACCTGGGTGAAAACTGAAGGAGTTTATTGTATATGGGCATGTGATGGACAAAAAACTCCTTCGGTTTCGCTAAATTCGTCCCCAGCTGGCCGTAACAGCTCCTGCAAGATCGAGACTGTAACGGAAAATTGAGAATCTGGAAAAATGGGCCTCGAAGATGTCTTCGATTCTCCTTGCTCGTAGCTCCATTGAAAAAAATGAGAGAGTTTTTTGTTCTTCAGCCCATTCTAAGAAAAAATATCTCTTGGATTTTTAAAATCCGTCTTCATTTTCCCAGAATATCCTCCGGAAGACGACGTGCTGAACAGGTAAAAAATGGCAAAAATTGAAAAAGATGGTTTTGTTTTCGGGAAAGCGGTATTCCGGACCCCCCCTGAGGTGGTAAGAATTTTTGGGGAGGGGGAGTCCACTGGAATGGGATGATGACACGTGGAGAGGGGGTGGTTTTGAAAAACCATTATTCTGGACCCCCCCCCCTCTCGTTAAATTTCAGATAGTGAGGGGGGGTCCGGAATGTTTGTTGTCCGTTGATTAATTTGTATGATTTGAGTGGAGGGGCGTGAGGTATGAAAGGTGCACATGGATTTGGATGGGGGAGGGATGTGTGAAGGTGTGAGTGGAGTGTGACATGAGCAGGGGGTGGGGTAGACTTAGGGTAGCACGTTTTATTTGTTTTTAATTTTTAGTTTTTTATTATGTGATTTGTTACGTATTTTTTTTTTATGTTTTGTTCTTTTTTGTTTTATTTGTTTAGTTTTGTTTATTTTTATTTTATATATTATATTATTTATTATAATATGTTTTGTGTTATTATGTTTTATTTTATATGTTTTGTTTTTTATATATATTTTATATATATTTTATTAATTTGTTTTTTATATATGTTTATTATAATTTTAATGTTTGTTTTTATATATGTTTTATTTAATGTTTAATTAATCCTAATTACTAACCTAGTTACTAACTTAGATTTTTAACTTAATTAATTATTAATTAATTATTAACTAGTTGTTTATTAATTAATTTAATATATCCTAACTATACTAACATTTATTATTATTTTAATCTAACTAACCTATTGTTCTTTTTGTTCATCCTAAGTCTGATTATTCATGGATGGGTGATGATGGCGGGATAATGGAGGATGAC